>OY759261.1:60220246-60390246 GCA_963662155.1 Lamellibrachia columna | reverse complement strand
CCAAAGTATTTCGTGGACATTAGACATAAAATTAATATTCTCATGCAACATCTTTTGCTGGGATAATCTATTATAATTTGAGAGTCTGTCTTAATTATATGTAGTGTACATGTCAGCAGGTGACCATGCATCCAGCAACGGAAGTCACAGAGATCTTCAAACTTTCGCAATTCGTTAAATAATGCGAATTCAGACTTCCACAATACGAATTGATGGCGCCGTGCAAACGGCAGGTAAAGGCCACCAGGCATTTAATATGCGTCAGATGCAGCAACTGGTTTGTCTCTACGGTTAGATGCTTCAAATGAAACGCGAATGAACTTGGATACTAGAAACTTTAGGTTTTCCAGTGGAACGTAGTGTGTGTGTGACACATAATAATTATGTCAACAATTACGGTCACAGACTTGTACAGTTGTGCAGAAATATGGATATTCACTTTGCTAAGAGAAGAGTTGGCAAAGATAGATACATATCTAGTCTTACATGTAGATATACTAGTACAGTAGATTATATGATTGTTTCTTCACAAGTGCTTCCAGGTATTTATGATTTTTTATTGATGATTTTGATGCACTGTTTTCTGATTGCCATAGAGCATTGTGTATTAAGTTTTTTACTCCAGCAAAACAACCTAATGCAAGTGATCTTTCTGGTTTTGTCAAGAATGGTTTCAACTTAAGTAAAAAACCCAAGTGGAAGCCTGAACACTCATTACGATTCTGTAGTGATATTGATGAGTACAAACTGGAGCTTATACAAAGAGAACTTCATAAAATGTAAAATAACATAAACAATTTAAATAGTAACGGTATTGATTATATCACTGACAGTATTTGTGATTTATTAATATATTCTGCAAAACAGATAGGTTGTTTTCGTGCTACGAATCGCAGTAACGTAACAATCAAGAGTAGAAATAATAAAAAGCGTTGGTTTAATCAATCTTGTAGGCATAAGCGCAAAATGTACTTTGCTGCAAAGCGAAACCATACCGATGTTCACAACTTAAATATGCGTGTAAAAATATAAGAGAGAATTTAATTTGCAATTAGGAGAATGCAAGAAAAACTTTCAAGATGAATTGAGGAGTCTTGGAAATAAAGATCCTAAGGCTTATTGGAATTTAATTAAAACGTCTTCAGTTAAAGTTAAAAATGAGCTTCAAAATGTTAATTTGCAAGCTTTTAATTATGTTACTAATAATGAAGGTTATGTAGACATTGATGCTGTAATTAGTTCAGCTAATAATGACTTTATAAATGCTCCATTTACTGGTGAAGATGTATTAAAAGCTACACGCAATTTAAAAAATAACAAGGCATGTAGTTCTGATCTAATAATTAATACATTTCTTAAAGCTTCCACTCCTAAACTGTTATCTGTATTTACAACATTATTCAATTTGGTTTTAGAATCAGTTTCTACTCCTAAGTCATGGACATGTGGATTTATTAAGCCAATTTAAAAAAAATAAAGGTTCTGTTGCAGATGCAAATAATTACAAGGGAATAACTATCCTCAGTTGTCTTGGCTAATTTCTGGATTAAGCTAACACAAGGAATGGATTTAAAGTTATCAGTGATAATGTACATATTATTACTTAACATAAATAATAACATTGAGTATGAACTACCTTGGATAAAAACTTAAACTTAAAAAAATATTTTATATGAAAGTGGTCTTTCTAACGTTTGGCACTTTCATAATGTCGTCAATCACAAATGGCTAAATAATTGTCTTAAAATCAGACTTCATGACGAATATATTCAAACATGGTCATCAAATGTATTTCACAATGCTAAATGTATTACCTATAGAATACTTTAAAGAAGTATTCGAGTTTGAGTCATACTTGACATTTTTACCGGAGAGATTAAGAATTATTTTCACTCAATTTAGGCTGGGTAACACAAAACTGCTTATTGAAACAGGCAGATGGTTCAATATTGATAGAAATGAAAGGTATTGTACTTTGTGTAATAGAAATGAGATTGGGGTGAATTTGATCTATTGTTTCAATGTGACACTTTAAGAGACCAAATAAATAGATTTCTGACAAGATATTTTATTAATCACCCTAATTCTGTCAAGTTATCTGTGTTGTTTAATATTCATAGTTTAAATAAACTAATAAGAATTTGTAAGTTAATAAAAATATATTGGTAAGTTTAACTAACATTGACTATTCTTATTATTTGTAAATGTTTTGAGAACTTTTCAAGTACTCTTGGTATTGTATATTTATTTCATACACCATTGTATGGTATTAGAGAATACAACTTGAACTTGGAGTTCCAGAACAGCGTAAAAATGCTAAACGTTATTCGTCCTGGGTACGAGCGATTATCCAGCGTTTTCATTAAAGTATCGTTCGAACTGAGATGACTCAAATAATGTTCTAATTTTCTTGTCCAAACTGAATGAGAACGTGCACGTGCATCTGAAAACACAAATATATAATTACATAAGGCACGTTTTAAATGCATCCAAACCAATTATACAGCACATAATTTTGTAGTTTTGATTTCCCCGCGCTAAGCATTGTGTGAACAAATTAATATTACAAGTACCTATTGCAAAACCATCATAATCAAACGAGGCGCAATATCATGTAAAACAACTGTGTAAAGTGTCACTGTGAACATGCCGTGAGGTTTGGAGTACGACGCGGATTTCCGCTCATTGCCGAAAACTTGCCGACATGACTTGCGTTATCGTCAACGGCAGTATTAGTTTATCGAAAGTAGTTACTACGAACAACAACACGGACCATTCTATGGATTATGTAGATGAGATAGTGTATATAATATAAGTTTATCGAAAATAGTCACTACGAACAACAACACGGACTATTCTATGGATTATGTAGATGATATGAGTGTTAGTTATTTATATTTCATAATATATATAAACAGGTTGCAATGATGAGATAATGTTAGTTATTTATATTTCATATATTATATAAACATGTTGCATCGATTGTTTATGGCATCGCCATTAGTAGCACAACCGATTACGTTAAACGCAAAACATTTTTTTTATTTTGCGTATAATAAATTTAGGAGCAGTGGAGTCTGGCTGCTGCATTGAATTAGTGTTTAAGGTAGCTACATGATTTTAACGTATTGCTTACGTTTTCATACGGTTGAGTTTCATTTGAAGCATCTAACCGTGGAGACATACGTATAATTGAAAGGTTACATGACTGCGCCATTCACGGTTGCTAGTCCAGTACAAATCGACAATGACCTGGGCATTTGGCTACAAAGCAAATTAAAAAAAAAATGCCAGGGTGTGTGCGCGAAGTTCCTATCTACTTCTTCTAAACCCAGTACTTCCATTATAGGGTCATCAAATATTACGAAATCAAGACGGTTACCACACATGGCATTAAAATCTCCAATCAGTGCAACTTGATATTCCTTACACTCCAAAAATATATAATTCAATATCATTAAAAATACTAACACTTGAATAAGGAGATGATTCCGGAGGAATATAAACAATTAATAAAAGAAAGTTTTTGTTATAGCTGATATACGTAATCGTTAATTACGTGGTCATAGCCTCTCTAGTATGTATCTGTCTCTGTGGGTCTAACCTCGTTGTAAGCTAGGACCGTTTTTAAGAGCTTTTTCTATGAGCGTTTTTATGATTTATTCTTAGTGAAACGCAATTTTCAGTTTCGATCATAGCTAAGGAGCAAAACCAATGTTTAATGGAGAAATCGTACTTAAGAGCTCATAAGAATGTTAGTGAAACGGCACCCAGAACCATTGCTAAAATTAAACGTTGCGTAAGTTAGTATGCGCGCTGTTGCCAGCCCAAGAGTGACGTCACAAGAGGTGTGTTCCGTGCATTTCCCTGAAGGTTCTCCCGAACAGCGTCTGTTTAAGGCGCAAGCCGCCCGAGAATGGGAAACGTTCTTGCTCCTCAGAGCCAAGGAGCTTGCACGTGGTATGATTCTAACTATTGGCTTTTTTCTAACAGTCCCACTGCTGCTTTTGTTTGTACGAAGTAGTATTTGCTGCTAAAAGTAATATTTGTGTATTTGTCGTTGTTGTGGATAAGCCATTGTTCCGTCTCACTAATTTAAAGAACACAATTCTTGTCGTACTTCCATCGACTCTCGCTCGTGATTTCACAGTTATATTC
This sequence comes from Lamellibrachia columna, assembly GCA_963662155.1. NCBI lineage: Eukaryota > Metazoa > Annelida > Polychaeta > Sabellida > Siboglinidae > Lamellibrachia > Lamellibrachia columna. Next base: position 60,386,088 of record OY759261.1, on the reverse strand, counting down.
AATCTCCCTACCAGTGGCGCCACTAACCATTTCACCACTGCCACAACTTACCTTTGATGTGCAGATTATGCACATCTTCATTTCATTTGTTAGACTCAACATTTGTTTTTCAAGGAATCTCCCCTTTTCAATTGCAAACAAATCGGGATAGTGTTTGCATTGAAATTATGCTTAGGAACAAAATAACGTTACTCAGTTGTCTGTTGCAATGACGTAACAAGTCGTAAACAACAATGACGTAACAAGTCGTAAACAACAATGACGTAACAAGTCGTAAACAACAATGACGTAACAAGTCATAAACAACAATGACGTAACAAGTCGTAAACAACAATGACGTAACAAGTCGTAAACAACAATGACGTAACAAGTCGTAAACAACAATGACGTTGCCCAGCGAACCGTTTAGAATTTAGATTTGATGTAAGTTGTGGTAGAGGTGAAATCGTTGCATTATATGCAATTTCAATGCAATTTCAATTGCATACAATTGTGGATATTGATTGCATTGAAAATGTGTATATTAACAAAACAACGTTCGTTTTTTTTTAACTATACTACGTATACTCAAATGCACAGTTGCAATGATATAACAAACCGTAGGCTATATTATATTTAGTAGTTATTATATCCTAAAACCATATCCAAGTAATTTACTACGCTACATTGATTTTTTTCGGACATTTTATCATCTCTCATCATATTTTGTTCATGGGCAGTAAACGTACAAAACATAAAAAAATTAATTAATAATTCCATCACAATTATATTAAGTTGAAACATAAAAACTAAGGTTTGCGATATATTTGGAGAAAGTTGACCTAAATGTGTAAATAAAACAATTGAAAAAAATCATAATTGCCATGTAAATAAAAATTTTAATGTTGGCAAAATGTGAAATGTTATTGACATAATTTCTCTGTTAGGGGGCCGATTGGTAATAGCCGCAATGGGAAGTAGAACTTGTCCGTGCACCGCACCTGGCTCTGACGAGTGGTGCATGGTCAGAGCTATGACGGATATCTGGAAAGATATGGTGCAAGAAAATGTCATATCTGAGGTAAGCAGCTTAAAGTTATATGTCGGTTAAAGCGCTGAACTGTTGTGAAAGTCATAACATAGAAACATAACTTGATTGAAAAGCAATAAAGAATAAATTGCTTGTGACATCCTAACAGATCGCGTAGGCACATACGTTCATTCGGTATATTCATGCAAAAAAGTTCTTAAATGTTCTTACATAGCGCGGTATCTAGCCCTTGGGACTGCTCAAAGCGCTTTACACTTCACCCCCTGGCAGACCTGTTCATTCCAACGCCATTTCAACTTGGAAGCATTCATTCAATGGGCAACACAAACTCAGTCTAGCACACAGTCGCGCATTTACCCTGGATTGGGAGACACATGCCACTTCAACTGGTTGACATACGTTCATGTCATTGTATGTCCTAATATTGTTTCCAGAAGGAATTTCTCGCAACTATTGAGCCTAACTACTGGCACACCGCCGAAGACCTTTCTGCTCCCTTCAACGACAAAACCTCTCGCGTAACGAAAGCAGGACTACAGCTAATTGCTCTGGAAACGAAGAGAATCAATTGCGTCTTTCGCGAACGTTGGTCGATGTCCACTAAACAAGGCGAGGAAACACTTTTATCCATACATGTAGCTCATGAATGGTAGATGGCTCGTTGTTTCCACTTCCTTTCGTTACCACACAATCACTTTGTCGCATCACTTTGGCATACTTAGTTGTGTGTACCTCATCAATAAAGGTTTGTCAAGTAAGTTACGTCAATTACCACGCACACACGGCCGGGCAATAATACGAAGCCCACATTACTATTGATCTACGCCCCCCCTCGTCTTTGAGCACTCGTTGTGAAGAGTCTGAACTAAACGACCTTGTTTCTATGTTACCGATTCCATGTTATAGGCGATGCCGTGAAACACCAGTATCCAATAAGAGTCATTATAGAGATTCATCCTCGGATAAGAACCAAATTATATATGCACCCATAATCTGAGTATTAATCCGGGTTTCGCTAATGCCAAGCTCTGGTGTTTGTGACATGCGGTGATTGGATACTGCATGTTAAGCCGGCTAAGCCCACATGAGCATACGAAACACCTAGCGGTATAGCTAGAATAGAACACCAGGAGGCAGCTCACATATTGGCATACTATTTATGTTCCTTTCCGTTTTGTTCTTGTTAGTGACTTCAACATTTTATAATCTCGGATATCGTATTGACTCCAAGTATTGTCGGTGTAGGTAGTAAATGTTTATACAAATATATGCAATGGGCAAGGCAACTGATTACAATCGATTGTAATATGCAGCAACGAAACATATTCTCTGGTCGTAACCGATTATGGATTGTACATGCGTATTTGATAATGATGTTTTTCCTGTTGTTCCATTTGTAGACGACAAGACAGCTGCGAGAAAAAACGCAGTATCATTCGTGCACTCGATACGCACTTGGAGCAATCGCATATTTGCGACCGGTCTTTCGAAAGAGAGGACCGTCGACGAGCGAAAGAAAATACTCGACGAGTTGTTCCGGCGGCTGGTCGACCAAGTGGCAATGGCGCCCGCTGATCGCGGCTTCCCTTATTTGGACCACTTCGTCACAGTGGCGAAAACAGGCGACGCTTGAGCTGGGACTAATTCAATCGACAACCAGAGCCGCTGCAAATTGTCGAAACATTAATTATAACTAATTAGTGATTAGTGGGTAACTGGATATAGTGCCATGGTTTGACGTAATAGTGTGATAGCTAGCTTGACCTATATCGCTTTTGTTAAAATATTCTGCTATTGGGTGAATGGCGATAACAATATCTTGACAGTCCTGGCTGTGTGGTAACTGAGCAGTCCTGGCTGTGTGGTAACTGAGCAGTCCTGGCTGTGTGGTAACTGAGCAAGTACGACGATTAAAACGAATGGCAATCAACACTTACAAATGTTTTCGCGTAGCGTTGTCATATTTATCTCGTTCAAAGACAATAGACTAGGCAAATAATCTAAAAAAGGGGCATCGGGGTACCTAAATCTTACAAACTGTCACCCATGCCACGGTTTATCTATGCTTTTTACCGGTCACAACCAGCCCGGATGACACTTTCTTTTGTGATTTATTTACTGTGTAGTGAGCTATTTAGCGAAGATTGTGTTAAGATTTTATCGCGATTTTGCAATGTATACATAATATGCTGTAGCTCTACTAATTATAGAGCTTCATAACTAAATTTGGCATCAAATATCTGCAATAAGATGGACTATGTCCAGAATACATAATTATATCAATATTATAGCAATATTCGACAAAACAAAACATAAAACGTACGACAATATATCAATATTTTATTTTGGTTTCTGGACCAAAGTTTCTATAACTGTTTACGTACATGGTACATGCCAATTATTTTTATCACAAAATAATGTCAGTTCATTTTCTAACAAAACAACACCAACTGACTCAGTAAACAATGGCAAATGACTGATTATTATGCACAAATCAATGTTACTCCTCATATTTTCAACATTGTCAGAAAAAAAAAATACAGTCATTGGGAAACATCTTAATTAAACCCCAATTAAAAATGCAACACTGATATTAAAACATGATTATATGTTAGTGAAAACTGATAGTGTTACATGTGGTAACCTTATCCACCAGTCAGTTAAATGCCACACTTTCTCCAAACATGTCGACTGGTGACAGTGACATTAAGCATCGAAATTTGTTCGCGTGGCAAGACTGGGACAAACGTGCGGTGCTCTTTAAAGGACAATGACGGACATATGGAGAGAAATGATGAATGAGAAGATCATATCGAAGATAAAACAGCTTATATTTCAGTGTTATGTTAAAGCGGATATATACAATATAAACATATACCATAAATATTAAGCAATAAATAATAAACTACATACATCATCCACACAAAACAAAAACCCACCTTTCATTCGGTATATATTCGGAAACAAGTCGTTGTGTCAGCAGGTATCAGGATACAATCCCACCGGACAAAGTTCCCTGGATAATATCCCCCACAAATATCCTCCCGATTGGCAACATCCCCAAATGAAATGCATATAATAGTTATTAATATATAATTATCTACGTAGATATTGCGAAACATCCGGGAAACGGATTGTGTATATATGTGAACGCACGATGGTGTAACAACCATGTTGTTAGAAGCATTATCTGTTCTCCTGATAAAGACCTTTTATCTTATCTTATCTGTCTCCTGCCGGCCTTACTACCTGCCGCGCGAGTTCGGTCAGATGTTTGTTGTATTCCGGAATGTGCCTCCCAGCGCGAACTACACCAGAACTGCAGAGAGTATCCACCAACACATGCAAGAGTATCCACCAACACATGCAAGAGTATCCACCAACACATGCAAGAGTATCCACCAACACATGCAAGAGTATCCACCAACACATGCAAGAGTATCCACCAACACATGCAAGAGTATCCACCAAAACATGCAAGAGCTTGACACTGTGTCACCTAGTGCTCCGAAGCTGATTCTTGGTGACTTCCACGGCTGCAGTTTGAAAACGTCTCTTCCTACCTACAAACAGTACGTAACCTGCGCGACACATAACAGCAAGAGCATTGATCTCTGCTATTGCAACGTCAAGAACGCTTACAAACCCGTGTCTAAGCCTCCGTTAGGTATCTCTGATCATAACATTGTCCACCTCATTCCTGTCTATAGACAACTGCTGAAGACAGGAACGGTTGAAGAAAAAATGTAAATTTGTGGAATGATGAGGGAATAAAAAGTTGCGCTGTTTTGAGTGTATTATCTTTAACAAGATTTAACAAGATTTGCCATCCAAGCCAAAGGCCCAGATGGCAAGTGGACAAGGAAGCCATTGGCTTATCGAGAGTCCAACAATGTTCATCTACTTATAACCCGCCCTCCTGAGATATGTGTCAACCTTGTTTTTAAACATATTCACGCTGCTAGCAGTTACACAATCTGTAGACAATTTGTTCCATTCATTTATTGTCCTCTGTGAGAACGAGTGCTTCCTGGTGTCCAATCTACATTGATCCTTTACTAATTTTACCTCATGTCCTCTAGTTCTGCTATCCTTCTTGAGTGAGAAAAACATATTTCTATCAATATTTTCATACCCATTCAATATCTTAAAAACTTCAATCTGATCTCCTCTTAACCTCCTTGTCTCTAGAGTTGTTAAACCACATTCTTTTAGGCGTTCTTCATAACTAAGGTCTCTCAGTTCTGGAATCATTTTAGTTGCTCTCCTTTGTATGCGTTCAAGCGTATCTATATCCTTCTTACGATATGGTTTCCATGCTTGTATACAGTATTCTAAATGAGGTCTAACTATTGCTTTATAAAGAGGTATAATTAACTTTTTTCCCTTGTATGTTATGTACTTGGAACTTTTTTACGACTTGTGCAACACTGTATCTGAATTGACTGACACCGTAACTGAGTACATGTAGTTTTGTATGGACATGATACTGCCAAAAACGCTGGTAAGATCTATCCAAATGAGAAACCGTGGATGAGTAAAGAGGTAAAGCAGTTGTTGAAAGCTAAGAAACAGGCGTTTCAGAAGGATGGCAGAGTCAGATGAAAGGTGGCTCAGTGTCACAGATTTATAGTTTGGCTGGGATAATGCGGTAAGCCAACGGATATGCTCGTTATGGTTCAGTGTGTGTATATTCGTACAACTGCAAATAAATCAACAACACGGGTATATGAAATAGATTTCCCGTTTAACAACAACATTAATAATATAGTAAATAATCACAAATCACGTATGCTGAATAGAATTACAATCTACCAGCGTCCACTAATATTCATCACTATGAAATAATAGTTTATATAATAATTCATAGTCTCTTACGAACTTGCTGGCGACGCTTCTAGTATAGACAGTTCTAGCGAGAGTGGTGCCAAGTTACTCAACAGCGAAAGCAGTCAAGCGTGCCCCGGCGAGTGCAGTCAAACGTAGAGCATGGCCAGGCGTGTGCAGTCAAGCGTAGAGCGTGGTACGTCGACGGAGGAATCAAAAGGAGGCTCCGGCTCGTCTTTTTGCCGGAAATTGTCGACCAGTCCGGACAACGAGTAGTTCTCAATGAGCCAATCGGTGTACTAAGGTTCAACGATGCATAAACAACGAAGCCAGTGAAGAAATAACGGCGAAATGTCTAGCTATGTGTCCTACCTTGTCACACATATAACACCTTACTGGTTCATACAGTATATTTTTATCTAACGTATAACCATGTATGTTGCAAAATCCCCGAACATACTGTATACTCCACCGAGTCTCAACTAATACTCACCCCACACGATCTAGCTAATTCTTTAAATAATACATTCTTGACGGACTTGATAATAATGGACTTCTCGAAAGCATTTGACACCATCCCCCACAACCGGCTTCTAAATAAATTAAACAGATATGGCATCCAAAACAAAACACTCACCTTGATCTGAAACTTCCTCAAGTGTCGTGAACAGTTGTCGGTGGAGAACACTCGACCTGGCATTGCCAGCTTGGAACCCCTTCTATAGAAAAGATATAGATGAATTATAGAAAGTTCAGAAGAGAGCTCTGAAACTCAGCATAACACCCACCTGTCGAATCAGTTCCCTTGGAACAGAGACGACTTGAAGCTGACCTCTGTGAGGTATACAAATATCTCAATGGCCTAAACAGGAATAACCCTGAGCATTTCTTCTACCAATGTAGCAGCAATCTGAAGGGTCAAAGCTTAAAGCTAAGAAAGACGTACTCACGCACAGAGATCCATAAACACTTTTTTCACAAATCGTGTCGTCGATCATTGGAACAAACTTCCCGAAGAAGTCGTAACATCTTCTTCCCTGAACACCTTCAAGAAAAAATTTAGGTCTCTAGCCACCAGCTAAAAGAGACTATACAACCAAGTATACAAAGTAAGTAAAGTATACTTGGACCAATGTTGTTTCGGGTGTACCTCAGGGCACGGTATTGGGACAGTTACTTTTCCTGGTATACACTAATAATCTACCTGACAATAATAACTCAACATTCCGTCTTATCGTGGATGACTGTGTCCTCTACAGAGATATAAAAACGAGTTTGACCTATGAGAACTACAGATTTAAACAGACTGGCACAATGGGAATATGTTTGGCAGATGCACTTCAGTCCCCAGAATGCTTTGTTATGAGAGTTACACAGACATGTAAAACAATTCAATTACACACTTGGATATTCAATACTGCAGGAAATGGACAGTCATCCCTATCTAGGAGATCTCACCTGGAATAAAAACATCTACCAAATCACAGTTTCAGCAAACGGTACCCTTGCATTCGGGATGGGAAGCCAATCGAGTCGAAGAGTAGGCAGCATTTTTGAATTCCCGTTTTATACAATTTCTGATAGTAAATATACCACATAAATAAAGACTAACACATAAAAAATAATATTACATTGTCGAAGTAGACATACTTTTAAATCGAACGTTCCGAGGATTGAGGCAATTGTAATGGCACGGAAACGCCCATTAGCCGCGTATAAGTTAACCAAGAAAAAGAGATGCACACTTCTACCCGTGAATTACTGTCCCGTCTCCCTGACATCTGTCCCATGTAAGCTCCTTGAGCACATTATCTACCTCCATCTCTTGACCTACCTCGAAAAACACAACATTCTGACACATTTCAACTATGGCTTCAGAGCAGGCTTTTTTGTGAAACACAGCTCCTGACCACCAGGCACGAGATCTTCTCTTTTCTTGTGAAACACAGCTCCTGACCACCAGGCACGAGCTCTTCTCTTTTCTTGTGAAACACAGCTGCTGACCACCATAAACGAGCTCTTTTCTTTTCTTGTGAAACACAGCTCCTGACCACCAGGCACGAGCTCTTCTCTTTTCTTGTGAAACACAGCTCCTGACCACCAGGCACGAGCTCTTCTCTTCATTCGACTCTGGAACCCAAGCAGGCATGGCAATATTGGATTTCAGCAAAGCATTATATACAGTCCCCCACAGGAAACTCTTCCACAAACTATCACACTACGGCACATTGAAGTGGCTAGAAAACTTCTTGATCGGACGCTCAGTGAGAGTCGTGTTGGGTGGCAAATCTTCGAGAAAAGTACCCGTCGACTCTGGTATCCCACAAGGCACAGTGTTAGGCCCTTTGGTCTTCATGTGCCACATAAACGATCTACCTGCGCTGGTTAAGATGTGGGCAAAGGTCTGGGGGTGAGCTTAAACACAAACAAATGTTACATACTCAGCATAAAAAATAAAACTGACTTGTTCTACACAGCAACCCATACCTTGGCCTCACCATTTCAGACGACCGTAAATGGCACTAACATATATCAACCGTCACAAAAAAGCAAACTCCACAGTCGGTTTTCTTAGGCGTAACATACGCCACTGCCCAATCAACAGCAAAAGGACAGCATGTGTTGCCATTGTGCGTTCTGTCCTGGAATATGGATCCATTGTGTGGGACCCGTACCACCAGGGCGACATAAAACGACTTGAGCGAATTCAACACCGCGCCGCCCGTTTCATCCTTTGCAACAATATGTCAAGGCACGAGGGGTATGTGTCCAATATGCTTACAAAACCTTGAACTAAACAGTCTACAAAGCCGACGGCGAGACCAGCGCCTCAAATTCTCGTTCAGAATAGTCGATGACTCTGTGCCGGCCATACCTCCTGATACATAATTTCGTTCCCAAAGACCAAACAAAAGAAGATGACTGTTAATATCGTTGACAGAGGATCGCTGACTTCCACCGTACATCTACGCGATACAATACAATGCAGTAAAAACTTCGGTGAACGTGAACTAGATTGCGCTAAAATCTTCAGGAAACGCAGGCTCAGCAGCGCTCCAAAACAAAACGGTTGCACAGTTCTAGTCGGTTTACCAATTCCAGTCGAAAACAGTGGGATCGGTACGCTGAGGATGTATGCCATTAAGCGCGTTTAAACAGGTGGGTTTTAGTTGAAGGCGAACTTAATGTTAATGGGAAGTGTGTTCCACATATCTAGGCTATGGCGTTCAGATAGTAACCCTGAAATCAACATGTGATTGCGAGAGGTATTGGCATGTCGTAGCTTTGGACGGTTCTTTCGAAAAGCACACGTGAATTATGTTATGTTGTTATGACAGTAAAACTACGTTCTACGTCCTCGTTGTCGAGTGGCATCAGCCAGCTGCGCGCCCTGGAGCCGGTTTCATGAGTCGGCGTAAGTTTACGACCTACTACAATTGATATTGGGCGTAATTAGCTCTACTCACTGGCGTAGATTCCGACCGGTTTCATGAGACAAATTACGCCCTGTCGTAACTACGTTGGCGCAGAATTGACCTAGTTAGGTCATTTCGTTAGGTCACGGAGATCCGTCATTGATGGTGCAGTGTTTCGATGCAGAATGCTACCACCAAATTCTGCGATAAACATGCAAGTTCTTCATGCGATGCACAGTTGAGAGAATGGCGGTTAGACACTAACCATACCGAAGGTTAGCATCAATTTGGACATGCAACTGGGCGTCTTGTTCCATCATAATGAACGCCGCCGAGAAACCTGTGGCTTATAGTTGTATAATAGCATCGGCATTGTCATTACCTTGTCATTGCCCTTGGCATTGCCTTGAAATTGTGTGATGTTTCTAGTCTACACATACATTGATATATCAAATTCCTATTATCACAAGCGACATATAAATTATATTTACATTTTTAAAACTACAACACTGACGACGCTAAAATTCGACATTTTCGCGAGCTATTTTCCTCGATTGATTATCTAAGACTCGGTCTAAGACAGAGTATTTCACCGAAAAACAATGTTCCTAACAATTCGTTTGCACTCAATCGATTGAACAATTGTTAGTGATTTAGAATATAAATCTGTTTCACAAATATGTCTTACGAATTGTTTTAAAATGGCACATTATATTAAGTATACCCTACATTGTCACGACCATTGGTTTGTCTCGAAAATCCACTGACACTGTCACTTTGGAGTCTAACAGTCATTACATTTGATATAAAAATAATTATTTTGCCACCGAGCGCAGCCATATCCCAACTTTCATACGACAGTATTTTGTGAATTATAATTATATCCACACAATTGTGTGTGCTATTGACAAATGGTATAAATATAATGAACATACTTGCGAATGTGTATGACGTTTATGTTTTTAGAACAACTGATCGTGACGGATTCCTGTCGCCGAGTGAAAAACCAAGCCATCTTGCAAGATATAGTCAGTTATTTTAGCAACACAATAAAGAAGAACAACTAACATAGCCACCCAATTTAAGAGCAAGCCGATGTTTATATTATGCGTTTAGCATATTAACTATATATATATATATATATATATATATATATATATATATATATATATATATATATATATATATATATATATATATATATATATATATATATATATATATATATATATATATATATATATATATATATATATATATATATATATATATATAATGATATACATGTATATGCAGAATTGTGTACTGTATGGCTCTTTCTGCTGTGATTGCATTTTTTGTGTGAACACGTTCTGAATTCAATGAAACAGTTGAAATATTAAGTTGTGGTTATTGTTGTTAGTCTGTAACTTGGGCAATTATTAAAATTATACATAGACAACAAACTAACATTAAATAATCTATTTTACCGGTTGTAAATTTTTGTAGCTAAAATGAAACAAAAATATTTTGAGTGTGGCAAAGATGTAACATTCAAGTGACCTTTTTAGTTAAATTCGAATTATTTCATAGATTTTTGGATACCCAAATTTATTAACAATAAAACAAATAATTTGATGTTGGTTGGCATACATCGAATCATTGAATACATGTCACATTCAATAGACCTACCCGGTATAATAAAATCAACTTCCTTTTGTTAATACAATATAAAATATGTACCCAAATCGATTTGAAAAAAACATGTTTGAAAAGGTTCTAAGACTTTCCCCTTGGACATTACCCACCCGGACATTAAATGTTATCGTGATAACATCTGCATTTAATTTTGACCAGATATCTATATTTACTAAAATGTCCACTCTTAAAATCCAGAGGTGCCGCTGGAGCCTGGACTCAACAGAGTCCTGGGTGTTCGCAGATACGACTTAAAGGCATTGTCTAACTGGTCGTAAGTTGATTCATGACACGATGTTAGCGTAACTTTACGATCAAGTCGACTTACGACGTCTCATGAAACCGATTCCAGGGCGGCGGGTCACCGAGCGATTCGTCGACATTGTCTTGATCTACAAACTTAGATGTGCGCTTATTAGAACATTAAGGAAATATTTCTCACAATTAACTTAATTTTAACCAATGACGAAGTAACTGTACTGAAACAAAAACACTTTAAGCGTTTACATGCAAATTGTGTCGGGAATGCCCTATGATGTGAACAAGAGGTAATAGCCCAAAATCGCACCGGTTATTTTGACCTGTTGCCTCGAACTGACTAACAATGCAAACATGAACCACCAGGGACAACAAAATCTGCGTCACTGTAATATTCACCCATATATGCTATATGTATGTAATTGAAATCAATACGATGGTTTATCAGTATCAATAGTGTTACCGCTCGGGTGAACAGCACCAAGGCTACACCATGTGTAGTCTTTCAACTTGCAACCAAAACCATGTGCCAGTCGAGATGCTTGCCGTTTAACACGAGGGAGAATTGTATACATAAGGGTTTCTCCGTACCCCGTAGAAAGTATTCCCATCAAATCGCATCCATCAGCAATGCAAGCAAACTGTTTTTCCTTCAGTGCAAACTCAACATTTAACGACTCTTGCTTTGTCGATGCGACTCGTTACGACTCCATTTCTGTAGGCGTTACAGGGTGAAGCGCCAGCAGCCAATCAACTTCATTATCGAAATATAAATGCCCGGGTGAGATCTTAATGAACTACTTATGTATGCGCCCAGAATCTGGGCGCACACCAGAGGATGTTGGCAGGATCGTGTCATGCGCAGTAGATGTTTGTGTGTTAAGCTCCGCCTACTTGGTAAGTTTTACATGCTGTTGTGTAATTGCTGTATGTCATGACTTTTTATGTGTTTTATTGGTACGTGGTTATTGACTAATTTATTAATAACTAGGGAAACAAACTATCGCAATGGTCATCAGGATCAGTGTGATTACTTTTCATAACTTCAATTTGGTAAAAACAACCACACATATTTTCGTCAACAAAATTAAATTTAATAAGCATTTAACAAGTATTTAACAAGATTGCCATCCGAGGCAAAGGGCTAGATGGCGAGTGGACAAGGAAGCCATTGGCTTATCGAAAGACCAACATTTTAATCTGTGTTTAATCTCCCCTCCTGAGATGTGTGTCAATCTTGTTTTTAAACATATTCACACTGCTAGCAGTTAGACAATCTGAAGACAATTTGTTCCATTCATTCATTGTCCTCTGTGAGAACGAGTACTTCCTGATATCCTATCTACACTGATCCTTTACTAATGTTACCTCGTGTTCTCTGGTTCTATTATATTTCTTGAGTGAGAAAAAAATAGTTCTATCAATATTTACACACCCATTCAATATTATTAGAAACTTCAATATGATCTCCTCTTAATCGCCTTGTCTCCAGGGTTGTTATATCACATTCTTTCAGTCGTTCTATATGTTTCCAAGCTTGTATACAGTACTCTAAATGAGTTTATTATGCTTTATTACTTGCTTACGTATCCTCTGTATGCCGTGTGGCACATAAGGCTCGCACAATATCTCGCCAGACCCCTCTGTCTTGGGCTCTCCTTGCTTCTGGGCCCCATGTTAACCCAGCAGCCTTCAGTTCTTCTTCCATTGTTCTTCGCCACGTTGTTTTCGGACTGCATCTTTCTTCTGTTTCCTTCTGGCGTTCAGGTTAGCGCTGTTTTTACTGGCAGGTCGTTGTTCATCCTATAGACATGACCAAGCCATACCCATCTTGTCTTTTTCAGGATGAGGCAGATATGTTGTTGTTTTGTTGCTTGTTGGAGTCTGGTTTTCGAGATGGTCTCGGGCCAGTACACTTTCAGTATCTTCCGTAGGCAGGTGTTGTGGAAGCTGGAACGTTTATTGGTGTCTTGTTGTGTCATGAGCCAGCACTCTGAGCCGTTGAGCAGCACAGAGAGGACATTGCTCTGGTAGATTCTGAGTTTGATTTTGTGGGTGTACATTGAGGATCTCCGTAGCAGCTGTATATTTGCTAATGCTGACTTGACCTTTCCCAATCGTGTCTTGAAGTCTTCTTCTGCACCTCCTTGGAGATTGACGATGCTGCCAAGGTAAGTGAACTTGTTAAGGTATTCGATTCGATGATTGTTGATCACGATAGGTTGCTGTGTCAGGTTGCTGTTTGTTAATACTTTTGTCTTTTTTTGCATTCACTGAGAGACCAATGGAGCTGGCTTGTTGCTCTAGGTTGCTTGTTTTCGTCTGTACCTGGTCTCCAGTGTGAGAAGGCAGAGCGAGGTCATCTGCATAATATGTTAGATCTTCGAGTGAAGAGCACAGATTCCATCTGATGCCAGTCAGCTGTTGGTTAATCATATTTTTGTGGCCCAGTCGATGGCTAGGGTGAATAGAAACGATCACATGACATATCCTTGTCGGATGCCGGACTTCACAGTGAATTTGGTTGTTGAGTCTCTGACACTACAGGAGAAGTTCCTGTAGAAGATTTGGATAGGTTTCACCAGCTTTTCTGGATTATATATAGTGCCTCAGGATTTTTATAGGATCTCCTTGTGCACACTGTCGAATGCTTTTTCAAAATCTACGAAGTTGACATAGATTTTTCTCTGCCATTCATTGCATTGCTCTAGAATGTTACGCCAAGTGAAGATGTGTTCGGTTGTTCCACTCCCTGTTCTGAAGCCTGCTTGTTCTGGACGGGAAGCTTGTCTACTCTTGTTTTAATTCGGGTTATCTTTGAGAACATTTTACTTGGTATGGAGAGTAGCGTACTTGATATGGAGAATAGAGTAATTCCCCTCCAATTGCTGCAGTCTGCTAAGTTCTCTTTCTTCGGTAATTTGATTATCCTCCCGCAGGTCCATTCATCAGGTAGTTCTTCGTTTTCCCATATCTCCAAAAAGATGAGGTGTAGGATCTCGGCTGCAGTTTCTGGGTCAATTTTGAAAACTTATGCGCCTAATGAATCTGTTCCTGGAGCTTTGTTGTTCCCAGAGTGGCTAATGCTGCTTTAATATCTGCTTTCTTTTGTGGGGATGTTTCTATATCCAGGTCTCTTTCTGCCAGCTGAATATCTGCTGGGTTTTGTGGATCCGGTCTGTTTAGCACTTCATTGAAGTGTTCCGTCCATCTTCGTTCTTGTTCCTCTTCATTGGTCAGCAGCCTTCCGTCTTTGTCCACGATTGGGGGGTTGACCTTGTATTTGGTGTTTCCACAAATGTGTTTCGTTATTTTGTACACAGTGCTCATCTATTGCCTGGAAGTTGCTGTTTCAGCTTTTTTTTGTAAGTTCCTCTAAATGCTTCCTTTTGTCACTTCTAGCTGACTTCTTAACGAGTGTATTCAACTCACTGTATTGTATTCGCAATATTTCTTTCAATCTTTCATATTTGGTTTGGCCGATTACTGTTTTAATTTTTTTCTCATTTATATGCGCGCCAGTGTTACAGCACTGATCCACTCTTAGTGTTGCCGAGTTTTAATGCCCAGTGTCTCTTTGCTGGTTTGATAGTATGCTTTCTTGATGATTTCCCACTTCTCTTGTACTTGATCAGAAGTGTCTGTTTCTTCTTTCAATGCTTCAAATCTGTCGTGTAGCCTAACTGTGAAGGTTCTAGCTTGTGCTGCATATTTAAGCAGGTGCACATTAAATCGTTCTTTGATTCTCTGCTTACATAATCCTTTTCTTCTGAACTTCAGCTTGACTGTTGCCTGCAGTAGATGATGATCACTGCCAACATCGGGGCCTCTTCTAACTCGGACATCCAATAATGATATCGGCCACTTGTTGTTGACCATAATGCGGTCGATTTGGTTTTGGTCCCTTGTATTTGGGGAAATCAAGGTAATTGTGTTAATGTCTTTGTGTGCGAACAGGGTTGCTCCTATCATCATGTTGTTCAAGCCACAAACAGTCAAATAGCACCTTTCCATTCTCGTTCATGATGCCACATCCCTGCCCATGTTTCGTTCTCTTCCAACATTGTCAGACCCAACCGTTGCAGTGAGATCGCCCACGATGATCAAAACGTCGTTTGCAGGTACTCTCTCCTTCCCGGCTTGTAGCATGCTGTAGAAAGCCTATCTCTCCTCCGGTTCTGCATCATTGGTTGGGGAATATCATTGGACGATCGTAAGTTTGCTGTGCTTGCCAAAGAACCTGGCTCTCAGCAGTCCACAACTGACTGGTTTCCATTCTATCAATGTCGTTTCCATCCCTTTCTTGAGGATTAGTGCCACTCCGGTAATGTGGCAGTTGTCGTCTCTGCCTAACCTTGTCCGTCTGTACTCACTGATTCCAAGGGTTGCTACTGTGTAACTAGTCTGATTTCATCTCATTTACGACTTGTGCTGTTTTTGCAATATCGACCATTGCCCTGATATTACAGGCCCCAATCTGGAGTTTGTTTTTTTGCATCGAGTAGGGTTGTCTTCGCGCTTTCACTACTATCGGTCGTACCGTCTCCTTTGTGCCTCAAGCTTCCTTGGTAGCTGGGGTCCGTTGAATTTCTTTTGCGAGTTTCTGTAACAGTCTGTTTTTTATGAGATAGGGTTGTAACCCTACTCTCAACCCCCGACCTGGAGGGCCAGGAGATCGATTTACTCTGACCTCTACCCCTTAACCAATCCGATTCGGGTGACCCTACAGGGAGTACAAGACTCCCAACGGCATAGCTCGAAGGGTCACGGAGGCACGCACGCTACCTCCACCACGAAAAGGTAACGCTCTCATAGGGATGGTATTGCTTTATACATATGTATAATTAGCTTTTGTGTATATTATATTTATCCTAATCAATCCAATAATTTGATTACCCTTGGAAGCTGCCATACCACACTACTCTGACACTTTCATATCAGCACTTATTGTAAGTCCTAAGACTTCTTTTACAGTAGTACCTTGAACAGTATCTCCCATTTTATAGTTTACATTAAATTCCCCATGTTCTATATGTAGGCATTTACATTTCCATAATTTTAATAACATCCGTCATTTCTCAAACCATTAACCAATGTGTCTAGATCATTTTGTAAATGTTGTTTATCACCATCAGTGTTAAAGCTTCTAAACGCGTTTGTGTAATCCGTAAATTTCAGTACGTTGATTGTTATATTATCGTCCAAGTCATTGATATATATTAAGGATAATAAAGGTCCTAATACTGATCTTTTTTGGTTTCTCACTCAAAACTGATTTCCAGTTTGAAACCTCCCCGTCTACTACAACACGCTATCTTCTGTCAGTCAGCCATTGTTCTATCCAGTCTATTATGTCATCCCTGATACCACAGGCTTTTAAATTAAGTAGTAATATTTGATGTGACATTTTGTAAAACTTTCTGAAAATCTAAGTATATAATATCTACTGGTGATCCCTCCTCTATCCACTTAGTGATTTCTTCCAAAAAGCATAACATATTTGGATTTTTTAGGAATCCGCGTTGAGATGGATTTAATAATTTGTGCCTAACAAGGAAGTCCGCCATAGGGTCTTTAATGAACCTTTCTAATAATATACAAATCACTGATGTTAAACTCATTGGTCTGTAAATGTCTGACTCTTTTAATGACACTCTTGCAAGTGGTATACTGATTTGTTCGACTGTTTCCATTAGCAGTTTTGGAGGAATTCCGAACACTCATTTAATGTTCTTCGTTGGCTTTGTTTTCTTAGCTACCATTTCCGGAGTTACAATTAACTGCCCTAAATAGTCCGATTTAGCCTCCTGAAATTTAGCATCTAGAATTGGTAATGAACTAATATCCTCTGTGGTAAACACTGAACTGAAGTAATTATTTAGGTATTCCGCCATTAAAAAAACCTTGTGATAATATATTTCCTGCACTTTCTTCTAGTGGTCCAACCTTGTCTTCGCACGTTTTGTTTACTCCACATAATACGCATAAACCCTCTTGCTGTAATTTTTGTGTTGCATATTGCGTTTAGATTGTATAATTTCATATGTAGCTGCGTTAAGTGCCTCTTTGTAATTTGTGTAGTCTTCATCATTTCTGCTAGGTCTATAAACCCTCTGCATAGTTTGCGTGTACGCTATTTTTCTAATAGCTTCTTTTGATACATGTTTCTTTCTAGACCGTTTTCCTTGTTTTATCGAGGGAATAAATTTATCAATGATACTCTCAATTACATCTTTTAGAATGTTCCAACATTTGATTGCGGTCTTATTCCTCAGCATGTTATTCCAATCTAGCGTTGCTAAATATTTTCTCATATGTTTATATTTACTTTTGTGGAAGTTTCTCCTGTATTCATTTTATTTGTACTTTTTCTTTTACTTTGATGTCAAAATGTATTTGATTATGATCACTGTTACCCAATGGCTCGTGTATTTTGACGTTGTCCACTAATTAATTTTGTGAAGACAACACTAATTATAATACATAATCTCCCCTGGTTGGTGCAAGCTCGTGTTGAGTAAGGAAGCTATCCTGAATTGAAAATAGAAACTGTTGGTCCTCACCACCTGCACTCTCTAGAAATTTTCATTGTATGTATCCGTGGTTAATATATCCCATTATAATACTTTCCCCTTTACTCACTTCCTTTTTAGCGTTTTGTATTCTGTGTTGTCCTCTTTTTTATGCTTAGACTTCGGTACCCTAATCCAATAGTTAATGTTTAATTTACTGTAACTATATTGCATCAAACAGCTTTATTGCAATTTGTTTCCCTTTCTAATTTCATTTCATAAGCCTGAATAGATTATTTAATATATAAAATGACGCCCCCTCCCCCTCTTCTTATTCGACCCCTCTTAAACATTACATATCCTCTCAGCCGTAATTTTGTATTTATTACACTTCTTGCATTTAAGCACACGCAGCTTCATAAATGTTTTCCGGACATTTTGTTACTGGTTTTTGTGTACTAGTGGCCTCTTTTCCTGAGTGGTCTCTTGTCCTGATACTCATTCAAAATACTCACTAATCGTTAGATATACAAACCATATTGAAATATCAACATATTCTTTATGAAATGTAGCATTTAAGTTTAAAAAGAACCACAAAGAACCGTATGATTAATGTATTAATTTGTTCTTCGCATACGAGCCCATTCCTCATTATCGCCCGGTGCCCATTTCTCATTGTCGCATTAGCGCCACGTGTTGTCTTTAAAAAAATATATTTTACGACTTTTATCGCAAATAATCTTCCCTGTTTTCACATGGCGGGCAATAAGATGCATTCGTTTTACAAAACGTAATGACATTATAAAACGATCGCATTAATTCCATTCATAACACTCTTGATCACGTATGACGTTTTGAATAAAAACAAACTGCTTGTCGGGCTGCTTGTCACTGTCAGTGTAATCCGGTGTCTTGTAATCTATTCACTATTTGTAGCGTAGAACATTTGTCAGGGCGACGCCTAACGTCACAATAATGCAAGTGGCTAATTAAGTGCATTCGCTTGCAACAGTGACAGTGACTTTTTTCTACCGTGTTTCCGTAATAATGTTGGGAGAGCACACATAAGTGTAAACACAATAATACATTATCAGTTACGACTACGATAGTCCTGCAGACTTGAAAGCGCCTATATAAGAACGTACCTTTACTGTTGGCCTATTCAGGAAGTGTAGTTGTGATTATATGTGTCAGTTAGTTGTGATTATATTCACAATCTCCTACGTATAAGCCACATAACTTGCTATATTTTCGGTGTGGAGTCAAAATCACAAAAGTACACTTTTTGGCAAAAAAAAACCTTCACAAAAGATGACGTTTGTCTTGTATTATTATAAAATTTACGGAGACTAAACACAATGAAACAATTAACATGCAAAAGTATTTAAAACAATTAGTGGAAACTCTCTAAAATGTCCCATAAATTCCATAATGGTGCATTGTTTTAAAATAAAAGTTTTCTCTGATATGTAACAACACGTGGTTTTGTTTTCCAAGGCATTAGGTCAACATATGTTTAAAAATGCATGTTTTGAAAATAATATTTTCCTTATGCCACAATGCATAGGGTGAACATTTTGTTTAGTATTTAGAAACTACCAAGCACAGTGCTACAATAAACTACTATAGTGCATAAATCATAAACATGTATATTATTTCCCAGACCTAATTGTGAATGTGAATGAGACATGTCAACTGACATTGAATTAAGCATTTGAATCACAACAACCTCTGAAAGTGTTTCATATAACAGGCCAACAGCCCCACGCGAGCTGAATAGCTTAACTTAAATACTCAAGATACTGCCAAAGTTGCTCACATTTCGAACAACTTTTTATATTAAAATGCTGCACACAAACATAGAGGCCATATTAGAATAATATCGACTAGCTGAAACGAATACAAACATGAACAACTAAGCTGATCCCAGAAGTTCAATGTTTTATTATGTCATGTAAAAGGTGTATATAATTCTAATCAAGTGGAGTCATCAAATAATTTAATGCAAAAACTGCACATACATGATAATTGTAATGGTAAGGCAATAGCTAATTATCGAACAGGTATGGGATTTATGCAATTATAAATAGTAAAGGCAACACATTTCGAGATGAACCCGATTCACAACGGACAAAATTACTTTTAACAGTCGATGCAGTCTGTCAAATAGCCGAGTGGGTGTCAAGTTGAACCACTAAGACCCCTACCTGTTTAAGTACGATCTTCTTGACATATTTTCACAGCTGTTGTTCGTGTCATATTGTTCGCAGTTGCTTTTCATGTCATATTGTTCACAGTTGCTGTTTAATTTTCTTATGTGTTCTTGCGGTAAATGTTTGCCTTGGTGCGTCAGTACTGATCATAGTTTCCAGAACAAAGACGCAAGTATATTAACACATTGTTTTGAATTACGGTTTCAATATATGATACATGAAGTTCCGGACTGTGCAAATGTATTAATACGATTTAATTTTCTTCTTTTTCCTACGTAGCCGACAAGGCAGCTGCAAGAGCCCATGCCATGTATATTGCGAAAGCTATTCGCACTTGGAGCAATGGCATGTTTGCGACCGGTCTTTCAAAAGAGAGAAACGTCGACGAGCGAAAGAAGATACTCGACGGCTGGTGGACCCGGTTGCACAGTCACCCGGTGATCGAGGCTACGATCACGTTAATCTGTTTGTCACAGGAAGCAATTTATATCGCTCGTGAAATTGTTGAATCGTCGGAGGCTGACATTGCTTTATATACTCGTACCACTTCGCTGTGAAAACTTTTGCTATCTATGGAATAACATAGTGCAATAAAACTGTTTGTTCCTATATGAAAACATCTCGGAGCAGAAGAGGGTATCAGAACACGATTGGTGTAGTCAGGTCTAGATTGCTACTCTGAATAATGAGCGTAAGCGTCCTGCTTCTTAGTTCGTAGACCATAGTTGACAACTGGCGTGGCGACGCAATGGTTTGGCGCTCGCCTCGACACCAGGAAGTACTGTGTATAAATCCGGGCCGGATGCCGACCCATTCGTTTCTGAACAATTTGGGTACAGCTGACTCGCCGTGCACCAGGCACATGTGAAAGCAGTAGGTGACTTTCGTTTGATGCACTAGCACAGGGGTCGGCAACCTTTTTGAATGGAGGGCCAAATAAGTGACTTTGAATAGGTTAGCAGGTCACGCACGCACGCACGCACGCACGCACGCACGCACGCACGCACGCACGCACGCACGCACGCACGCACGCACGCACACTCGTGGTAATTGGCGCAATGCAATTATATACCTTGTGTCTAGCAGTTGTATTGACCACTGTTGTAAATAGCACGTCCACGAATATGAGTTATTATTATCGTCAAACATCAACGTCTGATTTTGAACAACAGTTGGATTATTCAAAAACCCATTATTCAGGTTACGTGTTCTTGGCATGCCGCTGGTGCCATGTTGACCCGTGTGACAATGAGGCCTGTTGCTGGTGATGTTGCTGCGCCACCAAGTCTCCCACATCTGGCTGCAGACTTGACACTGCGCGCCTCAGCTTACTTCGGTGTACTAAAGGAGTTCTTCATGTCGCGCATTCATCTCGGTCACAAGGTGCTGGAACTGCCGGTAGTTTAGACAGCGAGAGCGAACACAGTTTAGTCTTCACGGCGACCCTTATTACGTTCTGCATTTTCATCGACTTGCCACACGGGCTTTCCCGTTGGATGATGGAGTGTGCCCTGAAGAGCTTTGCTTGGCACCTCCTTTGTCTTGAACCTTTTCCATCAGCGTACAACTCCGTTCGCCATTTCGCTGGCAGGCGACGAACGTTAGTTAAAACAACACATTATCACTCAAACACGAATAAGGTAGTAGGGTAACCTGGGGCAACACGGTCCCTGGAGGTAAGACGGCCCCCACCACGTACTCAAAATATATAACTCTGAACGTTCCAAATCTGGTGCAAAATGAAGCTAATTCTATCTGATACCCGCCCGAAAGTTCAGCAACACGAGACAGACGTAATTAAATCAGTGTGTTTTTAAACTTTTATATGCATTGATCTAATATTTTGCCAATAGTAAACTGGTGAAACTCACCAAACAACGGTGTGAATCATGAATCATGGACGTAATTGGTGACTTGATAATATTATTAATCAGTTGACAGATCAAACAATAAAAAATGTGGAATAGTATGTTGTGCTTTGTATACATCTTATTAAGACACACGTCTCTGGGGCAAGACAGTCCCCATGCATATGGGGCAAGACGGTCCCTATGTCTGATCCCACACGCACATCGTCACACTTTGTCAAATGTATTACACATGACCAATTATGTTTAATACATTGAATACAATACGAACATTGTATAATTTACGTTCTGCTAGCCCGTAGGCTGTAATTATGATAGAATATCACTAAACCAATATTAGATTATGTATGGATTGCAAGGTATGTATTATATGTTAACTCCCATTTAAATTTAACAACCATAATAGCCTGATATATTACTATCATACCATTTGTATATAATATAAATTTTTATTTCAGGCAATAGTTCGTTCATACAGTTGAGCCTCGTTATAACGCGGTAGTCGGGGTCCACGACTTCGGACCGCGCTGTACGCGAGGCGCGTTAGGTGTTCTCATATCCGCCACCAGGGAGCTACTAAACAACAGCGATCGCTGCCCGCTGCCCGCTGCCCGCTGCCCGCTGCACCAAGCCCAAGAACGCTGTCGAAGCCCCGTGTGCTTGCAGCACTGTCTTATACGCAAATATGCAGTTTATGGAACTAATTAAACGAGTATACTAGCATCAACGTGTATTATTTTTAAATGTCACACACTCTTGAACTGAATAAAACACATGTACGTAAACCGTTATGGAACAGATCTACTACGTTGATGATGTACTGGACCAATAGGCCTACGAATCGAAAATAATAACGTGGACCTGAGCAGCCGAAAACGTATAAATTATGATTTGACAAACGTGGTATGTAAGCTGATAAAAAACAGAAAACGACAATAGGTAGAATTAATAATTGTTTCACTTCGTCTTTCAACTGATCTCGACCGAAGCATAAATTTATTACGCACCACTTAACATCGATTCATCACTTCATGTGCGGATGACGAATTCGTATTTTCGCGCACCGGTAGAGCCTTGGGTTAGGAATTTGACATGTTGGTTTCGCGTCGCGAAAACGATTAAATTTACGATGTAATGGAAGCATGTCATTTCACCCAAGTGTTATGTTGGCACTGCATACTAAATGCATTTAAAACTGTTTATCTGATTCTTATGCGAGGCGTATTTGTGAATCTCGATTGCAATTTACAAACCATCGAAGCGAAGCGAGCGACAGCGATTGATGTCGGCGATAGCGCAAAACAAACAACACGTTGATACTCATTCACTGACATTGTTCGCCTAATGTTTCTTGAGAATTGTCAAAGTAATTCTAAGTAGGTTTAAGCAGGCCCAAATTCGGTGTCCACCACCGACCGCGTTATATCCGAATCCGCGTAATAACGAGGCGCGACTGTATCAGTAAAAACCACAGAGAGGGGGTTATAGACCGTGTTACCCAAGGATGGGGCAATATGGCTTTTTGGGATATTTACTATTTTTCAAATGCAACTTAGTTAGGTTGCTAATTTACTGAAAATAGTTTTCCAATGGGTAACGCACAGATCTGTCCACAATGTGAACACATTAAATACAAGCTAAAGTTGTTTAATGGTTTGTTCCTTAGGATGGCCGCGCTGCATACTTTCATGTCTGCATACGCAAAAGTGAATTCATTAAATATTAAAGGAAGTAAAAATACATATTTGGTATATTATTATTGTCATCACGTGTTTTGTATACCAATGTGGCAGGGGCGGGCCGCATATTGCACACTACCGTTGTCAGTCCGCGGGCCGCATGAAATAGCTACGCGGGCCGCAGTTGGCCCGCGGGCCACAGGTTGCCGACCCCTGCACTAGCAGCTGTATTGATTATGTAAGGGGAAATAAAAGAAATCGCCTGCTTAACCTGTCGTGGAATCACTTCACTTGTTATGTCCATTGACAATTACACCATGTATGTGACATGGTTACCAGCGTTATATAAAACCTTTACAACAACTGAGTTCACTTGATATCAAAGGTATTAGCGCTGGGTTTGATTGGGTTATTTTACGTGAACCAAAGCTATGCCCATGAGGATTTCGTCAGCCATTCCGGCGATAACTTAGACCTACGTGACGAACGATCGCTACTTCAAAATGATTTCATAATTTTCTGTATCCTGTCCAGGCCTGTTTTTGCAGTAGGAGTTTTAATAAATATGCGAGGTTTCGCATTGTACATACCCTAATTTGCCTACATGTTGTAATATCTTCAATGTAAATGCTCTATGAAAACATGGATGAAAAACTCCTGAGCAAATATTATTATCGATCGCAAATATTTGCTCAACACTT
This sequence comes from Lamellibrachia columna, assembly GCA_963662155.1. Lineage (NCBI taxonomy): Eukaryota > Metazoa > Annelida > Polychaeta > Sabellida > Siboglinidae > Lamellibrachia > Lamellibrachia columna. Next base: position 60,361,907 of record OY759261.1, on the reverse strand, counting down.
TTTCAATCGTGTTTTCTTAGAGACTCAGATTATAAATACGTTAACTGCTACACATGTTGTTAGCTTCACGGTTATTTGCGATGTGCCAGTCTTAACCAACGTTAGCAGGACGCGGATAGTGATACACACGCTACCTAACAACATAGTCGAATTTCCCGATACTAAACTAGCATAACGCTCAGTAAGTGTTGCACACATTAAATAGGTTTATATTCAACTTGAATACTGAGTATGTCGTACACAACATGTAAAGTAATATCTTTGTATTCCAACACACAACTGTAGATGACCGATTCTCATTGACAGAGTCCGAGTAAATGGAGCTGCTTACATTAATTCGAAAGTATATTAAAAGTCCTAGGGTTTGTATTGATGTCTTAATAGGACATGATTTTGAGACAGGCTAAAAAGAGTTATCCCTTTGTTTTTATTTTTTATGCTACTTTTGGAGATGGAAAACATTATTATATCGTGTTTACTCAGAAAACGTGACACTAACTAACTCCATGCTGCCTTCCGACTCTTAGTTCGTTGTGCAACACAACAGGGCGCCGAGTTTGATCCAAACACCGTCACTTGATCCCTTGTTCATTTTTGTCTTAACATTTTGCGCAACTTATCGACTAGTTCGCCAAAAGTCGGTCCGTCTCTGCATGAACACGGCCAACTCTGTGCGAACAGCCAGTCTGGTCATAGCTACTTTGTCTCAGTGTGTGTGAATAAAACGATGCAGGACAGCCTACAGTACAATACAACATAAAATACTTCTGTTACGCTAAAATCATCGGGAGACACAAGCTCGGGAGTGCACCAAGACAAAAAGGGGTCATACTGTTTATAATTGATTAGCAATTCCAGGTATAAACTGTTGGATTGATTTAACAAGATTTAACAAGATTGTCATCCCAAACAACAATTTCCAGATGGCAAGTGGACAAGGAAGCCATTGGCTTATCGAGTGTCCACCAATTTTCTCATCTATGTGTAGCCCGCCCTTATCAGATATCTGTCAATTCTATTTTTAGACATAATCACGCTACTAGCATTGGTACGCTGAGGAGTTAGGGAGAAAAAACGAGTTTAAGCCGGTAAGTTTTTAGTTTACGGCGAAATGTTATATTTCCTACGGACCAAACGACATAACGACTGAGGTATTTTTTTGTTAGTCTTCTAGCCTGCAGCCTGTGCTGTAATAAGTGATTGTATTTCCACAGTTCTTCGTCTTACATGAATATCAGGCAGTGTTCACATGTTTCACTAATGGTTCGCATGCACTCGCATGACGGGTATAAACAATTATGTTGTCCACGTCAAACGCCTGAACAGCCAGACACGACGCGTTCAACAACTGCAATCCTTTCTGCTCCCTGTCATACTAAGTCCATAAAAGAGACGACATTTCAGCATAAATAGAACTGGCGTCTTTTTTTCGACTTGATATGTAGGATAGAGTGCAACAAGAACTGAATACAGTGGATGTCAGTCACCCACACTGATGACTTCGATGTCCCATATACACCGTACAACAGTCAATAGCCACCTCACGTTGCATGTATTTACCCATAAATCACACGTCTATCGTAATTGCGGCCGCGCTCTCTAAATATTTGCAATACAATTACCGTTACAGTGCACAAGGGTTAGGGTCCAGGTTTTTAAGTTCTTCAAAGGATACTTGAACATACTACACCGATTCTCCGAAAAAAATTGCATCAACTATATTCGTGCCTATAATTATTTACTAAAATACCAACTGTTTCACATTAAGTTATGTGTTTATATTAGCAGCCATGATCGAAGCTATATTGTCATTTTAACACCGACTTGTCACTAACTTTTGTTGTAAAAATACATACGTTGATTACACAACTATGGCAATGTAAAACCGATTGAATTTCTAGTTATACTGCAAGTAAACAATTGTAAATCATGACAACAGTCATGCGGACTAGCTTATTTATAATTGCAGTTGGAATATGTCACGTGATCTTGGAGTTTCTAATAGTTTTAAATTGGTATCTGGATCTGGATAATTACTCAGCAAATTCCTACTTGGCTACTGCGCTGATGATTTATTTAAGAGTGTCCTTCTCTAGAGTTAGCGAGTCCTTCACAGGATTCTTCCATATCCTAGCGTAGGATATTTTTCTTCCCCTGGCATTGACCACATATATAATGGACCAACGGCTTTTACTGTCTCTTCCGAAAGACACAGGGAAAGTGCGGTGAACGAAATTTCACAAGCTTCGAAACGGCAGAGGTGGAATCGAACCAACGTCGTCTCGACCGACAGGCGGGTGCTCTAAAGTTATGGTGGGTATGTTACAAAACAATAAAGGTGCGTTCTTCTATAGCGCGGTATACAGTCCTTTGGACTGCTCAAGGCGCTTTACACTTCACCCCCTGGCAGGCCTGTTCATTCCAACGCTATTTCGACTTCGTTGGGAAGAATTAAGCCTCGCTGCCATTACTGCACGAAGACTATTAGTTCCAATATCCATTTCTGTCTGTAGCCAGGTACTCATTTTTACAGCTGAGTGATCTGTGGCAACGAAGGTAACACTATCAATGAATGTTTGCAGATTTCATAAACATAGTTTTTGAAATTTTATTCATGTACACGTATTCATATAAACAGCTAACATCATCAGTCCCTGTTTGCAAATGACACAAACATAGTTATCGAAAACAACATGCACTTATAAATGTTGATCAAGCTACGCCTGCACATAAACACTGTTAGAAGTAGACACTCTGTAGAAGGTCGTTCAAAGCGAAGTACAACATCGCTATTGTACATTGTTTAACAGGCTGGTAATTTTCCAGACCAAGACAGACGGGCATCAACATCTACATCTACATTGATAACGGGAAGAACCAGTCAGTATGTAATCCAATGTGCACCCAGTGGACAGCATCAATCAATGTGGAAAACATCGCAGCTAAACAAGGATTGTTTGACGAGACAGAAGCTGATTACTACTATTATAACATACCATTTATGTAGTGCGACTATTCGCAGAGGCGCTCGCTTCATTTCCCACTAATCGCGTCTCAAACTTGTCCTGTTTTTGTCACTGTGACGAAATGTTCCACCAGTTCGCTCCCCCGATCAGCGGGCACCATCGCCACTTGGTCGACCAACCGCCGGAACAACTCGTCGACTATCGCCTTTCGCTCGTCGACGTTTCTCTCTTTTGAAAGACCGTTCGCAAAAATACGATTGTTCCAAGTGCGCATAGATTGCACTGAAGACACTGCTTGGGCTTTTGCAGCAGCGGAGTCGCCTAACACGAAACAGAAAGAAAGAACAAAATATAATTGTTAAATACGTCTTTGCACTCCAGTGAATGTCATATTATGCATTACAGCTGATACAGAATCTAGATCAAATAGTGACCGGGTTTCGAATCCACCTGATGCCGTTTCGAAATTTGGGAAATTTATTTCGTTCCACGTTTTTTCGTATGAGACACTATTAACTGACCCCTTCTATTTGAAATATATGCTAGGGGAAGAAAATTTACCCACAGAGGGGATACATGTATATCATGTCGTGGACTCGCAAGCTCTAATACGCACTGCACTAATTGTTTGTAGGATGGGCGCTGAATTAGCTGCTGCCAAAACTGGTTCTGATACTGGAGCAAAGCGACGTCATCAGTTTTTGAGTGCTTCCTTACCTTGTTTGTTTGACAGCAACCAACGTTCTCGCCATACGCATTTGATTATTTGCGTATTCATGGCAACTAGTTCTAGCCCAGATTTTGTCACTAGTGAGTTCTTGTCATCGAACGGAGCGGACAGATCTTCCGCGGTATGCCAGTAGCTTTGATCTGTGGTTCCAAACAATTCGTCCTGGAAAATATATTTGGAAATATAAGGACATTATTGTATGTCAACCAGTTTACGTAACATATTCCTTTCCATCCTGTGATCAATGCAATGTGAATGTGAAAGTGTGAATGCTAACAGTGTTATTATATTAGCAGTAATAGTTCGTTCTTGGACACATGAATACTGACTTACAACGTCACAAACCTGTTTCCTTGTATAAAACATATAAAAACATATATAAAATATATTTGGGTGTTTCATGCAGTATATTTTTGTATTACTATAAGCCAACTTATGTGTTTATGTGCTATATCTGTCAACGACGTAGTTCAGCGATTTGACGGAGCATTGAATTTTAAGCTGTTTACCTCTGATATGATCTCTTCGTGCATCATCTCTCTCCATATGTCCGTCATGGCTCTGTACCGGCACCACACGTCAGTGCCAGTGTTGGTGCACGGACACGATGCCCTGTCTAGTGTCGCTATCATCATTCGGCCGCCTACAGATAAATTATATAAATATATAAATAAGTACACATTTTGCAATCAGAAACATTTCATATTGATCCTCAAATTCCATCCAAGCAGATAACACAGTTTAGTTGTTTAGCAGAATATTCATATTACGTACAATAAATACCCTACCTCAACTTATGTAAACGTAAACGTAATGCCCGCGAACAAAATAAGATGCGACTTTACACATTTCCCGATCAACCAAAACTTAGCACAGCAAATTACAAAATTAATTAAGATAATTAATGCAGAAGTGACTTAGCATTGTGAAACTGATATATGTATATTTTGGAACATGACCAAAGTAAGAACCTTACCAGGTACAAGTTCCCTGGCTCTGTGGAGCAAGAACGTTTCCCAGTCCCGGGTGCTCTGCGCCCTACATAGACGCTGTTAGGGAGAACCTTCTGGGAAATGCACGTTAAACACCTCTGGCGACGTCACACATGGGCTAGAAAGATTTAATAATATTACAACAAATAATAATAATTGATGGAACACTGATTATAGTATGTGTGTGGGCGTGCTTGCGTGCGTGCGTGCGTACGTGCGTGCGTGCGTCCGTGTGTGTGTGTGTGTGTGTGTGTGTGTGTGTGTGTGTGTGTGTGTGTGTGTGTGCGTGCGTGCGTGCGTGCGTGCGTGCGTGCGTGCGTGCGTGCGTGCGTGCGTGCGTGCGTGCGTGTGTGTCTGCTTGCGTATATTTATTTGTTTGTTTGTATTTGTGTGTTTTTGTTTTTGTATATGTATGTGTTTACGTGTGTTGGTGTGTTTGATTGTGTGTGTGTGTTTGTGCATGTGCGTGTGCGTGTGCGCGTGCGTGTGTGTGTGTGTGTTGTTTGTGATTTAATTACCGTTCAGACAGCCACATCAAGGCCAACAAGGTAAACCCGAGATGAACGGACGCGTCCGGCAGACACTGTTTGTAGAAACTTCTTCCACAACACGTGAAAAATACGTTCTTGTGATCTTGAAGGAAACTGTGAGATCCAGGGGTTACGCCTGGGCAGAATTCTACAAGTTATGTGACTAGCAAGCAAAAGCCTCATATTCGTTAAGTATACGCTCTGAATGGTTCAATTTAAATTGTTTATCTAATTAACATCGATACGCATTGCAATTGTTGCAGGCGTGGTGTTATGTCGTCTGGTCTATTATTAACCTGGTCATTATTGCGATATTTGTGATTTACCCGTGTCCCTGATCGCTCATTTGTATTCATCGATAGTATTTAAACAAAACTTACTTTGTGTTCGCTATCAATCAGTCGTGTAGGCATAACACGGGTAATGTTAGCATTTATACCGAAGACGAGAGTATTGAATGGATCGCAGACGTGCACTATGGTAGCGAAAATCCAGCGGTCACTCGGACGTACTCTCGGTAAAGTTGATTTACTTTAGCATTAAATAATTATTAGAAAATATAATGTATGTTACATTTCGCTCATGTTACACTTCGCTCACGTGACAGTACTTATAATAATTATACTTCGCTATGCATCACTCTTAATAGGTATGATTATTTGAATGTTATAAACCTTCGATTAAGCGAATCAACGTGTTGAAGTCGTTGGTTGGGCGATCTTCGTAAATGATGTGAACTTGCTGATCCTCTCCGTACGTTTTCTGCACCCAATCTGTAGCGTATCCAACACAAAACGTGCCTCTTACAACTTACAACAACTAACATATACACAATATTATATATGTACTAGCTTATACAATATAACGGTGGTATTTTAGAATATCATTAAGTGGCATACCAGTTGTTATATGATAAAATATGCGACAATTAATTTGACCGATCATGGTAAAACTGTCTATAAACTCGAATACAAAATCACTGCAAGTTTTCCTGGCTGTGAACGGGTTAATCCAGGTATTACTGACCTATGCAGTTGGTCATCAGGCCGAGTGAGTTGACACCATCGGCTGTCCCGTAGTCACATATGACAAATGGACCGTGCCCAGGCGTAAACGGAATGGAACCTGGTTAAAGAATAAACACTGATTAAAGGTAGGTAATATTTATTGTTTATTGTCCATCCGTTTTCTTTCCGTTGTCACAATTAAACGTTAAAAGGAGGAAGATATTAAATAGTGCGTTTCCTTGTTGAAAAATAAAATGATTATGAACGTATTTCTTAAATGGAATGTTGAATAACGAGAAGACATGAAATACTGTTAGTAAAACAGTGACATTTATTTAGTGTAGTGGATGACAAATGACAGGAACATATTATCTACTGACTGTGTAAATCACAACAACGTGAATATGTTTAAAAATAAAACATACATATCACGTACAAAAAAGGATTATCGATATGAAGTGTGTTGCCATCTGCGTGATGCATTGGGTGGACATCAGGTTATTCAGAGTAGCAGATTACGTGAGCTCCGCACAGCAGACGAATTGTGTAATTTTCAGTATTGCTTCTTAATGTAATCAGGATTATAATGCTCAGCTATAGAACCATCTTGGCGCCTGTCTTTGGTGACCTTTAATTGATCTTGAAAATCTCTATCAAGGTAGTGTTTAACTGTGCTTGACTGGTTACAACTGTGCACAATTATTGCTAATGAAATTTACATATACTTTAACACCATTGAAGTTACAGTTCCAGTCATAAATAAATATTGTGTACATACTTAAGCACAATGTTCGAATAGCAACAGTTCCGTATTCGTGATATTAGTGGTCTAACTGTCTCCGGAACATATTAAACTGGTCAGCGCTTTTCAGTGCTGCAATCGAAAATTTGCTGTGTCACATGCACCCTTTCTTGCAACAACGTAACAGTTAATACCATGACTGCGTTGCTTGGGGAAGGGTTGTCGACACTGGTTGCCACCCTGCAGCATCATTGGTAGACCTTTGGTTAGCCGGATGTAAAAGGTTGGGGACACTGGTAAGACTTCTTGACCTCATGGTGAAAAGTCTTTCCTGACCACATTGATTATAATATTGCTAATATATATATATATATATATATATATATATATATATATATATATATATATATATATATATATATATATATATATATATATATATATATATATATATATATATATATATATATATATATATATATATATATATATATATATATATATATATATATATATATATATATATATATATATATATATATATATATAGGCAATATATATATATATATATATATATATATATATATATAAGCAAAAGTCTTTCCTGACCACATTGATTATAATATTGCTAAAATATATATATATATATATATATATATATATATATATATATATATATATATATATATATATATATATATATACATGCATATATATATATATATATATATATATATATATATATATATATATATATATATATATATATATATATATATATATATATATATATATAGGCAATATATATAGGCAATATATATATATATATATATATATATATATAAGCAATACCTTTAAGTTCCAGTTTTCCGTTTGTTGGACACTGAAAAGATTATTCTATATCAATTTGACACAACATACACAATCCCCAATTAATTTACAGGATGACTTGGGTTAGTTGGGTGTTTCAGGCTAAGAAGGACCAATTAGCATATATCAAGTACGGAAGTAAACCAACACAGAGGAGATAATTATATATACTTGTAGTGCTTGAATGAGCCGTACAAGTGCAGTACATAGGTTGCATCATAAATCACCTTAGGTTGCTGAAATAAATGCTCTCTATTGTTGTCAAAACCATCAAAATAATTTTAGAAAATTAAATAATGTATGAATACACACAAAAATAACTTCAATTGAACAATTGTAATGACATTTGTACAGCGATATGTAAAACTTATGACTGACTTTGGTTAGCCGGATCTAAAAGGTTGGGGACACTGGTAAGACTTCTTGACCTCATTGCGAAAAGTCTTTCCTGACCACATTGACTGTAATATTGCTATAATATATATATATATATATATATATATATATATATATATATATATATATATATATATATATATATATATATATATATATATATATATATATATATATATATATATATATATATATATATATGTAAAACTTATGACTGACGGCCATTATGGAAAATGGGTCAACTTCAAGGTTATCACATGTAAGTGCCAGCGTAGATCCATGGTTATGAAATATCTGTGGGACATAGAGAAGCACCGTGCAATCATGTTTTATCACTAATTACATAATGTTTTTCTTACCTGACCTAATAGTGCAGTTAACTCCAGAAATGGTAGCTAAGGAAAAAGGATAACGAATCAGCGTTAACAACATAGCAGAAATGTCAAGCTACGAAACGCGTACACATTATTATTAGTTGGAGAATTCTGCCGTCTGGGACGTTTTCTGAAAATGTTGCAGTTAAAGAAAATTACCTCTAAAAGAGAACGGGGGCGATATGGAAGATAAAATACACTTACACAATAAATCCCTGATTATTGGCCAAGCGGTTGCCACGTCTTCTCGATTCGTCAGCGGTTTGTCGCCAAATGGACCGTCTTCGTTGTACAGTTCTTCATAACAGCCATCGGCGCCGTTTACTACATTCGTCATGATTCGAGGTGTCTATATCTACAAAATGTGTCTCTAATGAGAATAGCACAGGCATAATTTGTTTCCAACGCGGTATATACACAGCTGCCGCAATTATCACACACTTAAGTGTCATTCGAAAACGGATCGTCTTCTACATTTATTGACTAAACAAAGCAGCCGTAGTAAAACAGTTGTTTTGTTTAGTAGCGTGACGCAGCATCTAACAATTATTAGACAGACCGACAAGCTCCCATTTTAGCACATTTTACAGGTTAGTGTAATTAACACAAATCGCAAATATATAGGTCAATGAGATTCCCATCAAGATATAAACATGTCGTTAACATGTGACCCACCTTTTGCCAAAACATCTAATAATTACATAACGTCAACATAAAAAACGTGTAATTGTACAAAAGTAAAAACGAAACCAATATAAAGTAATTAGCTCATTAAAAGGCTACGTTGACAGTTACTAGAGGTTAATGAGAGTTCTTCACCATAATATTATACAGCTATATACACCATTTACTAAAATATATATATATATATATACACATATTAATTAATGTATCGTGGTTAAGCTATTTTATTTATAACTAGACAGTTTTTAATTTAGGTGGTGAAACCATACAGACTATAATTATGTGCCACTTGTATAAATGACAATGCTTAGAGTATTGCTATTTGTTTCAATTAATTTGTGTAGGATTTGTTTTTGACATATTCGTTATTGCTTCGAGGAATAAACACATTAGTTTAGTTTCGAGTGCAGTGTTTATGAATTTTAAAAATGTGCTTGTAAGTTAGGTTTCTAAAATATTCTTGTATATCATTATTGATTAATTTATAATAAAACTTAGTGGCTGGAAACAACGTGTAACTAAAAGTCCTAGTGAAACAATCAGACCGTGGCGGCTCAGGTAACGAGGAACGTCCTCGCCGGACGCCAGTCTTGTCACCTACGCATCATGTTGTGTCCAGAACAAGAATGCAGGCTGGATTGTTCTCGCCAAGGCGCAGTGCCTGAAATGGCAGCCTTGGAAAGAGGGGATTATGAAGATAGATGAGCCCAGGACAGGAGTTCAGGGAGATGGACAAATTATATCCGATCGCAATTCGGAGCTCCACTTATGGTCCAAGTATTGGTGTAATCTTCGTCCAAACTAGCACGGGTTTTAAGAGAGTACGGTCCCTTAGCCAATAGGGGAGCATACTTGTTTCATTTGATGTGATGCCAACTTCATTCCCAGCTAGCAATGCGACACTCCCCATCATATGGGAGCTGCTGGAGCAACAACAATAAACACTGTTGGCGCAACAACATCGGGCTTACGTCTACAGAGCGCCCAAAGGGCTAACAATGTCTCTACGTGCGTCAACAGTCAAATAATGTTGCGACTCAGTAGAACATTTCGCTAATGGCATGTTCTTGTTTAAAACAAAACAACTCGCCTACCTTGTCAAGATGACTGACGGTGTCCGGACGCCAAAATCAACGTGGATACGAGACAAATACGTGATGTTAACAACGACACAAGCCTAGCTCAGCAAATATCTTACTAATTGGAAGGCGAGTCGCAACACGGCTTTCCAAACCAAGTACTGGCTTGTCTGATTAGTCTAGTTTATTACATGCCAGATGTAAATTACTAGACTTGTGTTGCGTGTCGCGCGATTGTGTGATTGGGGTAGCACACGTTACACAACAATTATTGACGCAGTAAAATTTCTGAGTCGGCACAACATTGGTAAACTGGCGTGCGCCTGATATTATACGACTCTCGAGCTCCTTCGTTAAATGGACATGAATAGAATGTGGCAAACACATGGTTTGATTGTTGCCGTCAGATGGTCTCTTGATCGGATTAATTTGCGTTGCAACATATTTGATGAATTCATATATGTGATTTTGTATATCAAAGTCATGTTACTGATTGGCATTAATGCCAAACTTAACGATTGTTTTGAAATTATTATTTTGACATATTCAAACTTGTTTTTACCTTTGTAGACGTTTTCATCGTTTTACCGAGGCGCCTTCATCAGTACTAATGACGTTGGATGACGTCATCATACACGAGAGGAAGTTCGTAATTGCTCTCGTTTCGGCTTGTCACTGCGTCAGCGTATCTACATGGTCTCTTCTACGAGTCTTCTCCTTGTGTGTGACTCCCTGTTTACCACTTTTACTCCCTCCCAGTCTATGATATGGTTTTCGGTGGTTGTATAGTCTTGGGTGGACTTGTTGATGGTGGATTGCGACCGCTTCTTTTCGCTCCTCATATTTTATCCTTTCTCTACATTATCTACATCTTTCTTGTGTTCATTTAGTCTGGTCATAACCAATCTCCCTGTCTCTCCAGCTTAGGCTGCGCCACAATTTGTACACTTCATTTTGGTAGACTAGTTACAACAGCATATGGACACGGTTGACCCCACAGGGAGCATAAGATTCACAAGAGAAGACGAAGGAAACAATCCCAATCTCTTGTTAATCTTATGCTACCTGTGGGGTCAACCGTGTTCATATGCTGTTGTAATTCATCTGCTCTGCTTTTGAGTACTAGACAAATGGTATCATCCACAAATCGCTTCCAATTACTTGCCTTGTAATAATTTGGGGCCGTGGCAGTGATTTTTTTCTCCAAGTCCTTCAAGTACGTAGTATCTAGTGCGAGTTTCAACTACTCTATGTCTATGATGATGCTGTCTATTTTGAGGTTGTCTCTCTTCGTCAAGATGACGCCGTCCTAAGTCATTAGTACTAACGAAGTCGCCTTGATAAGACGATGAACAATTCTGCAAAGATAAACATAAGTTCGCATATGTCAAGATAATAATTTAAACATGAAAACGAACGAAATTTTTACTATTTTGATGATTATGCTTTATTGTTCTTCTGAACTCGGGGTATTGAGGGTCTAAGAGCTATATAAATTTTATGTAGGCTCTGTGGTTGTTTCTTTTGCTGGTGTTATTGCTATTGTCATTATCATTGTTATTGTCATTGTCAGTGACATTGACACTGACATTGACAACTGAACTCCAGATGGCGCCGGTGCATGTCGACACGTTGTGCTCGCGCTAAGGACTGTTTGTGTGTGCAAGTATAAACGTGAGGATTTGCTGAGTATATTGGACTACATGTGCAGTGAGTATCAACCAAATTTTCTCCTGGAGGACACTGCTCCTCTCGTCAATACAGTTCGACGTACTTCTCACACACAACACACCACGCCGCACTCGCAAGCGGGGTGGACGCGGTGGCGCACTGTGTAGGTGTCGTCGGCGCGGCCTTCTACCACCACTCCCTTGTGTTGTTCTGGCAAATGTGCGTTCGCTGAGAAACAAAACGGGCGAACTGTTTCAATTGTTGACTTTTAAACGATAGTTCAGAGGTTATTTTATTTCGTGTTTTACGGAATCGTGGTTGGACTCCCTGACCCCTGTGCCCCCCATGCTCGGTTTAGAGCGGACCGATCGAGCGAACTGACGGACAAGAAGCGGGGTGTAATGACACTCAGCTTGTCTCTATTTCGTGTTCTCGTTAGCTGGAAACTGTCACTATCTATAGCAAACTGAGATAGTTTTCTTCGGTCATGCTTTTGGGGGTTTACATTCCCCCCGATGCCAGTGCTACCAAGGCAGTCAACCTATGGTCTGCACAGGTGGTGGCAGCAGAATCGGTTCATCCTGACAGCGTCTTCATCATTCTGGGTGATTTTAATCACACAACCATGAAGAAGGTACTGTGCAGGTACAAGCAGCATGAAGACTGCGCCATACGCAACAGCAAGATCCTGGATCAGAGTATTTAAGGATGCGTACTGTGTAACCACCAGGGCTCCCCTCGGAGAGTCTGACCACACAACGGTCGTCCTCATCCCCACGTACCGTGCAACCACCAGGGCTACCCTCGGAGAGTCTGACCACGCAACTGTCGCCCTCATCCCCATGTACCGACACAAACTGAAAGCTCTGAAGCAAACAAAGAAGACAGGATGCTGACGGATGAGTCGACTGAAGCTCTTCGGGGATGCCTGGAATGCACAGATTGGGACATGTTTAAAGAAGCATGTCCTGACCTAGACGATTACCCTGACACCGTGACATCCTACATCAGTTGGTGTGAGGATGTGTGCCCGGAGACCAACACTGTCACCCTGTATGGCAACGATAAACCATGGTTGTCAAGGGACATCAAGCAGAAACTGGCGGAGAAGAACGCGGCGTTCATCACCGGTAGCAAGGAGGAATTCAGGAGACCTAAGTGCATGGTGCAGGCGCTCAAGAAGGCCAAGTTTGAACACAAGCGTAAACTTGAGGACCAGTTCGCTTCCATCAACGCCATAACTGTCTGGCAGGTTTTGCAGCAGATCACGCAGTACAAGCAAAGCGCTGCGGCTATCGGTAACAGTGATCCCTCCTATCACGACCAGCTGAACGGCCTTTACAGCAGATTTGATCAGATGAGCACGTCGTCAGAGCAGCGCCCACTTCCAGCAGGCTCCCACCTGTGTCCGCCCTTTGCCGTCCAGGAAGCTGAGGTGAGGAGACCGTTTGGGAGACAGAACACGCGGAAGACCTCGGGGACAACATCTCCATATTCACCCCGAGGAACTGCGCCGACCAACTTCTTGCGGTCTTCACAAAAATGTTCAACTCCTCTCTCCAGCAGTGCAGATTTCCAGTTTGGTACAAAACTTCCACCATCATACCCATACCCAAGAAATCCAAGCTATCTCGGATGAACGACTACCGTCCAGTGGTACTGTCCTCAGTCGCCATGAAAGTGTTTGAGCGCATAGTCCTCATGCACATGAAGACGGCCACCGATGCAGTTTGCATATCAGGCAAACAGATTAGTAGACGACGCGGTCGCTTTAGGTCTGTACGACATCCTGAAGCACCTGGAGCAGCCAGGAACCTATGCCAAGATCCTGTTCATTGACTTCAGCTCAGCTTTCACCACCATCATCCCCTACAAGCTGTCCGATAAAAAAAGACACGACTACTTGCGCCTTGGGTTACTTATCAGCAGCTAAGAGTTCATTCTCCCGAAATGTGAGCCACACCATGTTGGAAAAGTCGAACCTTTGACCTTGCTCGATGTATGTTTAAATATTATCACACGGAAGTAATTATTTAAAGTTGCACAACCCAAACATTTATTTCTTAGTATACAGAATTCCGTGTTTTGTGACACAATGTATTCAGGGTCTCTATTTCATGGAGAAACAGCCAGAACCATTATTACTAAAATACTAAAAGGTGGAATCATGAATTGACTTATCTTAAATTGTCTGAATGGGGTTGTATTTAATAGAATCTGTGTTTGTTTATTTTTTCAATTTATGACCGTCCTAAATTAAATATAATTTTAGACGTTTCGAACATATTTGTTGTTGTAGAACTTTCAATGTAATTATACAAAATGTAAAAAAAATCGCGAACAATATTTTCCTATAAGAAATGAAAGGTCAATATCTTTTTGTGTTACTGGCGAAAGTATAATATCTTCAAAACGAAGGCGACTTATATATTCCGAGATATGTAGTGGTTCTGGTCGTTTAATTGTTGTTTCTGGACGGTTCATGTGTTTGTTCTGATGTATCTGTGATGCACAACAATTATAATGTTCCAATGTTCTAATATTTTTCTGATGTATGTGTGATGTATAAACAATATATATATATATATATATATATATATATATATATATATATATATATATATATATATATATGCTCAGAAGCGCACCAAAGCAAACGGGTTAGGCAGTTTCTGGTTGGTTAGCAATTCCAGTTGTAAACCGTTCGATCGGTATGCTAAGGAGCTAAGGAGGATAAACGAGTTTAAAAATATGGGTTTTAATTGACGGCGAAATTGTATTATATGTCCTGCTGACTTAACGCTAATAGGGAGAGAGTTCCACTTTTGTATTGACACAGGGAACGAAAAGTGGATTAACAGCTGTCTTGACTGTCTTACTGTGAGCAGTGAGAGTAAATATACTGGTTGCTTGGATGCAAATATTCGATAGGTAATTATGTAGATCTTAAAAATAATGCGATATCGGACAGGGAGCCAATGCAGTGATTTAAAATGTGTCACAAAGTGAGAGAAACGAGTTAACTACTTTTGTGAAACAATTTTGTACACGTTGTCGTTTCATGGTGTCCTTGACTGCAATATTGTGAAAAAGTCAAGTATACTGCTAACGAGAGCAACTGCAATCGTTTTGGCAACAGAAAGAGACATATACCGGTGAATACGCCGAAGGTCTCTAATGTGATAAATGCAACAACGGCCTTTTGGTAAATATGCTGTCTAAAAATAATTTTTTTATCAAAGGTAACTCCTAAATTCCGTGCTGAGGCGGCCGGTGGGAAATTCTAGAAGCTGATATGTCAAAATCATTCTAACATTCTTTGTGGAAAAAACACATTTCACATGTGCTGCAGCTGGTTCACTGGCAGATTAAATAATTTCATATAGCAAAGAATTACCGAAGCCTGACTGGCTTTATCACTTCATGCGGCCTTGTATTTTGGAAAAGTTTATTTTTTATCTGAAATTGATTTTAGCATGATACTCATCCAATACTCAACGTTCAATCATTACTCTTTCTCTAGTTCTCTTATTAATTGTTTTCACCAATTTGGGCTTCTCACACAGCCATTCATCTTGATCGGGACTGTGTTAAAAGTCTTTTCGAGGTCACAAAAATCCCAAGGTCACAAAAATCCCAGAGTATAAATGCAATACTAATCTAATCGGAAACATTAGCTGTCATTTATGTTATCATCGGCAACAAACAACTGAACATAATTAATGACATATTGTACATAGAAAATTCGTAATTGTTTAACCAATTCAACTTAATGTGCATATGGCTCATTAGTTGTTCTACTTTGTAGACTGGGTCCAGAAGAAGAAAGGATCAGCAAGTTCACATCATCTACGAAGAGCGGTCAACCAACGATTTCAACACGTTGATTCGTGTAGTTGAAGGTTGGTTGCTTTCGAATAATCGTATATAATTAATTTATGAATAAGCAAGTGTAAATGCAGGTACGATCAAATGAACAAAGTGTAACAATCCGTGCGATCATACGACTAGTTATGGTGGACTTTATGTTGATACTACAATACAAAGCGTCAACATGAATGTTGTTCGTGTAGTTTTTTTAACACATAGTTGCCATCGATTATAGTCGTATACATATTGATTAAAAGGAAACGTTGTAATCACAATGTGAACACGAGTAAGTCGTCGTAGCAATATAACAATATGATTATGTGTGACATTGTCATCACACATGTACATTTGCAAGTTAGGTGGTTTAGGCTATGAAAACGAGAATTATATATTTAGTCAAATAACCATATTTTAAATCGTGAATAACAGCCAACTTTTATGTGCAACATAAATGTACTAGGAATCAGAACTAGCATTACAATATTGTTTCCACATGAATGAACATTTTATTTTTACATAGGTGTAACCCCTGGATCAGGCAGTTACCTCTAAGATCACAAGAACGTATTTGTGACGTACTGTGGCAGAAGTTTCTACAAACAGTGTCTGCCAGACTCGTCCGTTTACCTCGGTTTTTGCTCGACGGCCTTAATGTGGTTGTCTGAACGGTGAATATATATTCACCTAGTACATGATTACATTCTGATATGTTTTCATTCATGAGAGGTCGGTCTAGCCTATTTATTAATGTATATACATACCCTAATAGATGTCTCTCGGACGCAAGCACACACCCATACACGCACACGCAGACATTCCCGCACACAATACCGCACACACACACACACACACACACACACACACACACACACACACACACACACACACACACACACACACACACACACACACACACACACACACACACACACACACACACACACACACACACACACACACACACACACACACACACACACGCACGCACGCACGCACGCACGCACGCACGCACACACACACACGCACGCACGCACGCACACACACACACACACACACACACACACACACACACACACACACACACACAATCACGCACATTCAAACACACACATGCGCATTCAAATATACACGCACAAACACGCGTGCACATACGCACGCGCACACCTACATACCGCAATAAGTTTATTTGAAAACGTCACCATCATCTTTGATAACATCAAATTACATAAACCATAAAACGTTGCGGTTTTGAACTATTCCAGCCCAAGTGTGACGTCAGAAGTGTTTTCCATGCATTTCGCAGAAGGTTCTCCCGAACAACGTCTGTTAGAAGCGCAGTCCGTCCGAGACTGGGAAACGTTCGTGCTCCACAGAGCAAAGGAACTTGTGCCTGGTATGGTTCTAGCTTTAGACATTCTTTGTAATACTTATTATATCCTTAACCCATATGCGTGTATGTTGCTACGCATCATATAAGTTAATCGGGACATTGAACATCTCGTGGCATACCTTGTTCACAAGCATTACGCTAATGGAACCTCAAGCTGAACATCTTTGCGTTGTCTGTTTGGACGAGGAAGTCTTTGTTTTGTATGTTTGGACAAGGAAGTCTTTGTGTTGTCTGTTTGGACGAGGAAGTCTTTGTATTACCTGTTTGGACGAGGAAGTCTTTGTGTTACCTGTTTGGACAAGGAAGTCTTTTTGTTACCTGTTTGGACAACGAAGTCTTTGTGTTACCTGTTTGGACAAGGAAGTCTTTGTGTTACCTGTTTGGACAAAGAAGTATTTGTGTTACCTGTTTGGACAAGGAAGTCTTTGTGTTACTTGTTTGGACAAGGAAGTCTTTGGGTTACCTGTTTGGACAAGGAAGTCTTTGTGTTACCTGTTTGGACAAGGAAGTCTTTGTGTTACCTGTTTGGACAACGAAGTCGTTCAGGTAGAATTATAATAATCAAAGTAGTCAACATAATTACAATAGGAATTCTGCTGATTGTAAAATATGCATATTATTCGATATTGCTCTTTCTGGTGGAGATGAGAGTCTGCTTTGTATAAATTACTAGAGAAGCCTCTTTACAGATGCTGTATTGTAATTTCACAGGTTGGCTGTCGTCTGGTGATTTGTTATTTGCTTTCTTAACAATAGAATAACACATAATTATTGCTGTTATGCGTTTTTTCTGGTAGATGGTCGTCTGGTGATAGTTACGCAGGGCAGATCACCTTGCTCGTGCACCAAGCCGGGAACTGGATGGTGCACATTCAGAGCTCTGACGGACATATGGAGAGAGATGATGCAGGAAAATACCATATCTGAGGTAACCATGTTACTGTTCAGTGTCCCCATCAAAGCAGTGGACTAATAACAGTGGCAACATGAACACATAATTTCGTTGCTAAGCCATGCAAAATAGACTGCATGACACATTAGAACAAATTATGTAGACTCGCCCTGTCATTCAGTGAATACTGTATATGGAAACGTTTTTGCAACGTCGTTAGTCAGCATGTGCCTATGTATGAGCTGAACATTATTGTAATGTATTGTCATATTTTCACTTCACAATCCGTGATATTCCCTTTTGTTCAATGCAAAAGACAACCTCAGTTTGACCCATAGTTGAAATGTCCATGTCACGTAAAATGTTTGGCATACATTCATGACAGCACATTTCCCAATATTGTTTTCAGGAGGAATTTCTCGCCACGATTGTTAAACACTTACTGTCACTCAGCTGAAATACTTTCCGCCCCGTTCGAGGACAAGAAGTCTCGTGTGGCGAACTCCGGGCTGCAGTTAGTTGATCTGGAAACGCAAACAATGAAGTGTGTCCATGAAGAACTTTGGTTGAAGTCCAACAATCAAGGTGAGAAAACACATAAATCCTTATGCTACGCATACAATGCTAACATTTATTACGTGTGGCCCGATTGCACGATTAGCAACGATTGTCCTTTCCGTTGTTGTCCGACAAGGTCAGCGCTCATTCCACGACTCTGTCTGACTGATCGCAGTCAGACAGGATTATTTTCTGGAACAAGGGCTTTCAGATGCCGGCTATTTTGAGTACCTATTAGTCTTCTGTAGATTGAAGATGTGTATGTATAACTATTTTATCAAGCAATGTTTCGTCCATATTTGTATGGACGAAACAATATGGCCCACAAGTCCCTATTTCAGTGATTTTGGCATGGCGAGTTCTTGAGGCTTAACGTTCGACTAGTTATTATGCTCGATCAGAATCGTCCATGTATGACATGTGGTCGTCTTTGAACTACCGGTTCGATCAAGCATGACGGACTAAAAACAAGTGGGAGGAAGTTGAGCACCGTATTGCCACAGGCAGGCGGCCTTCTTAGCCCAGGGATCGGAAACCCGGTTTTTGTTTAGTTACTGATTTTTTTCTCAAATTCAACTCAGCTAGTTTATCTATTTGCTGAAAATAGTTTTCCAATAGGTAACACACATATATGTCTATAATATTAAAATATTAAAGAAATGGTAACGTAATTTAATGCTGTACAATTTGATAGTTTTCCTTAAAGGGACCAAAGTACCAAACACCTCAACCATCTTGCTCAGTGTTGCGAGTCGCTTGTTTGGAACGTTACACAACATTTATTGCCGCGATTCAAGTTTAGAATCGGTTCAACAGCTATTGCGGCGGTCAAACCAAGAACCGAGTTTTGCTGAGTTGCGGACCAATATACACTACGGGTATCTTTACAATATCAGACGGCTGATTGTAGCATGTCGACATGTTCATGTTGTGTGCGCATGTACATGTTTACTGTCTCCAGATATAAGAGAAGATGCGTGGATTTGTAACCAATTTATACTTCTTTCGTATATATGTTCCAAAATACAGACGTATGCGCATACAACTACGGAGATCTTACGTTTTGTGTCAGATGTTAGTGTGCTGTATATTGTCTTTTTTCCTTGATCTCCTGGTTACAATGCGAGTTACAAAACAAACTTGTCTGGGGAAGGACATATCCCCTATGCGTCAAATTATAAACAAGCCTAATATTACGGCATTACCTATTTATATATTGCTGACATGTACAAACAAAACACTGAGATCAAGTAATGCAAAAACGGCACATACATGATAAATGTAATTTATTAATGGTAAGGCAACACGAACCCGATTCGCAAACTACATACTTACACTTAGCAGTCAATACAGTCTGTCAAATAGTAAAGTGTGTGTCCAGTTGAACTACTAAGGCCCCCACCAGTTTAAAGACGATGTACATGTCATATTGTTCACAGCTATTGCTCGTGTCATATAGTTCACAGCTGTTGTTCGTGTCATATTGTGAATTTCATGTCATATTGTTTATAATTGCTGTTTAATTTTCGTATGTGTTCTTGCGGTAAATGTCTGCCTTGGGGCATCTGTACTGATCATAGTTTCCAGAATAAAAACGCAAGCATATTAACACATTATTTTGAATTACGGTTGTAATGTATGATACACCATGTTCCGGACTGTGCAAACGTATTTGATAATAACATTTAATTTACTTATTTTTTATTTTCGTATGTGTTCTTGCGGTAAATGTCTGTCTTGGGGCATCAGTACTGATCATAGTTTCCAGAACAAAAACGCAAGTATATTAACACATTATTTTGAATTACGGTTGTAATGTATGGTACACCATGTTCCGGACTGTGCAAACGTATTTGATAATAACATTTAATTTACTTATTTTTTCCTACGTAGCGGACAAGGCAGCTGCAAGAGCCCATGCCGTGTCTACTGTGAAATATATTCGCACTTGGAGCAATCGCATTTTTATGACCTGTCTTTCAAAAGAGAGAAACGTCGACGAGCAAAAGAAGATACTCGACGAGTTGTTCCGTCGGTTGGTCGACCCGGTTGCACAGTCCCCCGGTGATCGCGGGTACGATTACGTCTATAGGTTTGTCACACTAGCGAAAACAGGCGAGCTGTGAGCTGGGACTAAGGCGAATGGCAATCACCGCCTGAACAAATAGTCGTACTATTATTATTTGTGGATAATTAGTCAATTGTTGGCAATGGAATATAATATCACTTATATATATATATTTTATATATATTAGCTCAATCCAGATCTCAATATTGTTTTGCTTTCAGTAATCTAACTAGATGAATGTAGCTCACAGTCAAGTAATAAACAAGTATTGGCCAGGTTTGAGCTGGGTCTAAAGAGAATAACAACCAGCGCAGTTGCAAATAGTCGCAACCTATCAATTATGACTAATTAGTGCTTAGTGAATAACTGGATATGTTGCCAAGATTCGACATAATGTTGTCATAGTTAGCTCGACAGAGATTTCTTCCATTATTCTGCTGGTTGGTGAAGGACAATTATACTTTCGTAACAGTTCAGGTTATTTGGTAACTGAGCACGTATTCAAGTCTGTAGGACTTTATGTCATGCGTGAAACTGTTGAATCGACATGTGAAAGCAGTAGGTGACTTTCGTTGATACACTAAACGCTGGAGTGATTATGCCAAGGGAAATTGCAAAGATTGCATGCGTTATCTGTCGCACAATCACTTCACTTATTATGTTTCAGTGACAATGATTACACCATGCATGTGACATGGTTACCAGCATTATATAAAACCTTTACATCAGCAGAGTTCACTTGTATTAGCACTGGATTTGATTGGGTTAATTTACGTGAAACACAACTATGTCCACTAGGATTTCGTCGGCCATTCTGGCGATAATTTAGGCCTTCGCTTCTTCAAAAATATTTCCAAATGTTCTGCATCCTGGCCAGGTCTGTTTGTGCAGTAGGAATTTTAATAAATATGTGAATTTGTAAATAATGGAGGCAAACTAGTTTATCTAAGATGCGAACAATATCTTCAATATTGCAATATATTTAATGTATATACCCATTAAAACATATATTGGAAAACAAATATTTTTATCGATCACAAATATTTGCTCATTTGCTACTTTTCAACCGTGTTTTAGAGGCTCATTTAATAAATACGTTAACAAGATTTAACAAGATTGCCATCCAATGCTAAGGCAAAGATGTCACTTGAACAAGGAAACCATTGGCTTATCGAGAGTTCAATAATTTTTAAATATGTGTAATCCGCCCTCCCGTTGTAACGTGACAACCTAGTTTTTAAACACATACATGCTGATAGCAGTTAAACAATGTGTAGGTAATGTGTTCCATACATTGATAGTCCTCTGTGAGAAGGAATACTTCATGATATCCATTCTACATTGATCCTTTACTAATATTACCTCATGTCCTCTAGTTCTATTATCTTTCCTGAGTGAGAAAATAATATTTCCATACCCATTCATTATCATAAAAAAAACTTCACTTTGATCTCTTCTCAACCGCCTTTCTCTAGTGTTGTTAAATCACATTATTTCAGTCGTTCTTCATAACTAAGGTCTCTCTGGAATAATTTCAGTTGCTTTCCTCTATATTCTTTCAAGCGCGGTCTCCAAGCTTGTATACAAGCTTGTAACGGCCATCCCTCAAGTTAACTTCACTAAATGTTTTGGTGTGTGTATAGACGAACATTTAAATTGGACAAAGCACTTGAACAAACTGGCAACTAAACTTGCACACAATCTTGGCATACTCTGCAAACTTAAACATTTCATCCCCTCATTCATCTTAAAAACGATTTATTTTCTTTAGTATTACCACATCTACAATATTGTATTCTAATAATATTTCCATAAATAATTTTGGAGGAATTACATCCACTCCAGGTGATTTATTGTCTTTCACTAACTTTATTTTCTTAGCTACCATTTCTGTTACGAGTTACAATTACTACCTTAAGTAGTCCGATTTAAACTACTGAAATTTAGCAATTGGAACTGGCAATGAACGAATATTCTCTGTGGTAAACACTAAACCTTGTGTTATTAAATTTCTAGCACTGTCTTCTAGTGGTCCAACCTTGTCTCGTGCGTTTTGTTTTCTCCAGATATATGCAAAAAAACTCTTGCTGTAATGTTTGATGGTACATGCTAATTTTTGCATATACATTCTTTTAGATTGTCCAATTTCAGTTTTAGCTGCAGTATGTGCCTCTTTGTAATTTATGTAGTCTTCATTTTTTCTGGTACGCCTATAAACCCTCTACATAATTTGCTTGTACGCTATTTTTAACAAGTGTTTCTTTGTAGACAGTTTTCCTTGTTATTTTAAAGGAACAAATTGATCATTATTCCAATATAGCTTTGCTAAGTATCTTTTTCCCATCTTTATATTTACCTTTGAGGAAGTTTATCCTGTACTTTTTAAGTTGTACTTTCTGATTTTACTTTGATATCAACATCTATTTGATTATGATTACTATTACCCAATGGCTCGTTTTTCCACTACTTACTATTGTGAAGACAAAGTAAATACAATGCATTCTCTCCCCTGGTTGGTTCTAGCATCATCATAATGTGCTTCCCTTTCTAATTTTATTTCGTAAGCCTGAACAGATTCTTTAATATATAAAATGACTCCCCTTCGCCTTCTTCTTATTCGATCTCTCCTAAATGTCACGTGTCATGTCAGTCCTAAATCATCATCCGATATAATATATTTGTTGGCTAATGCCATTTATGTGAGAGTTAATATCTTCTCCCATAATATTTAATTCGTGTTTCTTATTTACTATGCTCCTTGCCTTTAAACACACACATTTATAACCATTTTCAGAACTGTCTTCCGTACATTGTGTCACTGGTTTTTGTAAACTAGTGGCTCCTTGAGGCACCTCTGTGTAACCCCCATGCGTTTCTAGTTTAAACAATGTTTGCTACCAAAAACAATTGTTGGCTTCCCTTGCCACTGTCGGATGCTGCTGATAATTCATCAGCAAACGCTGCTGCACCTTTTCTAATAAGACGAAGCCCATCCCTCCTGTACATCTCAGCCTTCCCAACAACACATCCCTACAAATCCACAAATACAACTTCCTCTCCCCCATAGCTGCTGAACTAACATTTTAATTGCCATCCTCCGGCAATTCCGATATCCCTGTCCCCTGTAACCCATTACCTGTATAATCAATGACAACATTATTTGCTCAATCCTTGTCTGCTTAGCTCTTTTTACTAACTGCCTGTATCCTCTAACTATGCCATTTGTACCCACCCTGTCTGCGTTGTTAGTCCCTACGTGTATGAATCTAGAACCTCCCTTGCCCGGACCCACACATTTTTTCACACTCTCTGTGATATACTTTATTTTTGCCCATGGAAAACAAATTACCACGTCGTTCCCTTTGATTAGCGCCCTGTCAGTCTACCTGCCTACCGAGCCACAACCACCCTCGCTCTCCTCCTCGCCCCCTCTATCACTACCTCAGAGTAGCTCTTGCGTCGGATACCTTCCATAGCATTGTGTCCCGCATTCGTGTCACCTGTTGTCCACCCTCGCTCCCATCAACACATCACCTTTCCCTCCCGTCTCCTGGCTATCTTGCTCTCCTGGTGCCTTCGCTCCTGTAGCCTTTCCTCCCGTCGCCTTCCCTTCCGTCTCCTCCCCTCCCGTCTCCTTCGCTCCTTCGCTGCCGTCTCCTCCCCTCCCGTTTAATTCGCTCTCGCCTCCTTCCCTCAAATCTCCTTCCGTCGCTCCCCTCTCCTTCGCGCCCATCGTCTTCCCTCCCTTTTCCTTCCGCCCCTTCTCCTTACGTCCAGTCTCCTTCCGACTGTCACCTTAACTCCTGTCTGCCTCATCCCAGGGTGAGTTCCCTAGCATCCCTCTCATCACCTACCCACACTTTATCATCCACTGTCCCCCGGAACCACTGGCACAATCCGCCTCTTCCCTTACCTTCAATGTCACAACGAGCTGCCTCAGTCGTTCCATCTGCACCTCTAGTCCCTTCATCTTCGCACACCTGCATATATGTGTATACACACTCACACACACACACACACACACACACACACACACACACACACACACACACACACACACACACACACACACACACACACACACACACACACACACACACACACACACACACACACACACACACACACACACACACACACACACACACACACACACACACACACACACACACACACACACACACACACACACACACACACACACACACACACACACACACACACACACACACACACACACACACACACACACACACACACACACATATACATGTATATGAATACCTGATTTCAACAACAGCCCAACTCCACCATTTTGTGGGTATTGAGTTAGATACGCCACAGTGACCAGCTGCCTAGTAGCTATCGTCTGATATGAAAAACTGCCCTATTCCATTGTAGACGCCGCAGTGGTGACGTCCGCAAAAAACGTCTGACTTCAACAACAGCCCAAATCCGTGGAGTTGGGCTGTTGTTGAAGTCATACTGCGGAATCCGCTAGACGGCGACACATAAAGTTATTCTGCGAATGTAAACGATCCGCCATTTTATCGCACTGTGATCTAACGCGCAATGGATGGAGGTGAAGTAGTTGGGAAAAGAAGAAGGAATGAAGGTGAATGGGGACGGAACAAAAGACGAAAACTACGTGCAGAGGGCAATTCACGGAAAAAGGTGATACCACCACGAAAAACGGGAAACAAGTGCAAGTAAATCACATCGCATCGGACTCAGCCTCAGTCACACTCGTTCTCATACACATAGGCATAGACATAGTAATAAACATAGACCGCGATAATCATGGACGTAGACATCGGTGTATAACTGTATATAGATATAATAGACAAGTCATAGCCATAGGATAGGTATATATAAGCTTAGCCGCAACCACAGGCACGGTCATGATTATAAATCTGACGGCTTTTGGGGTTAGTGCGATGAATTTGACAGAGTTACTGAGCGGATAATTAATTAATTCATTAAATAAATATGTAAAAAAAAAAATAGCCTATAATATATAAAGCCGATGTACATCTGCATTGGAAATAATAATTATACACTACTGCAGGAATGTGGGGTATCTGCCTCAATAATGATGTTCATTTGCTAAGTTAATGTCTGCATTTTATTACTTTTAGGTGCATGGGAGAAAAATGTCTCGACGAGTCATACATCTCTGCAGCTATGAAGACTGTGATTCTGGATCGCTTTAATTCCGCTGGAGATACAAAAAAACAAGATCTACTGCTTGCTGCTGGCCTGTGAGATAAAAAGGCGAAGACAAGTCAAAGAAATCTCAACCATCAGGAGAGCCTACCAATATTCCTACGCGATAAGCACAGGCACAGAAGCATCTTATGTGTGCCGAGAAGCATATGCCAGTCTGCATGGTGTGGGCACTTTTCGGATTAGAAGAATAGCAAAAGCTGTTGGTGACGGTGTGGTGCCTCAGGACAAACGAGGATGCCACAACAATAGACCCCGTGCTATAAGCGACGAGACAAAAATGAAGATTGATGTGCATATTCGTCAGTACCCTTACGAAGTATCACATTACGGCCGGAACAGGACGAAGAAACGATATCTTCGACCTGACCTCAGTGTGAGGAAGATGTACATGATGTTTGTGGAAAAAGAATTTCCCGAGGCATACAAACAGATAGCAGAAGACAATCTACAGCCTGAGAAGATAGATTGTGTAGTCAGTTATGAATACTACTTTAGGTATTTCAAGGAAAATTTCAACTATGGCTTTGGACAACCAAGAACAGACGTCTGTGGAAAGTGTGAAGAGATGAAAGTGAAAATCAGGTGCGAAAAAAACAGAGACATTAGAAAGCGATTACAAACGGAACTTAAACTACATAAAGTGAAGGCTGAAACGTTCTATCAACACCTGCGTCAGTGCACAGAAAAGGCAAAGCAGAGTGAGGGGCATGAAACAATATGTTTCGACTTTGAGCAGAACTTTCCATTTCCTCATCTGCCTGTTGGTGAAATTTTTTATAAGCGTCAACTCTGGTTTTACAACTTCAGTGTACATTCATGTAAAACTGGTCAACCCGTCATGTACACATGGCCCGAGCCAACAGCAAGGAGAGGGTGTAGAGAAGTCATATCTTGCCTGAATCACTTTGTCCAAACAAAGGTGCCTCATACTGTGAAACATTTAGATCTGTTCAGCGATGGCTGTCGGGGACAGAATCACAACCACACTATGCTACGATATCTGTTCACACTTGTCGACCAAAATCGGTTTCAAAGCATCATCTTCCATCTGCCGATACGCGGGCATTCCTGCTTGCCATGCGATCGCCAGTTTGCAGTGATATAGAGGATGAAGCGCAAAAAAGACACAGCAGAAATGTACACAGATTGGCATGCAATGATCGATGCAAAGTATATGACGGTGGAAGTGACCGGCCACATGATCCATGACTACAAAGGACATTTTGACAAACTGTTCACAAAAACAGTTACCAAGGACAAAGAAAAATTTTAAATAAGTGAGTATAAGAGATTCCGTTTTACAAGTGGCGACAAATTACACGTTTACGCATCACAATTGATGTCTGGCACTATCGAGACAGCGTTCCCACTCGTAAAGCCGAATGTTGTTCCAACTCTCCCAACTGCACCGTACTATACTGGTATGGTGCCAGTAAAGAAAGCCAAACTGGACGACGTGAAGTCGTTGATGAAGTATCTCAGTCAGCCAACCATCGACTACATCAACAGCATCCCAGAGCAATTTGCCGGAGCAGATGCTGATGATGACGATGATGGGCATGATGATTAGTGACGTTCATTACGTTCGCATAACATGCGATTGGCTTATCTCGTATGTACTAGTTTTGTGCAGTTTATCAAGATGCTTTTGGCTTTCTGTTTCATCCTACATAATTTATATATTTTTTAATACTACCTAATTCATTTATTACGGTAATAAAATTATGTTCAATGTCATCGGCTTTGAAAACTAATATTTTGTAATAACGTCGTTTGTATTTATATCTTATAATGATTGTGTGTGCTCGTATGCATGTATGTTGGTGTGTGTGTGTGTGTGTGTGTGTGTGCGTGCGTGCGTGCGTGCGTGCGTGCGTGCGTGCGTGCGAGCATATGTGTCTTTTTCAACAAACAGGCACCACAAACTTACAAAAAAAAAAAAAAAAGTATCTTGTTTCAACAACAGCCCAATTCCGTGACTTTTAACCCTCTCCAGGCCCTGAACTATGACGCCTGCATACATAAAAAATTGTCACATTATGCACGCTATTATCATTAACAACCACTGAAAACCTGATGTTGCTTGAGCATTGGATCTCGGTGAGAAATAGTTTTTTATCTCCTACAAAAAATGAGAGTCGACGGAATTGGGCTGTTGTTGAATTCAGGTATTCATATGTATATGTATAAGTATATGTATATGTATATGTATATTATATATATATATATATATATAATATATTATATATATATATATATATATATATATATATAATATTATATATATATATATATATATATATATATGTGTGTGTGTGTGTGTGTGTGTTTGTGTGTATGAGAGAGAGAGAGAGAGAGAGAGAGAGAGAGAGAGAGAGAGAGAGAGAGAGAGAGAGAGAGAGAGAGAGAGAGAGAGAGAGAGGAGAGAGAGAGAGAGAGAGAGAGAGAGAGAGAGAGGAGAGAGAGAGATGAGGAGAGAGAAGAGAGAGAAGAGAGAGAGAGAGAGAGAGAGAGAGAGAGAGAGAGAGACAAAGTGATTAATTTAAATAAATTAAATATATAAGTTAATATTTGATATAGTTATAGTAATCGTTTTTTGGTAAACAGGAACTAACAGCAGGATATTAGCACAAGTTGGTATACACGGAGTCCTGTTGTTTTGTTTATGTTTTATCTTTATGTTTATGTGTTCTGCGTAGTCGCTAGGTGGCAGCCTTTTTTGGCGCATGCAAGCTTAGTAAATAGAACACAGTTAGCAAGTACATTATTGTAAAAATTAAAACCTAAAAAATACAGTTATTTAATTATTTCACAATAAAGTGCTTATATGAAAACGAACAGCCTTATTCAAGGCTACCGTAGCAAGGAGAAAACACCATAATCAACATTAATCTAACATAATCTAAATGATGTGATGACGCCGTCCAAACGGCAGGTAAAGGCCAACATTTAGAATGACGGAGGTGTAACTGATTGCGGTCAAGCTGTTTGATGCAATACAATCAAGGAAATTCAACGTACATAAATATTGGATTAGTTTACAGAAGTCCAAGCATAAATGAAGATAATAAACCCAAACTAAAACGCTACAAAGGAAAGGAGTAAATGGGAATGCATCATAATTGGATATTTTACCATGGACAGATACAATGGAAATATCTAGAGATTGCAGGAGTGAGGACCAACAGTTTATATATTTAATTCAGGATAGCTTCCTTACCCAAAACGTGCTAGAACCAACCAGGGGAGAGAATGTATTATATTAAGTTTTGTCTTCACAAATTTAATTAGTGGACAATGTCAAAATACATGAGCCATTTTATAACTTTGATTATAATCAAATACGCTTTAACATTAAATTAAAATCAGAAAACACAAACACAAAATACGTAATAAACTTCCACAAAGGTAAATATAAAGATATGAAAAAATACTTAGCAAAGCTACGTTTGAACAACAATAAGATCGCGACTGAAAGCTCTGTGCGAACAACAAGTTTGGTCAGGACTACTCTATCCCAGCTGTGTGAATAAAACACTTCACTCCTTCAAATCCTCGGGAATCCAAAGCTCGGCAGCGTACCAAGGCAAAAGGTGTTAGGCAGTTTCTAGTCGATTAGCAATTCCAATTGTAAACAGTTGTATTGGCACGCCGAGGAGCTGTGGATGATAAACGAGTTTAGATAGGTAGTTTTTTAATCAGCGGCGAAATGTTATTGTATTTTCTACGGACTTAACGCTTCAATGACTGAGTTCTTCTTCTCGTATCCTCCTAGCCTGCACGTGGTGTGGCGTTTCGCTTGGACTGAGACCTCGTTTAAAGCGTATGTCATGACAGACGGTTATACACTATTCAAGGCAATTAGAGTGACTGCGACGATAGTTAATTACTGCAACAGCTGACGGCGGCGACCACAGTCGGTGACGGTTACAATCAGTGCCTGGCTCACTTGGTGCGATGTGCTGTAACAAGTTGTTTGTAGGTCCACAGCTGACGGCGGCGACCACAGTCGGTGACGGTTACAATCAGTGCCTGGCTCACTTGGTGCGTTGTGCTGTAACAAGTTGTTTGTAGGTCCACAGCTGACGGCGGCGACCACAGTCGGTGACGGTTACAATCAGTGCCTGGCTCACTTGGTGCGATGTGCTGTAACAAGTTGTTTGTAGGTCCACAGCTGACGGCGGCGACCACAGTCGGTGACGGTTACAATCAGAGCCTGGCTCACTTGGTGCGATGTGCTGTAACAAGTTGTTTGTAGGTCCACAGTTCGACGTCAAACATGGACATCGCACAGGGCTCATATGTTTCCCGAATGGGTCGCATGCATGACGGGTATAAACACAATTATACTGGCAGACACGATGCTTTCGACATAAATAGAACTCCAGTTCTTTCAGCACCCTTTCCTACTATGTATACAAAAGAGACGACAGTTCAACATAAATAAAACTTCAGTTATTGCTGCATACAGTCCTACAAATGAAGTTCTCAAAACAGACGGCAGTTCACAACTTCATAATTCCATAGCAATTATATTATGTTAAAATAAAAACAAAATAAAGTTTGCTATATACTTGGAGAAAGTTGACCGAAATATGTAAATAGAAATATTGAACAAATCAGAGGATAAATAGCCACGAAATGTTGATGTTTGTAAAACGTAAATTGTCATTAACATATTTTCTCTGTTAGAAGGTCGATGTTCTGACCAAAACATCAGGCGTCTCACAATAAATCAACCATTCATGTTAGTGCATACATACATAACTCACATAGACCACGGAAAGGCTTGGTTGCGTATCCTACGGAAAATGTATATCATAATAATCTAGACAGTGCACACAAACTGCATCTCGTACAGGGTTTATAACAGAAAAAGCACCTTACAAATTTCCTTTATCTCATCCCATTGTCGAAGGTGAGAACGTAAACATATTTACTTCATAATTATGCTATCACCGACACAAATCAACAAGTGCTACTATATCTCAATACATGTTTTCCAATGGTACCAAATATGAAAACATTTCGTTTATCTGTTACTTCGTTGCTACAAACAATTTAAATAAATCTTGACTTGCCATTGGTCGCTATTCGGCGCCACTAGCACAATTCACTATCACCAAGTTTAATCGCCAGGTGACTAGCAAATAAGCTAATTCTATACAGACTCACACGATCTCCGATCTGTAACAGTGCCGTGACAAACATTATTTAAAAATAGCTGAGTCACTTATGTCGTTCAGTGTTCAATAATTGTAGAAGTCATCCAATAATATTGTTTAAATAACATTACTAGTGAAATACGACAGTGTACTTGCGGAAACATTTCATTAAAGATATCATACCTGAAAACTAAACCGCACCAGTTGTCAGAACTAGCACGATATATATATAACGGTCTCCTCACTGTTCTGTCTCTTTCCCCCATTATATATATATATATATATATATATACATATATATATATATATATATATATATATATATATATATATATATATATATATATATATATATATATATATATATATATATATGTGTGTGTGTGTGTATGCACAAGAAATAGAGAGGGACAGTATATATATATATATATATATATATATATATATACACTGGATGATAAATGCAAACACATTGAACCTGGACAAATAATTTAGATGGGGGTGCTATGCAAGGTTGAACTAGAGAGTTGTACGAGGTATAGCTATACTTGGTAGAACTGCCAAAAGGTAATCGAATTCTTGGGTTAATTAGGAGAACTATCACAAATAAAGAGAAATAGCAAATTGTACCCCTATGGAGCAAACGGTCAAATGATGGTGTTAATGCTAGTAGTATGAATATGTTTAAAAATAAAATTGTCAGTTATCTGATAAGGGCGAGCTATACATAGATAAAAAAATTGATGGGCTCTCGATACGTCAGACACTATGCAGACACTACACACTTCAAGATTAGCGCTGTCGGGTTGAATAGTTCAATCCTTTGCGCACATTGCTTCAGTACAAAGTATATCAACGCGCTATTTCTTGGACTAATTCGCATATAAATGTCGCTGACGTCCTATCATAATCACAATCGTCGCCCGTCGCCCTCGAGGAAGTGCGCCCACCATACAATCAGGTAGGTTATCTCCATTGTTTTATTTAATATTGCACACGATGACATTTTCTCCCAAAGCTGTTCATCAAGTATTATAAGGGATATATCTTTATTTGTTTACGGCACAACACTGTGACATCAGTGGGTATTTCTAATATTCGATCGTCCAACTATTTTAAAGCACATATTAGCAAATCATTGTTAGAAAGTTATTGTAAATATATGTAATAATAACATGTACGGTTCCATTATAATGTTTAGAAGAAGTGTAATTAATGCTCTAATATTTTGTTGTTGTGGTTTACGAAGTTAATAATATTATTTGTAAACAGCTGTTTTAACGTATTGATGAAAATGGAGTAACATGACATTATAAGTGTTTCTACTTTCTATTTGATTGATTTATTGATTGATTTACAGGATGTATGCAGTTTATGCGACAAAAAACGATATTTGTTTAAACCATAAATAAATACTTGTACAATTGTATTGAGAAAAATACTTAGTTTATTATAATATCACATTTTCTAAGCGATATATCCCACTCCATAGAATAATGTGCTGTACATATGATACAACAATTACAATAATTGCATATAAAACAAACAAATAATGATGTAAAAATAATAATAATATATATATATATATATATATATATATATATATATATATATATATATATATATATATATATATATATATATATATATATATATATATATATATATATATATATATATATATATATATATCAACAAAATAGCAAAACGAATTAATTGAAGTTTTTCAAAGATATTGAATAGGTATGAAAATATTTATAGGAATATAATCTCACTTAAGAAAGGACACAAAGTCACATGTGAAGGATCAGTGTAGATTTAATATCAGAAAGTGCTCATTCTCACGGAGGACAATAAATGAACAATGGAACACATCGAGTGCTTGGAGCACAACCATTATATGTAAATTTTTCAAGATCCGAGAAAATCAAAGTTAAAGGTTTTAAGTGATCTATCAAATCAGGTTCTTGCTAAATCCTGGTTATTCTTGGCTACATTGTAGATGATATTACCATCTTCTAGCACATGCTTTGTAATCATTGTGACCATTACCAATTTCTAATGTATGGCCAAAAATGGACATATGACATTTGTGCTCTGAAAAACGTAGCGCAGGAAAGCCACAGGGAGGACACATCAGGACATGTAAATCATTATCTTAGTAATACATCTAGGTATTAAAAGCTATCCAGTGTTGTATTTCACAAATTGATTAAATAAAAGGCTGCTCTACTTGCTGCACAGCAACTTACTGCCAGAATCCAACCACATAATCTCTTCTGCCAGACAATCCTTACACAAGTAAGTAAAAATTAATATGTTCTCCCGTCCGATTTGAAATTCCACAATCGAATTACGTCTGTATACTCGTCGTTTACTCGTCGTAATATAAAATGTTCAGTCAAGTAATGCATATAGTAACTGCGTACAAGGCTTAACTGACTATTCACCATCCCCATCCACGATAGCAGCAACACGCCTTGACGACAGTAAACCCTCATAATTAGCTTCATACTCGGCAGGTATGACACGGCTGCTCAGGATACTCATCAGGTCATGAATTTTTCTTCTGTGATGGGAATTATACTGATGATATTGCAAGTCATGCGCATGTGCAACTTTAAAGGGACAACTCATTGCATTTCCCTATTAAAAAAAATAATTTAAAAATAATGCATGGGTTAAATTATATGTCGTTTAGTGAACAAAGGTTATTTTTTTGTAATAAAATTAAATATACTGATGATATTGCATGTCATGCGCATGGGTAACTTTAAGGAGGGAGGGAAGGAGTACTTTAATTTAATTAAGTCAATTTATATAAATTTAAGACAATTTATATATATTTACAATGTAATATACTCTCTTTACATTAACATGATCATTTAAATAATTTACAAATAATTTCTTGATTGAATGACTATAACACATTCATAGCTCACATCCAGCGGATACACATTCCTGTGCATGCAATGTGTATTTGACGGTTATGCGCCCGTCACGGCAGTTCATGCAAATGCTACACAATTTCTTGTGTGCAACTGCCTCGGACCGAGGCCCTCGGTGCGCGGAAGAAAGCCACATTATGTAAATACTTAATAAATAGTGTTATTATTTAGGCTTGGACAAGGATTTCCTACAGCAATTTACCTTATTTCTGCATTCGCCTACATAGGGGTATATATACGAAGCGTTAATCGGAACAACAATAACAGGAGAATTGTATAAAGCCTGTGCCGGATTAGCCATGGTACAACTCGTACTCAGCACCCACCCCCACCCCACAATACAGATGTGTAACTAATTGTTTACAATTCAAATAAAGGTTATTACATATACCGCATGTTGTATTTTTTTATAGTTATGTGAGGAGGTTTTTAATCCTAGTTTCCATTTAGGTAGGGGCATTATATCCGGAGTAAGTGTGTCTGTATACCTATATTACCATCTCCGGACAAAATAAATGTATGTTGTGATGTGATGCTAGGTCTACTGATTTTGTTTACTAAAAAGTATAAAGATCATTTAATACGTAAATAGCAACATCATTAGTATTTATCCTATTCAATACATATGAAGTGTCATCATGTATGTGACTGAATTATTTTTAATAAACAAGATGCAGAAAAATTATGTTGCATTGCTGCAAGGTCAAAATAATAAATAGCATTACGAATTTTGTACGTGAGGAGTTATATCCTTACTCCATTTGTAACAATATTTAACAAGATTGCCATCCAAGGCAAAGGCTCAGATGGTAAGCGGACAAGGACACCATGGGCTTATCAAGAGTCCCCACCTAACTGTCCTCTTTACAATAGCCTCCTGATGGGTACAGGCTTTTAATTGAAGCCATTGATTAGTCGGTGATCACTTCACTGATGTGGGTTCCTGATCAGGGGTAAGCTTACTGTCTTTAACATCTGCATCAATAAACCCGCCAAACAGCAGCGCAGTATGAGTTACACCAGCAGACAACTTTAAAACACCATTGTTACTTTGCGACCTTTTCATTCAAATAAATATAAGAACCTTTTACAATAGTTGGTTCATGGAGTTCTTTACATATAACTGGCGATTGATGGTAATGATAATGAAACTGACAACGATGGCTTGTAAGGATAATGAAAAGTTATGTAGTCCCATAATGATAATAATACATTTATGTTTTTACGTAATTATTGTGCCAAGGATACTGAATACTCTATGACGACTCCACCCCTTTAGGAAAGCTAAAACATTTAAAACAAAATCACACTAGCAGTTACAATAGTGTAGCACGTCGATTAATTAATTACTAATATGTTAATTAATGTTACATATGTTGTTGAATGTGTGTATGCGCAATGAAAGGATGCTTTTAATTCATATGTATTATGAGAAAGTAATTAATGTTATTTAATATGAACAATTAAAACTGAGCTATATCTTCTTCTTCCCATTAATCACTGGCAAGGCGGTACTACATCACGATTTCTCCGCAGGATATTGCTGCGAAAAACGGACAACACAGAATCCCTCCCTCCCTCCCTCCCTCCCTCCCTCCCTCCCTCCCTCCCTCCCTCCCTCCCTCCCTCCCTCCCTCCCTCCCTCCCTCCCCATCAGTAGGAAATCAGACATGCAATATCAGAATAATTTTTAAAAAAAACCTTTGTTCACCAAACGACAGATAATTTAAACCCTGCAATTTTTTTTATTTAATTATATTAACAATGACATGCAATGAATTGTCCCTTTAAAGATGCGCATGAAATGCAATATCATCAGTATATGTTTTAATTACAAAAACAATAACCTTTGCTCAGCAAACGACAGATAATTTAACCCATGCATTCTTTTAAATTGTTTTTACGTTGCGTAATTGTATGCCCAATCATCGCCTTCGCGGTTCTGATGGCACCGAGGCGTGACTAATGCGCAAATCGCACACGCGCCATGTTTATCGTGCAATCGGTTCCGCTGTTTTGATGCGTAAAACTGATTAAAAGTGGCCTAAAACACAATATTTTTAAAGAATATCTGAACTTTTTTTATTGGAACATATGCTGTAAGGAACGTATTCAGGTATAAAAATGTTGGAAAAACCGTCAGCATAAAGCCTTAATAATTTAGGCCAGTTAAGTACACGATTACCGGAAAGTAATACAGTTTTAGGCCAGCATCGCTGAGGTGTACCCCATCCAGTACCAATGACGGTAGCTTGATCGGGATTCGCTGATGCTTCACCACATCTATGTTATTTTCGGTCGCGCACAAAAGGTTTAGGGAGGCATTAAACAGCTCAGCTTTTGTTAAGAATTATAGCGTCTTATCCCAAAAACGCCCGGGTCCCCTAGGAAGCACTTAGGGGTAAATTTCATTAGATTTTTACTTTCCTTGAGTAACTGAGCATCCGTTTCCTTATCTGATCGAATCCATTTCCTTATTGCGCATTAGCAGGGTGGTGATTAATAATTACGCATTTGTTGTAGTGCTTGTTTAGTTAAAAAATGTGTAATCACATAAGATATACGTACGAACATTTATTCAACATTTATTTATGCATTGCTGTGTTTACTTCTTTAATTTCTTTTGGATGTACAATGTTATGAAATGTTACAGCATGAAGGGGAATTGTCTTAGAATAATTTGTTAAACACTGGACTAATTATTTTCCATAATTATTGATGTGCACCCTGTGGTACACTTATATTATCAATTCGTTGATAGAAAATAACATTTGCAATATATACCAAAACAATGCAGCTTTTATAAACAACTATATTAGTTAGAATTTAAGTAACGCACACCTTTAACCAATGCAATAGCAATGTGTGTAAGATCCTTTGGACTTATGTTATAATTATTATTCACGTTATAAATGAAAGTAAATATACACAGTGCTATTAAACAGCGGTGGTTGTCCTTTTCTTCTCATCCCCTAGCTTACATAATCTATTATGAGTAAAGCTCGGAATGCCAGAGGCGGTAAGTAACGAAGTAGATTCGTTACTTTACTTGAGTAGTTTTTTTTACTTTCTACTTGTAACTAAGTAGATTTTTATGGATCTACTTCTACATGTTACGAAGTAGAATTACGTGATACTTTTGCAAATGTAACGAAGTACCGACACGGGCGTTTTATTTTTTCCGATGCATAATTATTTCGCAGTATACAGAAACGGCATACACACTACGCACGGAATCACCGCGCGTAAATCCGTAATCTGTCTTCTGATTTACTCATTCAAAATTGACCACGGAGCAGAGGTTGGCTGAGGTAGACGAGCCATCGACCTCTTCGAGGAAGCTGCCATCTGACAGCTCCTCGCCCGCCAGCGAACACGAAGACGATTTCTTCGCCAGGAAGAAACGGCGCGCGTCCATGTTCGATCAGCTGGTATGACAATGGTTCTTTTCCTTAAATATTAGTGTAAACACCCCAAAGGTAATACACCTGTCCTTGCCAATTTACTATGAATCATTATCTAAGATACTTGAATGGTTTAATTAACAAACAAACAAAATAAATTAATAATAAAAAAAAAATCAGAAATGCTACAATATATATATTGTCTATAAATTATTATATTATGTATTATTATTGTTTATGTATTTAATTGTTATTATAATATTGCAATGATTTGCTCTCTCTCTCTCTCTCTATATATATATATATATATATATATATATATATATATATATATACATACATATATATATATATATATATATATATATATATATATATATATATATATATATATATATATATATATATATATATATATATATATATATATATATATATATATATATATATATATATATATATATATATATATATATATATATATATATATATATATATATATATATATATATATATATATATATATATATATATATATATATATATATACAAATGTTTATTTATTAAAAAACTTTAGATTTTAGATTACATATTTATTTAGTATGTTGTTTGTATTTGCTAAGAAATAACATTGACAATATTGCATCTGAATTTCAAATATTTTATTCTTATTATTATTATTTTTACAAAATATATATATCTAT
Organism: Lamellibrachia columna; assembly: GCA_963662155.1. NCBI lineage: Eukaryota > Metazoa > Annelida > Polychaeta > Sabellida > Siboglinidae > Lamellibrachia > Lamellibrachia columna. The sequence continues at coordinate 60,323,638 of OY759261.1, read as the reverse complement.
ATTAAATAGCGACTCAGACTCGAGTAGCCCTTCTTGCTTTTCTAGTGTGAAAAGATTCAGAGACAAAAACGAGACAATTAATGTTGATTAATGTAAAAAAAATTGCAAAAATAGAAATACGTGATCTGTCCCGTCTTTGTAAAAGGCACTGTCATAATGAATGGTCATGCTATGCTAATCAAAGACCAGCATCACATATATTTAAATATATTTTTTACAGGTGAGCCGGAGTTAACTCACGCTGATGATATTTGTGAGAGTTTCGGCAGCTACGTTTACGTTGTATTGTTAACACAATATATAGGCACATCGGTTTCACTGTCTCTTCAGTACCGAACTGGTGTCGCCTATTGCTGATATTTGCGATATTTCTGATAGCCGTGTGTTTATATTGTTCAGTATCTATCGTCAATGTAAAACTACACAAATTGTAGATATCGTTGTGAAGAATGGCGAACGTTGTGGACACAGGGTTGTACTGTGATAACGATATCGTCAAAGGAGACGGTCTATATGGCGACCAAACGCCTACGCATCGGGCAATTATGGAGAAGGCTTGGCCAATAATTAGGAATTCATTGAGTAAGTACATTACTCTTCTTTAATGTCAATCACAGTTTCATATTTTCCATTTTATTCCGACTTTTTATATGAAACAAAATAAAAGTACGTTTTCATCGCATCCATTGCTTGTAAATGCCTATGCAAATATCGATTGAGGAATGCTATCCTGTGTGGCCACCCTTTTCTAGTCTACTTCTTCATGGTTATCCGCGTCGTATACCGAAACAGTGATTCCGATAAATATATGCACATACAAACACCAGTAAACACATAACATATATTCCTTATATCCCACAGGTAATTATGAGCCAGGCATTTACTACCCACCAATTTGAGAAGTTTCAAATTGGAAATCGGTTTTGAGTGGGGTACCTCAAGGATCAGTATTAGGACCTATATTATTCTTAATATATACCAATGACTTGGACGACAGTATACCAAGTAACGTACTGAAATTTGCAAATTACACAAAACTGTTTAGAAAGGTTAATACTGATGGTGATAAACAACATTTACAAAACGATCTAGACAGATTAGTGAAATGGTCTGAGAAATGGCAGATGTTGTTCAATTTTGGGAAATGTAAATGCCTACATACAGGACATGGGAACTTGGATGTAAACTATAAAATGGGAGATACTCTTCCGGGTACTACTGTAAAAGAAAAGGACTTAGGAGTTACAATAAGCGCTGATATGAAAGTTTCAGAGCAGTGTGGTATTGCAGCTTCAAAGGGTAATACAATTATTGGATTGATTAGAAGAAACATAACATACAAGGGAAAACAGTTAATTATACCTCTTTATAAAGCAATAGTTAGACCTCATTTAGAATACTGTATACAAACATGGATACCACATCGTAAGAAGGATATAGATACGCTTGAAAGCATACAAATGAGAGCAACTAAAATGATTCCAGAACTGAGAGACCTTAGTTATGAAGAACGCCTGATGGAATGTGGTTTAACAACTCTAGAGACAAGGAGGTTAAGAGGAGATCAAATTGAAGTTTTTAAGATATTGAATGGGTATGAAAATATTGATAGAAATATGTTTTTCTCACTAAAGAAGGATAGCAGAACTAGAGCACATGAGGTAAAATTAGTAAAGGATCAATGTAGATTGGACATCAGGAAGCACTCGTTCTCACAGAGGACAATAAATGAATGGAACAAATTGTCTTCAGATTGTGTAACTGCTAGCAGCGTGAATATGTTTAAAAACAAGGTTGACACATATCTCAGGAGGGCGGGTAAGTAAGATGTAAGTAGATGAACATTGTTGGACTCTCGATAAGCCAATGGCTTCCTTGTCCACTTGCCATCTGGGCCTTTGGCTTGGATGGCAAATCTTGTTAAATCTTGTTAAATTACTGGAAAAAAATAAGCCTACCTTCTATTCACCCCTCTTAGCTGGCTGAAAGCACAGTCCACTTGCTCCACCAACTCACCTCTTACGACTGACGGGAAGAACCTGGTTTTAACCACAAGTATCAATTGCACCATTTTGCTTGAACAATATTTATCACGATTACAATCTTGCTTATTGAAGTACGACCACCACTGTTTTATTCTGAACATCGATGAGAAAGCTTTCAGAAATTATATCTCAACAAATTCGAAGAGTAAATACAGACACGCGTTTAAGTAGCAACATAAACAAATATGCTGCTTAAACATGTTAAATTGTTTCTAATGACAAATTCGATGCGTCGTAATATTATCGAAGTAAGGTTTTCACAGTGCTATTGTGATAATACATCACTAAATTTTTAGACTTTTGGCTTACAGTTTTGGGGACAGACGAGAGCAAATTGATTGCACTTCAGAATAATAAAGACTATTACAAAAAGGTAAAACAAAGAGATGTACAGTCCACGTTGCATTGTGCCAACTGTTCTGCACCCAACCACAGTTAGTTAACACCATGGTATGGGGACAGGCGTTGCTTTGCAAGGAGTTGTCGATGTTCTCTCCACTTCTTCACAAAAGAGAAAACTATGCAGCAAACTGAGTACTAAACACATTGTAGTGACAAACTACTGACGCAGATATAACTGACAGACTGTGAAACATGCAAGCAAGTCAAAGCTATGTGTCACACAACACGTCACGGTATGAAATTGGCATTGTTCGGGTTCCTCCTTGGCCGGGTAATGCGCCAGACCTCTACACAGAACATGTGACAGCACGTTAAGGATAACGTTGCTACAAAGCAACCAAGCTCAGTTGATTGAAGCATTCAAATATTTATGGGTATTTAACATATCACGCCAGTACTCTGCAAATCTTAATTCGAAAATACCACGACGTATGGGATCAGCCATCAAAAACAAAGGTTACGGTTGCAGATACTGAATCAGCATCTTGCCTCTTAGTGTTTACACACCTGTCCGTGTTTCCTCTTCACAGTTTGTGAAACCCAACAAAATATCGACTCTATTAAAAGCTCTCATAACAGTTCTGTATAAAACAGTGGGCTCGAACGCCAATGAGCAGGAATGTACACGCACCTTCTACATGCGCACCAGAAACTCATGTGTTATCCCCAGAAGGGGCTGTGTGGAGAATAAATACCCATTATAAATCAGGGTGAGTGGTTAACTTTTGTCACTCATGATCCGTTGCTAGTGCACAACGGTCGGATATCAGGCTACAAACAATCGTTCTGCTCCGCCAAAGCGTTTTTTAACCATCCCATGTTAGCTATGTAGAGTCTAACGGATGTTATTGTCATTGTCTCATGCGAATCTGCTTGGCAGTGTAAATGATCTTACGTCTTTGAAGTCACTTGGCAGCACAAGTAGCAGGTGTGTGCAGTGACACCAACATCGCGATTAATAAACAGCACATCTTCAGGAACATCTTCTGGCATCCGTAGTACGTGGCAAAACCTGCCTGATTCATGTTGTTCGCCATTCATTATTCCATACTGATACACATATGTAATATATGTGAAGAAGGTGATACTGATTGAGGTGATTAAGCATTTATAAGATTGGTTGCTAGTGTAGTTAAACATAATGCTGTTCGCTTTAGGAATAGTTAAGCAGTCAGGGGGAACATATAACTCAATTGTAATTTCAAATATTCTTCAACCAGGTTCCATTCGGTTTACGCCTGGACATGGTCCGTTTGTCATATGTGACTACGGGACAGCCGATGGTGTCAACTCACTTGGCCTGATGACGAACTGCATAGGTAAGTAGTTAAGTTAATTTTATTCCGTTCACAGCAAGACATCATGCGACATCCAAATATATAAACTCTGACATATAACACGCACTTAATATTTTAATAAATCCAATATATTTTTTTCGACATTGCTTATTATGTGTACTTAACAGACTGGGTGTAGAAGACGTATGGAGAGGATCAACAAGTTCACGTCGTATACGAAGATCTCCCAAACAACGACTTCAATGCTTTGATTCGCTATATCGAAGGTGTGTAACTTAAAAATGGTCATACATAATAAGTATGATCATGCGTGCCTGATGCATTCATAACTCAAACAGTTTATAAGGGTTATATGAAGTGTAATTATACATATGTTCATATCAGCGTGATTGTCAATAAGGTTACGGCGTATGAGCCCATTTAATTATAAGATTTGTTTTCATAGAACCACAGAAATTTATTGGTCCCTGTTTACAAAATAATTTATAAAGCTTATTATTAACAGTCATGTTCAATGTGTTGACTAATTTGTTTTGTGGCAATATGTGTTTAAGTTTGCTCAAAATTCCAATTGATTTATTCACTGTGTTAATCACAATTCCATATTTTAATTTCACGGTATCAACCCTATGGATATGTCGTTACTTAGGACACTTGCTGTTTTCGAATCAGGCGAAACTGCTGGATCCCACAGTTATCTCCAAGACCACAAGAACATATTTGTGACGTGCTGTGGAAGAAGTTTCTACAAACAGTGTCTGCCGGACACGTCCGTTCATCTCGGGTTTTCGACGACGGCTCTTGCGTGGTTTTCTGATCTGTGATTACATTTTCTTCACTAAATAGTTCATGTATCGCAATTTGTTTTTAAATTGATACGTTCATCTCAGTTAAAATCGGTTTGGGGATTTCAATACATATTCAATATGTTTTGATTTTTTTTCTCGATTACATTCCTACTCAAGCGTTTTATGTTAAATTATATTATAATTTAATTAAGAATTGACTCCAATTAAGTTACCAGAACTGAAGTTAACTCAACGTTACAACTCGTTACCCAAAGTTTCATTGAAACTCTCCTTGTAGTCTTTGCTGAAATAAATGACATTAAAATAAAATATATTTTCATGAACCACAACACATCGAACGAGTTATGATGTGCGCTGTTGAACGTCCACAGGCCAAGTGTGACGTCACAAGAGGTATTTTACTTGCATTTCGCTGAAGGATCAGACGAGCAGCGTCAGTTTAAAGTGCAAGCAGCCAGAGACTGGGACAATTTCTTGTTCTACAGATCCAAGGAACTTGTGCCTGGTATGGTTCTAGCTTTGGTCATGTCTCAGCCCCACAATGCTAACTAGCAAATTGTACGCATATGGATCCTTAGCAGAAATATTATGTTAATAAAACATGTGTTTTATATTTGCTGGAAATTGAACAATGTAATTGCCCAACAATTTGGTTTCTGAATAACGAGGATGTTGGCTAAATAGTTTTCATCGTACTGAATTATGGTTTTGAAAACCAAAACAATATTATATACATCACACAAAATGTTTTTTATTGCAAAATGTGCTTTGCAGTCGATATCATGAATGTGGTTGTGATGGCATTTATGTAGAAAATAATATAACCTGCCATCACTAAATCATTAATCCTATTAATAACCAAGTCATACATACAGGCATGTTGAAAAACATAGCAACATGTTTAACTTTATTATATGTGCCGACGAAACCACATTATTTACCACCATCAAATCCTTTAATGACAATATAACAAAACACTGAATTTGTAGTAAATGATGAACTAGTGGAATGACTTCATATTAATAAATTATCATTAAACAAACACAAATCTAAATATATGACCTATCAAATGCATAATGAAATCAAGTACATATATTCGCTCAAAATCTGTAATATCAACATTGAACAAGTGTAAGAATATTTTTTTAGGACTGACTTTAGATACAAACTTAAATTGGAAAAAGTTCTCTGAAAAAATAGTGTTTCAAAATTGTTGGCGTTTTAAGCAGATTAAAGGATATGCTATCTCTAGAAGTTAAAATTATTTTATATAATACATTAATGTATGTCACATAAACTATTTTATCTCATATTAAATATTGCACGTATCATGGCATGTGGTTACCAAGGTAGCAGAATTATGAAAATTGTAAAGAAAGCCATGCGACATTTTGGCTTTAAATAAATAAAATTCACATACATAACCACTTTTTTAAAGAAACTCAATAATAACAAAATATATGATTTATTAAAGCTACATAAACTTAAATTATATGTTATGCATATGCATCAAAATTGACCTGCCTACTTATTAAATTGGAAAATAACCCCAAATATAAAAATAATAAAACCCGGAGTACAACTGATATAATACACCTATTAAAAATTAAACATGAATTAGCAAAAAGTTGTCTTTGTAATAACTCGCCATACGTTATTAAGAATACCCAAAAACTATATTCGTGCACGCTCTTTCTCCTTCTGCATACACGCAATGTCATAAACTTTTGCATAAATGATTTAGTTAATTACATTCCATTAATGGCTCCTACGAGATCGAATGTAAAGTATTTTTAGGAGTAACTGACCCCTCATTAAGTTATATTGTGTTCGAATTTTTCCATATCAACATATTAATGCATATTTTATTCTATCGCAAAAATTGTATTGGTATTGTAAACGGGATAACAAAATATTTTTCTTTCTTCAACATTTTTGTTCTTGTTAGGCGGTCGACTGGTGACAGCGACAGTAAGCGATACAAGTTGCCCGTGCGCTAAGACTGGGACAAAGGTGTGGTGCTGGATGAAGAAGATGACGGATCTATGGAGAGAAATGATGCATGAGAAGATAATATCGGAGGTAAACAAATTAAACTTAAGTGTTCCGTCAATGCGTTGAACTATTATTATGACAAGGCATATACAATTAGTGTTAAGCAATAAAGAATAAACTTCATGCAACATCTACATAAAACCAAACCCAACATAGTATATTTTGGTTTAAATTCAGGTTTGAAACATCAACTCACAATTGATTCTTCTTTGAATTCCTGATTTTATACGTGACCCAATTTATCACTCTTCAAAAATATAAAAAGAGTAGTGGGTATGTATATATATATATATATATATATATATATATATATATATATATATATATACATACATACATACATACATACATACATATATATATATATATATATATATATATATATATATATATATATATATATATATATATATATACCCCCGGGACTATACCCACTACTCTTTTACTCTTTTGATACTTATAATGAGTGATACATTGGGTCACGTATAAAATCAGGAAATCAAAGTAGAAGCACGTGTGAGTTGATGTTTCAAACCTGAGTTCAAACCAAAACAGCCTTTCTTGGCTGTGGTTTTATGTGGATGTTATATGAAGTTTATTATTTATTGCTTAACAGTAATTGTATATTCCAATGTTGCATAGTTGTCATAAGAATAGTTCACCGCTTTGACGGAACACTTAATTTTAATAAAACAAATTAATATAATTTTATATGTATTAATCATTTTTCTCAACCACAACTATTTATATTACTTACTCAACGTTTCGACTGCCATTGACAACCTTCATAATGAATTATAAACGTTGAGTATGTAACCTAAATAGTTGCGGTTGAAGCATTTGTACTGTTCATAAAATTATATATGTGATTGTATAATTTCACAATCTGAGATATACACTGCTATTCAATGTATGACATCAGCTCAGTCTAGCATTCATAAACGTATTTACCCATGTCACGATGACTGGTTGACAAACATGAATGTCCTTATATTTCCTAATGTTGTTTTCAGGACGAGTTTTTCGCGACGGTTGATCCCAATTTCTATCGTACAGCGGAAGAGATACATGTTCCGTTTAATGACAAGAACTCTCGCGTGAGCAGCTCTGGACTACGTCTAGTTGACATGGAGACGCATAGCTTTAAATGCGCCTGGCGAGAAAGTTGGTTAATCTCAAACAAACCAGGTGAGAAAACACCAAACACCGCAGGTGTCTTAGTAATCGCAGCTGTAGCCCAACTTCTTATGGACTGTGCAAATGTACTCGATAACTGGCAGTGCCATATTACCAATGTGTGTGTGGGGTGGGGGGCGGGTTTGTAGAAACTGACTGTGGGTTCCTCAGCGATTCCGTGAAAGACGGACATCGATATACACTGTATTGTCTGATTAAAGGAAGCGAATCTAAGGGGCTAATTAAATTAATTATGATTGATTTTATCAGAGTCTGGTACGAGTGAACCACTTTTAACATGCCTAATGTGTTACTGATAACATTATTCTGTTAGTTCCTTACTTTCTGTTTTATAGACGATTCGGCTGCTGCAAGGTCTCACGCAGTATCTTTTGTGCAATCTACACGCACTTGGTCGAATCGCATTTTTGTGACTGGTCTTTCAAAGGAGAGAAACGTCGAAGGGCGAGAGAGGATACTCGACGAGTTCTACAGTCGACTGGTCGACCAGGTGGCGATGGCGCCCGCTGACTGGGGCATTGGTGCTGCCGGACACTTCGTAACAGCTGCGAAAACAGGCTAGCTTTGAGCAGGAATTAAGAATGACAATCACCGCCTCTATACATTGTCGTTCTATTTTAGTTGTCGCTACCTGGTTATTTGTTGGTAATGGAATAAAGCATGGAGTGGTCAAACCTTGTCTCGTACGTTTTGATTGCTCCTAAAAATACGTAAAAATACATTTCAACTTGTGGAAAGCGATGTCGAAAGTTGTCCACAAGATTTGTCACAGGCTGCTTCTTCACATCCTGGAAAGACTGTCGCTGATCAGAGCCACCCCTGCGTGCTTCCATCTGTTGGGTGATCCCCTTGTAACAGCCTGGTAAGCATTGTAGTGTTGCCTCAGACATGCACGTGTAGGGGCCGTCTTGAGTTTGTAGGACATCGACAGTTTTGATGCAATCAACAACATAAGCATAGAAACATGGTCTAACAATTTTATCGACATTATAATTTATGAAACTACGCTCGTCAGAACAATATTTAAGGCAAACACATCTAATACTATATTATTTTTACAGCATATAGGACAGCAAGGTCGATACTCATAGACAGATAATGGTAACATTATATTAAAACAATCTAGATTTTCCTGGTATAAAACTTGATTTTATGATATATACAGTAAGACTTGGTACCTTTTAAGTATGAAATTGTTACGTTTTCAGAAGCATATATCATTAGTATCATTACGTGCTAACATTAAGCATGACACAACACTATTGAAAGAAAAATAGCGTGATATTACTGTTGACCATACTTTAAAAAAGTTGACGTATCTGCTTTGGAACTGACAGCTTAGGTGGTTTGTTGTGCTCAGAATATCGGCAATGACGTGTAACAGAGCAACGTAATTGAACTGCGATAGCTGGACGCTGACGCCAATTGCTTGGGAATATCCAACTACAGCGTCTTCTTCAATCATAAGCATCAGCGACTCAAATTTCTTCTTCACGGCAGCAACACTGTTGCCTAAACTCAGCCACTGTATGTAAAACAATCGTTTGAACTTCAGCACCTCAATATCAATCACTGCTGCCATCTCGTTGATGCACTTGTATAATCGATTCGTGCTCTGTTGCACGAATGAGTATACAGCAATGATGACCGCTTGTAGTGCCAACATGTCTGCAATCCTAGCACATGCTAGAAAGGAAACGCACAGGTTCAGTCGATTGTAGACACAATGGACGAACACAATGTGCGGATTATCATTTCTCACCACACCATTGACACCGTGGGGATAGCTTGCCATAACACTGGCGCCATCTGTCCGCAGGCCGACGATCTTTGTCAGGGAAATCGCATATATTTGTGCAGTGTCATGCAATGCCTGACAAATAGTTGTTGCTCGACCATCATGTACTTTCACATGCTCAAGGAAACACGTCTTCATGATCAACATGGGAGAAATGTACCGCACGATGACCACCATATGCTTCTCGGATGACCTGTTGGTGGACTCATCCAAGCCAATACCAACAAACGAATTCCCCCTCACTTCACGCATGACTAGTTCCTCCTTCTTATTGAAGATATCCGGAGCATCATAACGAGCATTTCATCCTCGCAGCAGGTACTTAGCATTGGTCATGTCTTGCATGCGGAGGAAATTGAGCAGCGACTTGAATTTAGCGTTCGGCAATTCCTCCGTTGCGAACCAATAGCATGTTTGTAGAGCGAAGCTGAAGGCGTCGCGTTTCTTTTCCATTTCCTCCAGGCAGCGAGAACGTGTAGATGATCCTTTGAAGTAATGTGGTCGGTGACAGTATTTAGTCGAAAGTTGCATGTCTTGTCCACCCACACACCACATTTGCTAACCACTTCTTCGGAAACAGCTGGTGCTCCTTCCTTTTAGTTTTACTAGTACAGCCTGATCGTTTCTGGTTTGCTAGCTGTGGTTTGCCTTTTCTTTCGGCTAACTGTGGATGAGAATCGGCGATTGAACCCGATACTATTTCGTTGTCAACCGCAACCACCCATGATCCACATCGTTGGGCGATAATGTAGTGCCAGTAGCGTCTGAGCTGGCCTGGTTACTAGGGTTAACACTCTGGACCTCCGTCACAGTAACAAACTGCCTCTTTTCCAAAGTGTTCCATCGGAACGCTGATCCGGTTAACAAAAACGCATCAATGGCCGTAAACTTTAACAAATCACTTAGTTCAGCTCGCTTTCGTTTGTCCGGTGCCACTTCGAATTCGCGCTACGACGTCAGGGTTATTTGATTATTTCTGCCAATGAAATTGCCGATAGAAACGCATTTCCCAACTAATGACGTAACTGGCGATTACTGTAACTAGAGATCGGCGTTCCCAACAATGGCCGCGGTGTCGTTTGCCAACGATGTCAATATAAAAAAGTTGAAACAAATATAGTCTTATAGATCAGCGGTATGCGCTATTCTACCACAGATGACATTCGCCGAATCCCGTCCGCATGCACTAAGACTAAGTTAGAAAAAGATATGTAATGCAATTTCGTCTATAATTTTTATCTTACCCGTCGTTGTCAGACATTTGTCCGTCTTGAAGACGGGCAGAAGGGTCTCTGGCTGAGGGCCTGATGCAATTAAAATTGTGAATTGTTGATGTATTCTTTCTTTTATTCTAGAACTGTGAAGCATCATATGATGATAGTTTGTGTAGCTTTTATATACAGCTGTGTATTATTGACGCGAATTGGATTATACGCCATCGGACATTGATTTGCTCCATCGACGTTTGTATCAGTGCTGGATAGAGTAGAACGTATATTCTACATGCTCATTTGTGTTTTGTGCCTATGTATTGTCTGGTACATTGTAACATGCATGTGATTATACATGTTTTAATATTTTATTTTGTGTGATGCATGCATGTACCGACATTTGTTCTACGGTACCTTGTAAAATGCACATGACTACCGATGTTGTATTATTGGTACATTGTATGGTACATTGAATTTATTAATTAACTTGTTTCATACTAGATCTACTTGCATTAATATTAAAGCAATATTTTCTACTGATGGTTTATCAGATCACCATTGTGTCATTATTGATTTGTAGTTGCAAGTTGGTTCAATACCTAAAAATAAATATCGTATTTCGACCAATAAATAAATAAAATTAACATAAATACCCTTCATGGCGATCTAGCGAATTCCGATCTTTTGATCAAACCTATATCTACATTATGCGAGCTTGTTAATCAGTACAATGAAACATTAAGTAAACTCCTAGATAATCATGCTCCTAAACAAACCAAAAGTGTACAAGTTCGCCCTCCATCAGCATGGATGTCTAATGAAATAATTGTAGCAAAACGTCCTCGTCGATATCTTGAAAGAATTTGGCGACGAACTCGTTCTCCAATTGATCGATCCCGTTATACTAAACAGCTATATATATATATGCAATCACATGATGTCATAAGCAAAGTCTTATTACTATACACATTTTATCTCAATAAATTCTGAAAACCCTCGCTAGATGTGGAAATATGTAAACACAATTATGTATCGGCAGAAATTAAAAGCACTGCCTAAACATTCTTCATTGGATACATTGTGTAGTTCTTTTTCAAAATACTATACATGTAAGATTGCTTTTATTCGACCAATGTTTTTCAAAAATGATAATGACTATGATTTCCCTGAACCCCCACTTTCTGAAAAACACTACAGAGTTTCAAACCTGCAACTCATTATTCCTAACAAATATTCCAACTAATCGTGTGATCTTGACCCATCGCCAACACTTCTACTGAAAAGCTGTATCGATCAACTCACCTTTCCCATTATTACTATCATAAACCTTTCAATACAGAGTGGGGTTGTTCCACGGGATTTCAAACAAACTCTTGTAAATATTCTTATTAAAAAACAAACTTTGTGCAAAAATGACCTTAATAATTATCGTCGTATCTCCAATCTCAGTTTTCTGTAAACAAATATTGGAAAAAGTGGTTGCTAATCGCCTTCATGAACATATTTACAACAGTCACTTATCAAATGATCTACACTCTGCATTTAAACGATTCCGTTCTACCGAAACAGCTCTTCTCAAGATACACAATGATATAGTTGACAACATGGACAATGACATAGTCACAACACTCACTTTACTTGATCTCACAGCTGCTTTCGATACAACTGATCATTTAATCATTTTACAACGCCTCCATAGATATTTTGGCATTTCTGGCCTAGATCTTCGGTGGTTCAAATCATATTTTTCAGACAGATATCAAATTATTAACATATCTGGCACAACACCTTCCATTTGGAGTGCCGCAAGGATCCGACATTGGCGTTGTTCTGTTCAGCTTATATACTACGTCGCTCAGCCAAGTCATTACTAATCATAATCTCAGTCATCACCTGTATGCTGATGACACACAGGTTTACATATCACTTTCACGATCACATGTACAATAATATGTTTCTACTTTAAGTGATTGTCTTACTTATATCTTTTTGTGGATGGAATCAACTAAGCTAATGCTTAATCCACATAAACACATCTTATAATTATTGGCAATAAACAACAATAAACTGACCAGTAGACTTTGCAGTTGTCATCAGTGTGTCAACTTCACAGAGTGCTATATTTGCGCATTTTTGCCGCCTTATTTCTGGCTCAGTCGGCGCTAAGTTCCGTCGCTTTCTGAAATACATCGTCTTCTTTAATGATTCACTGTCACTGTCGAATCTGTGCGCTGCTTCTCGAGCAGTTACAGACCGTGTCTTGTTGCTGAGAGGTCTGCCCGTTGGGATTGGTCAGTTAAACTGCTTGGCAATGATACATTCCCATCAGATAGTGTTCGCAATCTTTGACAGTGACTTTCACAAGCATATTTCTCAATTATGTAAATCCTGTTTCTATCACATTCGTGATCTCCGTCGAATTTGGCGTCACACATACACAAACACACACACACACACACACACACACACACACACACACACACACACACACACACACACACACACACACACACACACACACACACACACACACACACACACACACACACACACACACACACACACACACACACACACACACACACACACACACACACACACACACACACACACACACACACACACACACACACACACACACACATATATATATATATATATATATATATATACATATATATATATATATATATACATATATATATATATATATATATATATATATATATATATATATATATATATATATATATATATATATATATATATATATATATATATATATATATATATATACTGCTAAAACAATATCAACGGCATTAATTAGTAGCCGCCTTGACTATTGTAAGTAACTACTAAATAACATAGCTAAAAGAGACTTGGCTAAACTCCAACGAATAAAACATTGTCTGGCACGTGTGGTTCTCTTGGCGCCTCAGTTTCAATCGTCACTATCACTACTTAAACAGTCACACTGGCTTCCAGTTTCTCATCGAATTAATTTTGAGCTGTCCACTCTTTCATATCGTGCTCTATCTACACAACAACCGCCCTACTTGGCTAGTCTCCTGCATCTTTCAAATATTCCTAGGCAGCTAAGATCATCAATTTCACAGCAACTTATTGTAACATGCTTTCTCTGTCGCTGCGCCTAGGTTCTGGAATGAATTCCCTATCACTTTGCAACCAACATATCTATTTCAACTTGCATTTCCACCATAAATGTTCGGTTGTCCCTAGTTATGATACTGTCTTTTGCGCGTCCCTGTTCACGATTATGCTTAATGATTCTGTTTTGTTGCGCCTCTGAGCTCATGTTCCTGATAATATAGGTGCCACAGAAGTTACTTATTATTATTTATTAATTATTATTACATGTATAAGTATTAACGTTTATATTTCCGGTATGTCAAATACATTTATATTGTCTGTTTTCGTGAAGGTATACTCTTCATTGTATTTTAGCAACTTCATTGTTTAGGCGTGCGGTACCACAATCAAACTGACCTATCCTTTAATTTGTTTAATAGTTGTGTTAAAAACAACATGTTTTATTTAAAAAAAAGTGTTGGAGGAATGTAAAGTATATGCCAGTTTGGGTTAATTAGTTTTTAATAGCTAATGCTACTATGTAATTAGGAGGTGTTTATTCTATGTATTAAGTGTGGATAAGCAACAGAAAAGCAGGTTTCGAAAAGTTTATATTTAAACCACTCAAGTGGATACGGGCAAAATCCTAATGGTGCCAAAGATTGATGGTAATGTTCAGACACTTCAGTCCCCCCCGTTCATTCTAAATTGTTTTAAATTGCTCTGATCTCGGAGGTCAACGTAGTTGGGAACTGAGAGGGAGCCCTGAATTTGCCCAGCTCCAAGAGTTCAACAGTTTAACTTGCAAACTGGGCAAGGAAGTGTTGGCAGACGTAATTTTCCAGCGGTTGAGAGGGTGGGTAGATTAATAAGTTTCCCAACTGTAAAGCGTATTGGGTATTTAAACAATTACAACGCCTCTAGTGACGGCGTCTGAATGTGGTAAACTGGAGGAGGGATTGCAAAGGCCGGAACTACATTTTTAGACATCCAAATTATCAGTAAAGTGGTCCTGGCGGGCCACACCTGCTCATGCAGTCTATACACACTTGGAGCAATCGCATATCTTTCAAAAGAGTGAAACGTGGCGAAAGCAGGCGAAGCTTGATATGGTATTAATTCGACTGACAACCAGAGCTGCTGTAGAGAAAGAAAGAAATAGCCGTAACCTATTTATTATGACTAATTGGTGGTTACTGGGTAACTCCATATGGTGCCATGATTTGAATGGTGTCATAGTTAGTTCGACCCAGATTACTTTTATTGGAATATTCTGCTGCAGTTGTAAATGATTTGGCGTAGGGTTGTCAAACTTGAGTTTGTGCATGCATACGTGCGTGCGTTCGTGCGTGCTTGTGCTAATCGATATGCATTAACACCTTAACTTCCGTCTTTATCTAATGAATGAATAATAAAACAGTATGCACAAATGTCGTGTTTTCGATTCATGGGTATTAACACGTATTAGCGTGTACTGTGGAAAGGGTTTTCTTTTCGTGATTTCATTTCGACAGTGGCTTGATGAAGTGGGCTAATAGGAGGTGACTCAACGTAAGTTCAGTTCGTGATTACATCGTGAAACCGTGTCATGTGCTCGTCGTCGAGGTCACTGCAGAAGTGTTTATCAGGCACTGAAGAGTACACGTAATTCATCTAACACATTTGGAACATCAACCAACGTTGTAAGCAACCCGCTATTTGTATGGTTAATTATCATCGTGATAGTCTTTTGTGAAGTGCACACACCAAGTTGTCAGGTTTGCCCTTAGATAATCTATAATTCAGTTGGGTGTATGCTTATGTCAGCCCGGATGAGGAATAGTTCACCAACTTTAGCCACATCGGCCAAGACAGCTGAAGAGGAGTTTGAGAACAACATCAAGAGCAGCGAGCGGTTGTAAGCGTTTCGCTCTCAACAAAAACACGAGATGCAAACATGGTGGGTAAAGCATGCAATAAGCGACTGAGTACAGGGAGTGTGACAGGCAGGCGTACATCAGGGACTGTTCCCAAATTTCGAGCTCCTGCCAACAACTTAGATACCATAAAGCAATTAGATGGGTCATGGAAACCATTTATTTTTTAATAAGCCACCGCTGATACAGTGGAAACAATGGGTGCTGGGGCACAGCCATTGGCATAAAAATGTGTAACAAAAAGCAACACCATCGGAACCGATACTGGCAGACGAGTTGGTAAGCCCAACGATCCATGAACATTTACCAATTTCTTCCAAGCGCGCTCATAATGGGCCCTTGATGATGGAGCTAAGGAGGCCTGCAGCAACTTGTCTAAAGATTCCCTAAGCCTGCCGGGGAAACACTGTAAGGTACTTCCACCGGGTTGACCTTCGCCAAGGGTTCCAGTTGTCGAAATTCGTCCACCTGTAAACGTGACAATTTATCAGCCAGAGTGTTATTTCGACCAGGTATGTGACTTGCTGCAAAGTTAGTATTAAAACGCAAGCATGCCAATACAAGTGGACGCAGTAATGCCATGATGTGTGGTTCACGCGATGTCTGTTTATTAATTATAGGTAAAAAAGCTTCATTGTCCGTGGAAAAACATACACTTTTGTTTGCCCAAGCCTCACCCCAAACATGCACTGCTGCCATGATAGGATACAGCTCCAACGCCGCGACATTGAATAATCGCCATGCCATTGGCCACTTACCACAAAACCACTCTGATCCACACAGTGCGGCATATCCTATACCACCTGCTGCATCCGTGTACAGCTGGAGATATTCACCTGTCAAAAAACTGTCGTCCAAGAAGAAGGACCTGCCATTGAAATACAAAAAAAATTCTTACCATACACCGAGATCAAGTTCAGCCTCCCGGGTAAAGCGAATATGATGATGTGGCTTGCGCAAGCCCATCGTCAAATCTATCAGCCGCCGCAGAAAGGCCCTGCCGGGGACGACAACTGAACAAGCAACATTCAGAACACCAATTAGTGATTGAAGTTCCTTAAGAGTAACCTTCTGTTTACTCTTGAAAGCTAAAAGCAATGACATGGCCTTCTCTAAATTATCGCCAGGAAGCCGAGCCTCCATATGGACAGCAACTAAGATAATGCCCAAAAAAAGGATGGAAGAGGATGGGCCCACCGTTTTACTAGGTGCAAGTGGGACCCCAATTTGTTTACAAAGAGCAACAAAAGCCATGAGATCGTGATTGCATTTGTCAACTGAGTGCGCCAACAACAGGAAATCGTAAATGACATGCACCATTCCCGTCACACCTAATTTCACCTTCGCAGCCCACTCTAACGAGGTACTAAAACATTCAAAGATCGCACAACTGCTCGAACATCCCATAGGAAGGACAACATCCATAAAAAACTTCCCTTTCCACTGAAAACCCAACAAAGGCCTGTCCGCTGGAGAGATCGCAATAATACGGAATGCTGACTCTACATCCACCTTAGCCATGTAAACAGGCTTCGGTGAATGCTGTATGAAATCAATCGCATCCTGGATCGTTGCGTATTGAACCGACGAGATCTCCTTAGGAATAAAATCATTAACCGAGGAACCTTCAGGATATGATAGGTGGTGTATCATCATAAAATTCTCCGGGAGGCTTCTTCGGCACAACGCCTAGAGGTGAAATCCTATACCGTAGACAAGTTGGCGGAACGTCGTAAGGCCCAAGTATGCGACCCAATGCCAACTCTTTTGCTAACTTCCGATCTATGACTTCTGCAAATTCGTCAGCAGATTTAAGATTAATTACCACTTCCCCTCGCTGTGGGGGCAATCCAACACAACCAATCTGAAAAAACATGAGTGAAACCATGTAAAATATATGCCATTAAATTGTTATCGTAACCATCTACATACTATTTACTTCCTAGCCCAAGCGGGTGAGCCAGTGGCGGTCGAAGGTCCAGCTGGGGGACCGGGCGGAGGTGGGTTACCTGGGCGCTGTTGTTTTGCCCTTCTGCTGAAACACCTAATCGATGGGTGGGACCCCCGCAAACATTTGTGCATCCAGCGACATGTGTTCTGTTTACACATGTTTCCCCGGTTGAATGCAAAGCACGGACTGGCAGTTGTGGGCCGGGCCCTGCCCTTGCCTCGAAAGGGGACCCTGGGGACTGCAACTGATCTGCCTTAGTTTGAGATGCCTTCAGCCGTAGCTGCCAGTTGATCGAGTACCATGCCCACCCCGCCCCGTACCGCAGGGACCTGAAAACTTGGTCGAATGATCGCCAATCGGCCCCCTCCTGCGCAAGGCCTCAAACGACCTCGATATATTTTAACATCTTAGAGGCACAAGGAAGGTTAGCGGGCTGCATTAAATAGACGGACATATACATTTGGAATGCTTTGGAATACATTCAGGCCGTGGTGCGAGATGCACAGGAGCCAGCCTTGCCCCGGAGTCAGTGGGAACGCGACATGGAACGCCGCGTGGCATCGTCTGAGAAAATGCTCCAGCAGATTCACACCAAGGTGCTGGCTTTGCACCCGGCGCCAGTTGCTGGTTCCCCACATGCTGCTCTGGGCAGTGCCGCACAGGTGACCATCGGCCAGGGTTCAGGTACGCCGGAGTGGGAGCACGCTTTTCCGGTGCAGCCATTGCCATTTGATTATGGTGCCAATGACAATGTCGCACCCTGATCTACTGCCGACTTTATGCATGTTCCAGTTAATGAGGTTTTAGGGTCTCTGCCGCGGGCCACGCAGGAATTGATGGCATCGTACGCATCAGTTTCCTTGCCACTCCATGCCCGTATCCCCGATGCCCTTATAGCTAAGATTTGGGCTGATGAGTTCATCGACCTGTCCCTCCTCATTAAGCCCGACCAGCTCTAGCAGCATGATTACGCCCTACCGCTAGCCCCACTTTCTGCGTGTCCCCGGCAAAGGCCAAGCCAAGTGAGACCCTGTCTTATCAGTTGTGGATGCAAGCATTCCAAATGTATATGTCCGTCTATTTAATGCAGCCCGCTAACCTTCCTTGTGCCTCTAAGATGTTAAAATATATCGATGTCGTTCGAGGCCTTGCGCAGGAGGGGGCCGATCAAGTTTTCAGGTAACCCACCCCCGCCCGGTCCCCCAGCTGGATCTTCGACCGCCACTGGCTCACCCGCTTGGGCTAGGAAGTAAGATCCCCTCACCTGTGTCCCTTGAAGCACTCTGTAGTATTTTAGATGGTTACGATAACAATTTAATGGCATATATTTGCATGGTTTCACTTATGTTTTTTTCAGATTGGGCAGTGCCGCAAATGTTGGATTGCCCCCACAGCGAGGGGAAGTGGTAATTAATCTTAAATCTGCTGAAGAATTTGCAGAAGTCATAGATCGGAAGTTAGCAAAAGAGTTGGCATTGGGTCGCATAATTGGGCCTTACGACGTTCCGCCAACTTGTCTACGGTATAGGATTTCACCTCTAGGTGTTGTGCCGAAGAAGTCTCCCGGAGAATTTATATGTTCCCTCTTCTTATCTTCTTCGGGGCCGGCAGTGGTCCGTGAGGCATTTCTCACATATGCGGATGTTTTAATTGCCCGTCTTCTTTGCGCTCGCCAGGTCGACATTTATAATTGAATTTGTGCTCAATCGTCCAATGGGTACACATAGTACTACATATGTTTAGTCAACGCATTGTTCTCCATATTCGAAAGCAATTTTAATTGTGTACATCAGACGGCTACGTACATAGTAGCAATATCATCGCTCACGATGGCAATGAAAAGAAGCAGTGAAGATAGATATCACTGTAAACCGTATAGAATAGTAATGAATGTAAACATCACACTCAATGTCTAAAAGGTAAAAACTAATTTATAGTTAAATCTGATGCTACAGCAGGTATAGCCCGCCAGGACCATCCTTACTAATAATTTGGATGCCTAAAAATGTACCTTGTGCCGGCCCTTGCAATCCCTCCTCCGGGATGTTTATACTCCCCGTTTACCAAAATCAGACGCCGTCAGTATAGGGGCTATGATTGCTTAAATATTCAATAGGTTTTATCATTGGTCAACTTGTTACATCCACCCAACCTCATGGAGTCAAATCGTCAATAACAAATTTGAAACGTTGTATTTTAAAGCGTAATCCTAGGATTTCGGTCGGCGTTGCTTTCGTAAATATAACTACCCATGTCGCCATGTGATTTCATCACCGCCTGTTATAAGGAATTTGTTAAGCAGATAATACGGTTTTTGAAAACGTACGTCCCTATGGGCGTACTCAGTAGACTTTGCAGTTGTCATCAGTGTGTCAACTTCACAGAGTGCTATATTTGCGCATTTTTGCCGCCTTATTTCTGGCTCAGTCGGCGCTAAGTTCCGTCGCTTTCTGAAATACATCGTCTTCTTTAATGATTCACTGTCACTGTCGAATCTGTGCGCTGCTTCTCGAGTAGTTACAGACCGTGTCTTATTGCTGAGCGGTCTGCCCGTTGGGATTGGTCAGTCACTGGATCTCGTCGCGCCGTTCCTGTCGATGAAGCGCGCATGGGATTGGTCAACGGTCGCGACGTGCTTCCCTCACGGTCCCGAAATAGCTGTCCGCGTTGCAGTGACGTCAGTTGCCTCATAACTTGGAATAGCTGCGCAGATATAAATATAACACAACCCGTCAGTAAAGGTTATGTGCGCATGTGACCCGCAGATTAACTATAATCCATCATTAGTTGTAGAAGTACAAGCAGATGGGTCAATCGCAAATGAATGGAAACAATGACATATTTCACTTGCTTGTCACAAATAAGTGTCCATATTTATTCAAATAAATGACTTTTTGTGAAGGGAACAGGTCTTATGATTACCATACAACCGTTAGCAGCGACGATCCTTAATTATTTTCCCATTTTAGGGGATTATTTCTGGCCCTATCAGACAATGTGTAAGTACCGCAACACTAGTAAAATGGCTGATAAAAATAACTGGACACATTATTTTCATTTTCTTCTTGTCATTGTGATTTATATAACCATGCAATTCTCAATATTAGGTAATATTTTATTTTTGTCTGGTATTTTTTTATGAAGTGTTCAATTCAAATTATATGATATTTTACCAAGATAACAACTTAACACTTCATAATTATTTTTTATATTAAAAAAAAACTGTTTTCATAAACAAAAGCCCATTCAAAATCCACAAATAATTACTACTAATTAGCACTTTCGTTTAGTTGGTAATATAGAAATTTGGGTTTATTTGCAATGTTACGGGTCTGACAGAGGTGGTAGGGGACTGACATATAATTTCTGGACTGACATTTCGTTTCGAAACGAAATAACATTACTAAGTAAGCAGATTAAAATTAACGGAAACAATGAATAATTATATTTAGTCTTTAACATATTGTCAACTTCAAACACTTAATGCATCATAATTATTATAATTAGGATACATATATTTAGTTTTAAGAATTTTAAGAAGTTGATATGTGGTGACGTTACGCACATTTTAGATAACCTCAATGGGTCAAATGTGTCAAATCTTGCTCAAAGTCCGCATTACAATAGACATATCCAAAGAAAACCATAACAATGTATATAAACATTGAAGTCGAAAATATAAACGGAACCAATTGAAAAGGTTTAAAGCGGCGATACAAGTACAATATGTTGCACTTACAGTGAGCTATGCTCACTCTCATAAGCCTTGAGTTCAACAGCACGCATCGTGAACAATATACCAGGAACTAAATGCCCCGACATGAAATTAAGCATAAGTGTCCACCAGTCAAAACGGCATTAGAGCACACAAAATGTTACCTTTACGAATGTAAAGTTTCTTCATGGCGCTGTTAAATTTAGTCATGACATAGAAGTCTTAGATATCTAGATATTCACAAATTACCATCCATATGTCAGGGTACATTTGTTAAATTTTGTTAAATCCTGTTAAAAACGGCGATTCGAGTTTAAATTGCTATTTTCCCGCTATGTACATGCTAACATTCTCATCTATACATATATCGGCTTGCATTGTTAATCGATGTCGTGTCGTATGTTATAATGCTATGTGACGTAAGATGATCGCCTTAGTCTCATACACAAAACAGCTGTGGAGCACGTCAACTTGCGTGGTGGACCTTTACCCTCTATGCGGAAATGCCTGGCAGTTTCCCCGGTGTCGTTTCAACGTTTGGCCCCTCCATCAAGGTATGCCATATCCCCGATCTCCAGTCCTGGCACTGCGCCTTGGAAAAAACACCCCAGCTGTTGTCGTGTGTTATAATGCTATGTGAAGTAAGATGATCGCAGGCCAGTAGTACTGCATTCGAGGGTCGTTGATAAAAAATACGCTTGATGTAATATAACACATGTTTAGCTGCATATGGGAAACATACAAATGTGACAGCCGTGCACTTGATCACTCCGGATTATTTCTCATAAATTGGCCTCCACCATACTGGGTGTTAGTCAAGAAGTCGAACTCGGACACGGAGGGTAAATTATTGATAACACACTTGAGAGAGTGTGAGAAATTTTGTGTTGTATGATTTCAGTAGTAAGCTGTAATAAATGCAATTTTATCTTACAAACTTGCCTTAGAGCGTTGACTACTTAAATTACGCATAATCTTACCATCCGCAGCCTACATTATCCGAATCGTAATATTATATGAATTGTGACATACCGGATCCTAAGATGTCGGTGTAATGTTGACGGGTGGTTCATGCTGAGTTCGCAGATTCAGGCACTGTTTCATATGGAACGGTTAATCTTTTGTGGCGATATTAATACGCGTGTTAACATAATTTAATGTAGCTATGCTTGTAAACTTCAAAACAAAAAGTCATTGCATAAATTGCAAGAAAAATACCACAGTTCGACTTCAAAAATGTTGCCCATTCAGTTTATTCACACAGTGAATGTGATAATTATACCAATCCTGGTAAAAACGGTTAGAATAATATTAATGTCGATTACTGTTACTACATAGAATCGCAATTTGCTTTGTTTAGTTGATAATTTGTGTTATGATTCAATTCAATTCAAGAAGTTTAAAGGAAACATTGACAATTTGATTTCAACAGTTTTGCCCATTTGGAATATTCACTCAGTGAATATACCGATAAACACATTGTCGTTTCACCACCAATATGTGGTGCCAATGCATTGCGGATATATGGTGCCATTGCGCCGCCAATATATGGTGTTGTTGCACTACCAATATATGGTGCCACTGCGACAACGTTGCGCTGATGGTTAGCGTGACATTGGCAGTGTCGCTGTTCTAAATGACCCTCATATTAAACAAGAAGAGCAGGGTGGTTACTTTGAGGTACCTCAAACAGGGAAGAAAGCCATTGGTCCACATAAACCAGTAACGAAATATATGTAAATCATTAATGAAACTGGTTATAAATGCGTGTGTTTAAAGGCAAGAAATATAGCAAATACAAAAACTGAATTAAACGTTATTGTATAAGATATTGACCCTAACATAATTGGTATAACCAACAGAGACATTGCAGATCCTGAATTAGGACTAACAGGATAGGTATTGTTTAGGAGATATCGAATAGAAAAAAGGTAGGGGGAGTTATGTTATATATTAAATAATCTATTCAGGCTTACTAAATAAAATTAGAAAGGGAAGCCGACTGCTATGAAGCTAACTTACAGGGACAAAAAGATAATTATACACATATTAGTGCCCTGCGCGGGCCGGGCTTTGGGTCCAAGCCCGGCCCGGCCCGCAGCCCGCGGGCCGGGCCGGGCCGGGCCTCTACATAATTTCGCGGGCCGGGCCGGGCCTGGGCCTACATACTGCGGGCCCGGGCCGGGCCTGGGCTGAAAACAATTTAAACACAACGGGCTTGGGCCGGGCCTGGGCCTAGTGAGAGCGGGCCGGGCCGGGCCTGGGCTGGGCCGGGCCTGGGCCTGGACCTATTCCAGAATTGAGAGACTTTAGTTAGTACTCTGCAGGCGTGTGCAAAGCGATTGGCCAGCCTCTGGAGGGTCTCTCCTGAGTGGGCAGTGAGTGCTGCATCATCCGCAAACAGCATCTCCCTGACGTATATCTCTGTCACCTTTGTTTTGGCACGCAGACGTGCCAGGTTGAACAGCTTCCCATGAGATCTGGTGTGCAGGTAGATACCGTCTGAGGAAGAGTCGAAGGCATATGACAGAAGCAGAGAGAAGAAGATCCCAAACAATATTGGAGCAAGGGCACATCCTTCTTGACACCGCTGCAGACAGGGAACGGTTCCGAAGTCGAACCGTCGTACACATATGTACCCTTCATGTTCTCATGGAAGGAGAACACCATGCTGCGTAGCTAGGGAGGGCAGCCGATCTTCTTAAGTAGGCGGAAGAGTCCCTTCCTGCTGACAAGATCGAAGGCCTTGGTTAAGTCAGTAAACGCCACGTAGAGGGGCATTCTCTGTTCTCTGTACTTTTCAGGGCCCTGCGCGGGCCGGGCTTTGGGTCCAAGCCCGGCCCGGGCCGGGCCGGGCCTCTACATAATTTCGCGGGCAGGGCCGGGCCTGGGCCTACATACTGCGGGCTCGGACCGGGCCTGGGCTGAAAACAATTTAAACATAACGGGCTTGGGCCGGGCCTGGGCCTAGTGAGAGCGGGCCGGGCCGGGCCTGGGCTGGGCCTGGACATAATAAAAATATTCATACAAAACACCGATTATTACTGATATAAAAACTGATTATAAATTGTAATTCCAGTTAATGAATGCTTAAAATTATTTATTTAGTATTATACAGTTGCAAATTGAGACCTTGCATGGAATCTAATGGCCCCATAAGTTCACTTGCTGGAAATAGCCAGCCCTAAATGTTTACTTTATAAATATTTGCAGAGGCAATCAAGCCATGATTAACCATCAACTTATCACCCTTTGACCCTACCAGTGGACATTCTATTGTCTAGGTCTTCCCTCCAAACATTGCCCACCTTAATGACCTGCCCACTGGGAAGTGCTCACTAGGCCACTAGCCCACTACCCAGTACCCAACCCAGTTGGTAACTGGTATTTCTCCCCAGTCTTAATTCATTCACACTTGTACTAATTCACACATGTCTGAACCTGTCTGTCTCAGGCTAGTGACTGCAGGCCTGCTGGAAATGCCACTGGGTGTCAGTGCCAGTGGGTAACATTTAATTGAAATATCATATTAAATTATGTTAACTTAGTTGAGCTAATTCAATTAACAATATAAATTGGGGTTATGGCTTGCATATGGGTTAAGTCAGGGTTAGATAAACAAATCTCCTACCCTAACCATAAGCCAATACATTAAAGCCAAATATAACAAATGTTATCATATTTAATAGTAATGACACTAAGAAGTTTTTCTTTATTTTTCTTCAGGATATTCGTAAGTTTGAAGAAGTTGGTGGTGCTGGATTTTTAGAACTCATCCAGCACACTATGGACCTTCAGCATAAGAGTAGTACTCCACTAAGAGCTAAGGATATTATGCCCCATCCGATATATGTATATATGTTTTTTTATTTAATAAAACAATAAGTCTGTTTTACAGTTTATTTGTTTTTCGTCTTTGTTATAAGATTATAGGTTTAGCTTCTCTAAATTTAGCGGGCCGCGGGCTTACCCATCTTTGGCCCGCTGGTATGGGCCGGGCCTGGGCCTGAAACTTGCGGGCCGGGCCGGGCCGGGCCTGGGCCAAATATTCACGGTCTGGGTCGGGCCTGGGCCTAAATTCTAGTTTGCGGGCCTGGGCCGGGCCGGGCTTGAAAAATTACTGCGGGCCTGGGCCGGGCCTGGACTCTAACAGCTAATTGCGGGCCGGGCTTGGGATCAAATTCTAGGCCCGCGCAGGGCACTAACACCTATATAAAGCAATAGTTAGGCATCATTTAGAATAGTGTGTAAAATCTTACAGATCATATCGTAAGAAAGCTATAGAGGAGAGCAACTAAAATTATTCCAGAATTGAGAGACTTTATTTAGTACGAACGCATAAAAGAATGTAGTTTAACAACCGTATAGACAAGGAGGTTAAGAGATGGTAAAACTGAAGTACTTATGATAGTAAATGTGTGTGAACATTTTGATATCAATATATATTTTTTACTCAAGAAATATAGTAAAACTGAGTAACTGCTAACAGCGTGAATATGTTTAAAAACAACCTTGACGCATATCTCAGAAGGCGGGTTACACTCAGATGAAAACTGCTGGGCTCTCGATATGCTTGGCTATTTTGTGTACTTGTCATTTTGGACTTTGCCTAGGATGGCAATATTGCTAAATCTTGTTATATTATGTTAAAAACTGCGATTCAAGATCAATTTTTTAATTTTCCCGCTATGCACATGCTAACATTCTCATTTATACATATATCGGCTTACATTGTTGATCGATGTCGGGTGATATGTTATAATGCTATGTGACGTAAGATGATCGCCTTAGTCTCAGACACAAAACAGCTGTGGAGCCCGTCAACTTGCGTGGTGGACCTTTACCCTCTATGCGTGGTGGACCTTTACCCTCTATTCGGGAATGGCTGGCAGTTTCCCTGGTTACATAGGTTGCAGTGTCGTCTCCCTCCATCAAAGTAGGCCATACCCCCGATCTCAAGTCCTGGCACTGCGCCTTGGAAAAAAACACCCCAGCTGTTGTCGTGTGTTATAATGCCATGTGAAGTAAGAAGATCGCGGGCCAGTGGTAGGACCAACTGAATTCGCGAGTCGTTTGATGTAACACAACACCTGTTTTGCTGCATCTGGGAAACATACTAACGTGACAACCGTGCACTTGATCACTCCCGATTATTTCTCATAAATTGGCTGCCATCATACTGGATTTTAGTCGGTAAGTCGAACTCCGCGTGAGTGGTAGATATTCCATTTCGGGCGGCTGCGGTCATACAGACCAGGTAGGCGAGATGTTTTTGTAGAGCATGAATATAACGTTACATCAGTTGTGTAAATTGTACAAGGACTGACACATTTTGTGTTGTATAATTTTAGTAAATAATATGTAATAAACGCAATTTTGTTCTTACAAACTTGCCTTAAAGTGGTATATCCTTAAATTGGGCATAATCATAACATCCGCAGCCTACATTAACCCAGTGGTGCTATTATATGGATTGTGACATACCTGTTGCTAAGATGTTGGTGTAATGTTGACGGGTGGTTCATGCTGAGTTCGTAGATTGAGGCACTGTTTCACATGGAACGGTTAATCTTTTGTGGCGATATTAATTCGCCTGTTAACATAATGTAATGTAGCTATGTTTGTGAACTTCAATACAAAAAGTCATTGCATCAATTGCAAGAAACATACCACAGTTTGACTTAAACAGTTTTTTCCATTCAGAATGTTCACACAGTGAATGTGATAATTAAAACGGTTACAATAATATTAATGTAGACAACTGTTACTACAGATAATCAAATAAGCAAACATTAGGTCATCATGTTTCATGATTCACGTCAATGCAAGAAGTGTAATGGAAACATTGACAGTTTGATTTCAACAATTGTGCACATTCATAATATTCACACAGTGAATATACCGACACACACATTGCCGTTTGACAACCAATATGTGGTGCCGTTGTACTGCCGATATATTGCGCCATTGCATGGCCAATATATCGTGTTGTTGCACCTACAACATGTGGTGCGTTGCACTGCCGAAATATGGTGCAATTGGAACACCAATATATGATGCCGTTGCACCACCAATAATTATATGGTACCACTGCAACAACGTTGCGCCGATGGTTTGTGTGTCGATGGCAGTGTCTGTGCTAACTGACCCTCATATTAAACTAGAAACACAGGGTGTTTATTAGAGGTGCCTCAAGCAGGGCAAGATACCACTAGTGCACCAAACCAGTAACAACATATATGGAAATAATTTCTGGTTATAAATGCGTGTGTTTAAAGGCAAGGAGCATGTATTAACACGACATATACAAAATGCAACATTCCGTTGCCCATTTCTTATAGTTTTAAGTGTCAACTGATTAATAATAATAAATATTATTATGTCGCCAATTAAGTTCATGATTCATATCGCAGTGCAATTAGTTGCACCATTTTATTACTGCCAAACTATTACATCAAAGCATATAATAGTACATATAAAAGTTAGAAAACACACTGATTTAATTACCTCCGTCTCCTGTTGCTGATCTTTCGGGGTGGGTATTTGATACATGTTAGCTTCATTTTGCATAAGATTTTGGAACCTTCAGAATGTGAATTTTTAAAAAGTATTGTCGGCCCTTTGGAATCGCTCTTCAGGGGCATTTACACCCTGAGTTTACAAACTCAGGCGCTGTCACCAATACAGACGTTATAATTGCCAACATACCAAATATGCTTAACCATTGGGTCAGCTTTCTAAACAACCTTCCGTCTCAACCGCCTGGCAGTGACGTATTCCGGAAGTGTCCCGGCCATATTGGCAAATTAAACTTGTGTAGCTGGGCCCATCCATGTATAGAAGGGTTCTTCCTGTTCACGAATTTTGTTGACCTCTGAATTCAAAGGAATTTAGCAAATGTCAGGATTAGCCAGCTTTGTTTGTTTTCCACGAGAGAGGAAGGAAATGCTTTAATATTATCATCAATCTTTGGCACAATGTGGACTCAATATCCTCTTGGGAGGTTTAGCTACACGATTTTCGAGGCTGCATTTATGTTGCTAATATAGGTTTAATAAAATTACTTCAACTTTTACTGGGTCGGTTTTTATTCCGTCAGCACAAAAGCATAGTCTAATAGTTTTGCTTATGGTAAACGAAATGCACATTTGTCGGCTTTGCTTGTCCTGCTTTCCCAAGTTGGTCAAATACGAGTTGTAAATGTGTGACATGATATTGTTCAATATACACCAGCATATCGTCGATATATACAAAGACACATTTGCCAAACAAATCAGGTAATATAATATAATTATTTTCTTTGAAATTAATTTGGAGCTCAATTAAAACCAAAATGGACCTTGTCGAAAGCGTACTGACCTAATACAATAATTGCATAATTATTAATCATCATCCTGCTATTGCGCAATATGTGAGATAAGGAACCGGATCCAGTCAGATAAGGAACATGATGTTCACTTGCATAAGGAAAGTAGTAATTCACTGACATGGCTGGCGCTTCATAGTATGAAGCGCCAGCCATGTCAGTGAAGCGCGCATGGGATTGGTCAGTCATTATTTTTAATTTGAAAAAAATGCATTTGTTGAGAGATTAGCATGCGTGGGGATTTAAGGGAATTGTCCTGCTATGAGCCACATGGGCGCATGAATACATGGCTATTTTTGTTTTACAAATTAACGGGCATCGCACATCGGGGAGTTTTAGAAGAGTTGGAGTTATGTGGTTTTGACAAAACTTGATCAGCATATCAACGGAATGATGGCAGTTACTGTGAAACAAATTCTGAATTTTTTATCGTCACGTTTTCTTATAATCAGACAAATCTTTAACATGGCCACCAATGCAATTTTGTATTGTAGTCTGCCCTTTCAACGCGTACAGCTATTTCGGGACCGTGATGGAAGCACGTCGCTACCGTTGACCAATCCCATGCGCGCTTTGCTGGCATGAACGGCGCGAGGCGAAGCGGTGACTGACCAATCCCAGGCGCGCTTCACTGACATGGAGGGCGCTTCATACTTCACTTACATGAACGGCGCGATGCGAAGCGGTGTCTGACATGGATGTTGCCTCATACATTCCCGCCGGTAGACACCCAAGACGCGACAGTTCGCTAATATCGCTACATAAAGCCGTCTTATTTATTGCGCGCAGTTACCGAGAACCAAAGTCCACAACCACGTTAGTAGTGCCTTACGACGCACGGCCGGATGCAGCTGCAGCTGAAACCAATAAACACTTGCAACTTTATGTTCTACAATGACAGCACATGTTGTCAGCTAATGTTAATATAATTTCACAATGTACATTGCTGTCTCAAAGTGAATATTTGTGTTGCTCTTAGGTTTTTAATGCTCAGTTATGGTTAATTCTTCAAATATATCTACACAACATTTGTTGTTATTATTCAATTAATTACATGTATGCAAAATACAAATTCAAATTAATATATAGGTATCAATACATATTTAAAGGATTTTGCAGTGGATCAATTGCATAAATAACTTAAATGAAGACAAGTATAGTTTTATTTATTTGTCTGCTGCAACATATGACACACACACACACACACACACACACACACACACACACACACACACACACACACACACACACACACACACACACACACACACACACACACACACACACACACACACACACACACACACACACACACACACACACACACACACACACACACACACATATATATATATATATATATTTATTTATTTAATATGAGTAACATTAGCGATGAGAAGGTACAAATGGGTTCACTGTGTTGAATAAAAAAAATTTCAAATATAGTGGACAACCATGTAACTATGGTGACACGTAAGATGACCAACTAGTGAATTGACAGCATTACAAAGTTTATGTAATTATTAATTCACACAGTCGTACCTGAAGAATTTCCTTCTCCGAGTTATTTACCTGCCAGAACAGTTTGAAAACACAAACACTCCGGATTATTTTGGTTCAGGCAACGACTTCTTCATAATGTGGTGATATATATATATATACATACATATATACATACATACATACATACATATATACATATATATATATATATATATATATATATATATATATATATATATATATATGTGGTTGTGGACTTTGGTTCTCGGTAACTGCGCGCAATATATACATATATATATATATATATATATATATATATATATATATATATATATATATATATATATATATATATATATATATATATATATATATATATATATGTATCTTTAGTAACGAGCTGGGGTCACCTGTTGCTGATAGTTGTGATATTTCTGATAGTATTGTGTCTATATTGTGTTGTATCTATCGTCTAATAATATAATACAAAATTGTAGATATCGCTGTGAAGAATGGCGAATGTTGCGGACACAAAGTTTGACTGTGATTACAATATCTACAAAGGAGACGGTCTATATGGCGAACAAACGCCTACGCATCGGGCAGTTGTGAAGAAGGCTTGGCCAATAATTAGGAATTCATTGAGTAAGTACTTTACTTCCATTAAACAAAATAACAGTACGTTTTGATCACATCGATTGCTTGTGAATGCCTCTGCAAATATGGAATGAGGAATGCTACCCTGTGTGGAAACCCTTGTCTAGTCTTCTTCTTTATGGCTATCGGCTTCGTATAACCGAAACTATGATCCCGATAAATATATACGCATACAAGTATCAGTAGACACATTATGCATATTCCTTCTATCCCACAGTTAACTGTGAGCCAGGCATTTATATCCACTGAACAAATAAGCCTCCCTTCTATTCACCCCTTTCAGCTGGATGAGAGCATAGTCCACCTTGCTCTACCAACCCACCTCTTACGACTGAATCTGGTTGAACCATAATATCAAATGCTCCATTTTGTTTGAACATTATTGATCACGATTACAACTTTGCTTGTTGGAGTACGACCACCACTGTTTTATTAAGAACAATGATGAGAAAGCTTTTATAAATTATGCTTCAACACATTCGAAGAGTAAATACACACACGTGTTTAAGCAGCAACATAAAATATGCTGCCTAAACACGTTACTTTTGTTTCTGGTGACAAATTCGATGCGTGTTATTATTATCGAAGTACGTTTTTCACAGTGCTATTGTAATAATGCATCACTAATGTTTATACTTTTGACTTACAGTTTTGTGGAAAGACGATAGCTATTTTTCCACTTCAGAACAATAAAGACTGTTGTAAAACAGGTAAAAAACGAGATGTATAGTCTACGCTGCACTGTGATAAAAGGTTCAGCACCCACTCACAGTAATGGACAGGCGTTGCATTGCAAGGAGTGTTCGATGTTCTCTCCACTTCTTCACATAAGAACAAATTATGCAGCAAGCCGAATGCTAAACAGTTTTAGTGACAAACTACTGACGCAGATAGCACTGATAGACTGCGAAACATTCATGCAAGTCAAAGCTATGTGTCACACAGCTCGTTTAGTGATGTCATGGCGCGAAAGTGGCACTGTTCGGGTTTCTCCTTGGCCGGGTAATGCGCCAGACCTCTACGGAGAACAGGTGGCAGCACATTAAGAATAACGTTGCTGTAAAGCAACTACTCTACTCCACCAAAACGATTTTAAGCCATCCCATATTAGCTAGTTAGTGTTTATCGGATGTTATTTTCATTATCTCACGCGAATCTGCTTGGCAAGTGTCACTTTGATTGCCTGCTCTTTGTGCATTGAACGGTTAGCAATGCCCATTGTAGATATTGATAGACCAGTATTGGAGTGTGTTGGCCGCGAACGGCGGTTTGTGATTGTTTTTCAATGTCAGGTGTTGAAAGGTACATGCATTACGGCAAATGTCTAACTTGGTCCAGCTGCAACTAGTCCCTCTTCGCATTTAGACACTGTGTCTTAGCCTCAGCCAATGTATTTAGCACACGCATATTTTTCCTTTATCTGATTGTAATTGGTATTACGTATTTGTTGTCACCTAGCAGCATAAGTAACAGGTGTGTGCAATGACACCAGCATCGGGCTTAATAAACAGCACATTTCAGGAACAGTTTCTGGCATCCGTAATACGTGGCAGAACAGGCCTGACTAAAGTTGTCCGCCAAAGTACACGTGACAAGCGCCCCCAGTGGCAGCTATTTATTTGCTCTGTGTCTAGCATTGATTTGTACATATTGTTATTACTACCACGCCGGTGAGATTCGAACATTGTTTTGATAACATTGCTTGGAATGCCCGGAGCTGCTCTACTGTGTTATTGGATTTATATGCTTGTATATTTTTTACTTTTATTCTGGTGGCACACCTGTACCCACATAGCATGGTGACCTACACTCGGCAGGAACTGATCAACCATAACATTGCTAGTGTCACTGGCAGCAAGCTGCCTCAGCCTTTGTTCAACACGATAAAGGACAATGGTGGAATTTGTACGGTCACACGAGGGTGCAGAGCCGGTCGCAATAATCAACGTACAATTCGTCCAATAATTGGACGTCGACCCGGCAGCAGCAACGTGAACATTATACGACTGAAACCGATAAACTGTCAAACCCAAAGGGGATTACAAACCGTTGCCAAGCGTTGTTGTGAAGCGTTCACCCAACTTGGCATTGACCAATGCAAGATCTGTCCGAAATAAGACGCTCCCAATAAATGAGGACATCATCGAACACGAATGGGATGAGTTGGCCATCACCGGGACGTGGCTTAAGAAGACCGGAGACGAAGCGATCATTGCGGAATTGACGTCTTCTTGCTACACCTTCCAACACTAAGACTAAGAACCTATCAAAGCTGCCTTTCGCAACCATCGATATACATCACCTATCTCACTGAATGCCTTGATAAACACGCCCCATGGCGCAACGTGCGTGTAAGAGACAACAAACCACATCCCTAGTACGACTCTGACATCGATGACACCAGGGAAAAGAAACGGAAACTGGAGAATGTGTGGAGGAGTACTAAACTGGAAATTCATCGGCAATTATATGTCACCACCGCCCGTGAAGAAAGCGGACTACTATAAAAACCGCTTAGAAAAAGCAAACAACAAAACCATGTTTCGACTATTGAGATCCCTTGATGGCCGGCGTAGACAACAACATCCCGAATTTCACTCGACGGCCCAAAGATGTGAGCTACGTTCACATTTCTACAGTGAAAAGATCGATCGATAGGCCAACAGATGAAAAACGTTGTTTCACTTACTGTATCCATGTGTTTGACCCAATTTGAACGCAGATATCACAGCGATTTGTGGTACTACTAACAAAACGTGTGTATTGCATCCTGTACCTGCTAATCAGCTAAGGGATAATATCACCAATATTGCGTCGGTCATCACAATGATTACAAATACCTCTCTGAATGAGGCAGTCATGCCAAGGCCTCTTAAGCATGCAATTGTCCGCCCATCGCTGTAGAAGCTATCACTTAACAAAGACATCCTGAGTAACTACCGACCAGTGAGTAACCTCACACAATTATTCAAGGTAATCGAGAAAGTAGTCGCGCTTAGGATGATGACGCACGTTTCTGATCAGCAAATGGTTGAGTGTTTTCAGTCGGCGTATCGAAAAAAAAACATTCGTCTAAAATAGCGCTACTGTACGTTACAAGTGCGATCAAAATAGCCATGGACAAAAACAAGGAACAACTTTGGTTCTCGTTGATTTTAGTGCGGCGTTCGACACAATCAACCATGACATCTTGATTAGACGACTGCGTTTGCGTTACGGATTCGTTGGCAAAGCACTACACAGGATTATATCGTATCTGCAAGAGCGGACGCAGCGAATAGTAATCGGTGGCCAACCATCGAGTACAACTACACTGACGGCGCGTGTCCCGCAAGGATCTGTCCTTGGACCACTGCACTTTTCACTGTACGTCCAGCCTATTGGTTACACTATTTGAGCCCATGGACTATTCTTTCACCACTCTGCTGATTATTTACATATCTACTCATACTTAGATCTGAATCCATTCGCTTTAGCGGATGTTGTTTCGATGACATAAAACAATGGATGGCATGGAATTCTATGTGTATGAATGACGGCAAGACACAGTATCTTCCAATTGTACCCACGTATACGGTTGCACTCGATGACGGCAGTGTGATTCGTGTTGGTGTTTCTGCAATCACAGCTTCGCGATGTGTTCGCAATTTCGGTGTCTTCACTGACACCCACCTAGATATAAAAAGCAAGTGTCTCAAACCGTCAGTGCCTGCTCATTTGAACTCCGCCACTTCAATCAAATCAGTCGTTTTTTACCCAAACCCACAAAGGAATGCGTAGTCAATGCCACCATCACATCGTGGCTTGACTACTGCAATACACTCTTATACGGCACGTCTGTAGTTATCATTGCGCGTCTGCAACGAATACACAATTCGGCTGACATATTGATTCTGCGTCGTCCACGTAGAGACCGTGCCAGGCCCCTGATACAAGAACTTCACTGGCTGTCGGTGGCACACATAGTCGATTTCAAAATACTGGTACTTACATTCAAAATCATGCATGATGAAGCGTGTATCTGTGCGCCCATATCAACCGGCAAGAGCACTGCGCTCTGCCAGCAGTAACAGTTTGGAAGTGAAGCGCACTCGTACCAAGGCTGGGGGCGGCTCGTTCGCAGTGGCTACGGCGTCTCTGTGGAACACTTTACCTAACTTTATTAAAACATGTGACACTCACGCCAGGTTCAAATGTCGACTAAAAACACATTTCTTTCGTATCGCGTATTAGCGTATATTGTAGAAGAACATTGTCCTCTACTCTTATAATTTAATTATGCCTATTCCAGTAATCTTATTCATGGTATTTAACATTATTTTACTAATCGCTTTTTATCACATAAACTATTACTTTATAAACATATTTTACTAAATTATTAAATTATTTATTATTATTATTAATCACACATTTACATACATTTCTTAATTTATTTATTAGTATTATTGCTATACTTTTTTTATTATTATGCTATATTATTATTTTTTATTCTTATTACTAGCAGCTAATATATTATTTTAAACTATTTCCTTATTTAATAATTCTACAACATTTTATTGCTGTATTTATTTAAAATAATTCTTATTATTAGTAGTATTTTAAATGCATTTATTTGCTATTTTGCAAATTTACACTACTTTATGCGGTTTAATATGTTGTGAAGCGCCACGAACAATTTTGGATCTGGCGCTATACAAACTATTATATATTATTATCATTTATTTACTCTTCCATGTTGATATATCTATGTAATATATCTGAAAATATGGTACTGGTTGAGGTTATTCAGTATTTATAAGACTGGTTGATAATGTAGTTATACATAATGCTGTTCGCTTAAGGAATAGCTAAGCAGTCAGGGAGAACATATAACTAAGGTGCGTTTTCAAATATTCATCAACAAGGTTCCATTCCGTTTACGCCTGGACATGGTCCGTTTGTCATATGTGACTACGGGACAGCCGATGGTGTCAACTCACTTGGCCTGATGACAAACTGCATAGGTAAGTAGTTAAGTTGATTTTATTCCGTTCACAGCAATACATTATGCAAATGTATAATATATGACCTATAACACGTTCTTTATATTTTAATTAATCCAGTACTTTTTGGATGTTGCTTATTATGTGTTCTTAACAGACTGGGTGCAGAATAAGTACGGAGAGGATCAGCAAGTTCACGTCATTTATGAAGATCGCCCAATCAACGACTTCAACAGTTTGATTCGCTATATCGAAGGTGTGTAATTGTCAAATGATCATACGTTATAAGTGCGATCATGCATGAATGATGCATGCATAAGCCAAACTGTGTGTACGGTTTATATGATCGAAGTGCAGTTGTGTGTATTGTCATGTGAGCGTAATGGTAAATACGGATACCGCGTATTGAACCAAATTAATTATAAGATATATTTTTATAGAACAATTATTGTGCCCTGTTTATAGAATAATGTATGAAGCTTATTATTAACCGTCATGTTCAATGTGGTGCGTGTTCTCAAGATTAGTAGGGCGTAATTATAACATTTTAATTATGAAATATGTAAGGGATATAGATAAATTAATCGGTCGATTATCATTGACTAATTTGTAATAAAACTTAAATTACTTGAATGTGTGCATGTCATGCAGCTTTATCAATCGAGGTTTTAAAAAAACAGGTTATGTGTGTGTGCATTATATTTACTCTTGTATTATTTTTTATGTAGTTTGAAATGTCGCTGTGTTTGACGGCTCTATGACGTAATTAATATGAAGAAGACTGAAGCAGAAGGGATTTTACATAAAATATACTATGCTTTGTGGCAATATGTGTTTAAGTTTGTTCAAAATTCCTAATGGTTTCTTCACTGTGTCATTTATTTTATGTGCATGATTCTGCCAATGAAAAAAATATTATTAATGTAAACTGCACAATACCACATTCTAATTTCACTGTATGAACAACATTGAATGTCTCGTTACTCAGGACACTTGCTGTTTTCGATTCAGGCGAAACCGCTGGATCCCACAGTTATCTCCAAGACCACAAGAACATATTTGTGACATGCTGTGGAAGAAGTTTCTACAAACAGTGTTTGCCGGAAGCGTCCGTTCATCTCGGGTTTTCGACGGCGGCCCTTTCGTGGGTTTCTGATCTGTGATTAAATGGTTTTCGCTAAATAGTTCATGTATCGCAAAGTCCATAATTTCATCTCAGTTAACATCGGTTTTGGGATTTCAATATGTTTTGATTTTGTTTCGATTGCATTCCTACTCAAGCGTTTATGTGTTAAATTATATTCCAATTTAATTGAGAATTGACACCAATTGAGTTCCCGCAGCTGAAGTTTCCTCAACTTTAGTTTCATTGAAACTGTCCGTTTAGTATTTGCTTAATAAATTACATTGAAATAAATGATATTTTCATGAAACACAACACATCGAATGGGTTATGACGTGCACTGTTTAACCTCCCCAGGCCAAAGGTGACGTCACAAGAGGTATTTTACTTCCATTTCGCTGAAGGATCAGAGGAGCAGCGTCTGTTTAAGGAGCAAGCCGCCAAAGACTGGGACAATTTCTTGTTCTACAGATCCAAGGAACTTGTGCCTGGTATGGTTCTAGCTTTGGTCATGTCTCAGCCCCACAATTCTAACTAGCAAATTGTACGCATATGGGTCCTTAGCAGAAATATTATGTTAATAAAACATGTGTTTTATATTTGATGGAAATTTAACAATGTAATTCACACAAAATGTTTATAATTGCAAAATGTGCATTGCCATCATCGATATGGCGACGAAACCACCTTATTTACCACCATCAAATACTTTAATGACAATATACCAAACAAAAACACTGAATTTGTAGTAATTGATGAACACATAAAATAATGGAATGACTTAATATTAATAAATTATCATTAAACAAATATAAATATATTACCTATCAAATGATTAATGAAATTAAGTACACATATTCGCTCAACATCAATAAAATGAACATAGAACGAGTGTACGAATTAAAATTTTAGGACTGACTTTAGAAACAAACTGAAATTGGAAAAAAAACACTATGAAAAAGTATCAAACAAGTGTTAAAAAACCATTGGCATTTAATGCAGATTAAAGGATGTACTTTCTCTAGAAGTTTTTATTTTATATGATACATTAATGTTATGTCACACTAACTGTTTATATCATATTAACTATTGCATGTATCAAGGCGTAGGGTTAATAAGGTAGCAGAATTATGAACATTCAAAAGAAAGCTATGCGATTGTTGACCTTAAATAAATACAAATGACATACATAACCATTTTATTCCATGTTAAAATATATATGATTTATTAAAGCTACATCAACTTAAATTAACGTCCACCAAGACTGACTTGTATATTTATTAAATTGGAAAATAACCCTAAATATACAGAGTCATCACACTAGGAGTACAACTGATACATAATCATTCAAAAAGAAACATGAATTTGCCAAAAAGGTGACTTTGTAACTTGCCATACGTTATTAATAATAACTAAAAACTATATTCATGCATGCTCTTTCTCCTACTGCATACACGCACTGTCACAAAGTTTTGCATACATAATTTAGTTAATTATATTCCATTAATGGCTACTAAGTGTAAAGGCTTTTTTATGAGTCACTCACTCCTTATTAAGTTATATTGTGTTCGTATTTTTCCGTGTCAACATATTAATGCATATTTTGTTTCTATCGGTCAATTTTTATTTGTATTGTAAACGGGAAAAAAATAACTTTCTTCAACACACTTCTTCTTGTTCCTGCTTTGGTAGGCGGTCGACTGGTGGTATCGACAGTAGGCGATACAAATTGCTCGTGCGCCAAGACTAGGACAAACGTGTGGTGCTGGATGATGAAGATGACGGATCTATGGACAGAAATGATGCATGAGAAGATAATATCGGAGGTAAACAAATTAAAATTAAGTGTTCCGTCAAAGCGGTAAACTATTCTTATGAGAACTTTACAACATAGGCATACGTCATTATTGTTAAGCAATAAAGAATAAACTTCATACAACATCCACATAAAACCAAAGCCAGGTTTGAAACATCAACTCACAATTGTTTCGTCTTTGATTTAATGATTTTATACGTGACCCAATGTATCACTCAGTAAAAATAAAAAAATCGTAGAGGGTATAGTCCCGGATGATATTGGTGGGGACATTCTCCGACGGTTTCGTACGTGGGGATAACGTCCTAAATTCGTTTCAGCATGTGTACTATTCGTGAAAATGTTCATTAAATTTATATATATATATATATATATATATATACTCAATACACAACGTTTCGACTGCTATCGGCAACCTTCATCATGAATTCTAAACGTTGAGTATGTGACATAAATAATTGTTGTTGAAGCATGTGTACTGTAAATAAAATGATATATGTGGTTGTGTAATTTCACAATCCGATATACACACTGATCTTCAATGTATAACACCAACTCAGTCTAGCATACAAGTATTGACCCCATGTCACAACTAGCTGACAAACATTAATGTCCTTATATTTCCCAATGTCGTTTTCAGGACGAATTTCTCGCGACGATTGATCCCAATTTCGGGCATACAGCGGAAGAGATATATGTTCCGTTTAATAATAATAATTCTCGCGTGAGCAGTTCTGGGCTTCGTCTAGTTGACATGGAAATGCATAGCTTTAAATGCCCCTGGCGAGAAAGTTGGTTAATCTCAAACAAACCAGGTGAGAAAACACCAAACACCGCAGGTGTCTTAGTAATCGCAGCTGTAGCCCAACTTCTGGACTGTGCAAATGTACTCGATAACTGGCAGTGCCAGATTACTAATGTGTGTGGGGTGGGGGGAGGGGGCTTTAGAGTTTATTAAGCTACCTTCGATTAGAAACATTCACAATTTATTGTTGACAGCGGAATCCAAACATACATACAAGAAAATGCAACATAAGATGATATGCAATAAATAGAGCCTTCAATTACACACGAACAACTACATGACAATATAGCGAAAAATACAGACCATACAGGTTCTCCAGAACAAACAAATAGTGACATCCAAATACTTTCCACAATGTTAGTTACCAAAGGTTCTAGATATGTGATACTGTGAATAGTTAGATATGGTTCTTCATGTGTTCAACTTTCTCAAAACCTGATGAACTCGCGCTTTTTGCCACTATTGAAGTCAGCCAAAATCTTGTAAACATTAACCCGACGCATGGCGTCCCATTCCGTACTGAACATAGTCAGATGAACCAGTCTCTTCCGGCTCATTGTATATCAGTCTTGATCAGTCTTAACTTTGATAATTATCTCTCTTCATCAACATCTGATACATCGTCGCCCCTAGTTCCCGACTTCACGGAGCCTAATTTAGGGGAAACGACTCTAAGGGGCTAATCAAATGGACTATGATTGATATTGCCAGGGTCTGGTATGAGTGAACTACTTGTAACATGGATAATGTGTCACTAATAAGACGATTGTGTTAGTTCCTTAGCTTTCTTTTCCTTTTATAGACGATTCGGCTGCTGCAAGGTCTCACGCAGTATCTTTTGTGCAATCTACACGCACTTGGACGAATCGCATTTTTGCGATTGGTCTTTCAAAGAAGAGAAACGTCGAAGGGCGAGAGAAGATACTCGACGAGTTCTACAGTCGACTGGTCGACCAAGTGGCGATGGCGCCCGCTGACTGGGGCATTGATGCTGCCGAACACTTCGTAACAGCTGCGAAAACAGGCTAGCTTTGAGCAGGAACTAAGAAAAACAATAACCGCCTCTATTACTTGTAGTTCTATTTTAGTTGTCGCTACTTGGTTATTTGTTGCTAATTGAATACAGCCTATAGTGGTCAAACCTCGTTTCGTACGTTTTGGTTACTCCTGGAAAATGCTTAAACACTATAGTTGTACATTGTTTATGTTACGTACTAATTTCTGCTCATAGCTTCTTTTAGATTGCCGAATGT
Organism: Lamellibrachia columna; assembly: GCA_963662155.1. Lineage (NCBI taxonomy): Eukaryota > Metazoa > Annelida > Polychaeta > Sabellida > Siboglinidae > Lamellibrachia > Lamellibrachia columna. The sequence goes on along the minus strand of OY759261.1, from coordinate 60,282,646 downwards.
CAGTCGTAGATGCATTAGTGCCGTTTTGGGAATTTGTGTAGTTTTCATCCTTTCTGGTACACCTATAAACTCTCCACATTGTTTGTTTGTACGCTATTTTTCTAATAGCTTATTTTGACAAGTGTTCCTTTCTAAACCGTTTTCTTAATTTTTCTAGGGAAGAAATTGATCAAAGATACTCTCAATTTCATATTTTAGCACCACACAGTGATGGAGGTGCTGTTGGAGGAAGTGTGCCTTATCGTGTAGTGATGGCGGTGCTGTTGGAAGTGGATGCACAATGTGACTCCTCGGTCACCTGCAATCATCATGTAGTGAAGGCGATGCTGTTGGAAGTGGAGACAATGTGCTTCCCCTGTAAAATGCAATCATCATGTAGGAATGGCGGTGCTGTTGGTGGTGGAGGCACCGTGCTTCCCCTGTCACGTGCAATCATCACACAGTGGTGGCGGTGCTGTTGGAGGTGGAGGCAGTGCGCTTATTATGTCACTTGCAATATTCATGCATTGATGTCGGTTCTGTTGAAAATGGATGCACTGTGCTTCCCCTGTCATCTTCAATCAACATGTATTGATGGCGGTGCTGTTTGTGGTGAAGGCACTGTGCTTCCTCTGCCACCTGCAATCATCATGTAGTGATTTCGGTGCTGTTGGAGGTGGATTCATTGTGCTTCCCCTGTGACCAACAATTATCATGAAGTGATGGCAGTTCTGTTGATGGTGGAGGCACTGTGCTTTCACTGTCACCTGCAATCACCATGTAGTGATGGCATTGCTGTTGGTGGTGGAGTCACTGTGCTTTCCCTGTCACCAGGAATCATCATGTAGTGATGGCGGTGCTGTTGGAGGTGGATGCACCGTGCTTCCCCTGTCACGTGCAATCATCACACAGTGGTGGCGGTGCTGTTGGAGGTGGAGACAGTGCGCTTACTCTGTCACCTGCAATATTCATGCATTGATGCCGGTGCTGTTGAAAACGGATGCACTGTGCTTCCTCTGTCATCTGGAATCATCATGTAGTGATGGCGATGCAGTTTGAGGTGGAAGTACTCTGCTTCCACTGTCACCTGCAGTGATCAATTACTGATGACGTTGCTGCTGGAGGTGGAGGCACTGTGCTTCCCCTGTCACCTGGAATCATCATGTAGTGATGACGGTGCTGTTGGAGTTGGACCTACTGTGCTTCCCCGGTCACCTGCAGTCATCAAATACTGATGACATTTCTGCTGGAGGTGGAGTCACTGTGCTTCCTCTGTCACCTGTAATCATCAAGAAGTGATGACGGTGCTGTTGCAGGTGGACCTATTGTGCTTCCACTGTCACCTGCAGTCATCATATACTGATGACGTTGCTGCTGGAGGTGGAGTCAATGTGCTTCCTCTGTCACCTGCAATCATCAAGAAGTGACGGCGATGCTGTTGGAGGTGGACCTAATGTGCTTCCCCGGTCACCTGCAATCATCATGTAGTTATGGCGGTGTTGTTGGAGGTGGAGGCTCTGTGCTTCCCTATCACCTGCCATCATCATGTAGTGATGGCGGTGCTGTTGGAAGTGGAGACACTGTGCTTCCCAATCACCTGCCATCATCATATAGTGATGGCGGTGCTGTTGGAGGTGGAGACACTGTGCTTCCCTGTCACCTGCCATCATCATGTAGTGATGGCGGTGCTTTTGGAGGTGGAGACACTGTGTTTCCCTGTCACCGGCAATCATCATGTAGTGATGGCGGTGCTGTTGGAGGTGGAGACACTGTGCTTCCCTTTCACCTGCCATCATCATGTAGTGAAGGCGGTGCTGTTGGAGGTGGATACACTGTGCTTCCCCTATTCATTTCCCCTCCATTTCCCATCACTGAAACTTGGTTCCACAACATAAATGTGAACTGTTTTCAATTACAACGGCACAAAGATGTGTATGTTAACCGATAAAATAAAATACGTGGTGGAGTGACAATTAACATTTCAAAATCCACCGATTTTATAGAAATTCAACATCACTAGTGGTCACAATTGTAGAATGCGTTGCGGTAAATCTTAAATTAAATAAAGTTACGCGACCATGCGATGAATATACAGGGATCAGATGTTGGTATATTTAATGACACTTTAATATTGTTGCTGCATAAGGAATAAAACGCAAAAAACTCAATATATTTATGTGGTTACTATAATTAAGACCTTCTAAAAAGCGATAACCATATAGGCACCAATCATTTAGGGTATCATCTACAAATTCGACTCCGTCCATAATTTATTAAAATTAATAAATTCGTATGTCTTATGTTATTGCTATCTCAATTGACAATCGTTTTACAAATGAAGTAATGATTTCAACAGTAGACAGTTAATCACATACATTATGCAATTATATAGATATTGGTCGGCCAAAAATATTTTTAAATACGTGCGTGAAACGCCAGTGCAAACAACAGAGGCATTTTGGTGCTGCATTATATATCTGTAAAAAAGGTGTGCATCAGAAATAAAGGACAATAGAGGCCATTTTTTACTAAAGGTTTGGCAAATGCGTGTAAAAGAAGAGCAATCTATATAAATATAAAACAGGACAAAGAAAGCATGCCGAGAATAATATAAGACAAATCAAAACAAGTTGACAAATATGTTTCGATATACGAAAAAAGAGTTCTACAGTAAGTTATTGGAAAACACAGCAACGACACAAAGGAAAACAAATCGATAACACAATTGCTGTTTTCTCGTTATTTACATTTTTACATTGTCATGTATACACATAGCGGCTTGTATTGTTGATCGATGTCCTGTCGTGTGTCAGAATGCTATGTGAAGTAAAATTACCGCCCCGTCTCAGACAACAAACATCTGTGGAGCCCGTCACCTGGCTTGTAAGAGGTTGTCCCTCTCTACGGGAATGCCTTCCAGTTTTCCCAGTTACAGACGTTCCAGTGTCGTCTCCCCTATGTGCCCCTCCATCAATGTCTGTTCTAGTCCGGAGATCCACAGTCCAGGCGCTGCGCCTTGGAGAAAACTATGCAGCGCCGTTCATGTCAGTGAAGCGCGCATGAGTTTGGTTAGTTTCCGCGTCGCGTCGCGCCGTTCATGTCAATGAAGCGCGCATAGGATTTGTCAACGGTCGCGACGTGCTTCCAGCTCTTTTAAATGTGCGATGCCAGTCAACTTTTTACAAAATAGCCACGTGGCCCATAGCAGAATAATTTCCATAAATTCCTCCGCTTGTTAAACTCTAACAAAATGCACGATATAAATGCGCTTTCGAAACTGGAGAACAACGCGTTGACTACATTGCTGTAGTACTCTGTGTACTCATTGGCTGAGTGTGAGAAATGCCCCCCCCCCCGACCACTGCATGCGGCTCTGAAGATATGGCAAAGGGAGCAAGTTACACCAAGTCACCAAATAATCATTATTATAAAAAGTAATAATAACTTTTATAGATACACTTTTTCAAATAGCCCAAAGAGTGGTGCATATATATAATTTACACAACAGAGCAAATCAAAATATGTTTTATCCTATATCTCAAAAACACCATGTTGTCACTTGCTCCCCTTTGTTACTTCACGGCAGAATATCCCCTAAAAGATATCCCCTGTTCACCAGGAACAATAAATAAATCAACAGTACAATAACATTCATATGTATTACTCAATCTACTGTTTTTATGTGTGCTACTTTCGGTAACGGGTAAAATAAGGAAATCAAAGGAAAAAACTAGTGTTGATATTATTAAAAAAGAAGAACGGTAGTATGTAGGGGTTTTTGAAGGCTTAAATTTGTGGAGCAATTTGCTTCATTCTGATTGGTCGAAATTTGAAATGGAGCGTTCTGATTGGTTGTGCGCGTATTGCCGCCAGGGGGCGCCACGTGACATCCCCTATTATCGCTCAAATGTGGAGCACTTTCTGATTGGTCGAGAGCAGTTTCACCACCAGGGGCGCTACGAGTCAATTGTGTCGACGGATCTGATTGGTCGAGAGCAGTCACGTGACCTATGACGTCACACCTATTTACATAAATTAGCATCAATTACCAAAAATCGCACTCCTTTGCGGTCATACTGTCACCAGGGGCGCCACAGGGACTCATTCTGATTGGTCGAGAGCCGTCACGTGACCTATGACGTCTATATTTGCATAAATTAGCATATATTGCACCCTTTTGTGGTGAAACTGTCGCCAGGTGGCGCTACGGGTCAATTGTGTCGACGACTTGTGACCTAGTTTCGACTGTTCTGATGGATCGAGAACCGTCACGTGACATATCAGGTCACAACTCATTTGCATAAATTAGCATACATTTGAATAAATTAGCATAAATTGAACCTATTTGAGGTGAAACATTCGCCAGAGGGCGCAACGTGTCATCCCCTATTATCGCCCCGATGTACTGTTTTGCGTAATATTGTCGCCAGGAGCGCTACGGGTCAAGTATGTCGACGGTTCTGATGGGTCGAGAGCAGTCACGTGACCTATGACGTCACATTTCCTCATTTGTATATCACGTGACCTCTCTATGGAGGTCGCCATCTTCTTTTGCTGATATGTTGTTTTGCGATGATACGGTCACCAGGAGGAGCTGCTACAACGTCACATTTCCTCATTTGCATATCACGTGACCTCTCTATGGAGGCTCTCATCTTGTTTTGCTGCCATGTTGTTTTGATTACCAGACGGCACTGAGGGGCAAGGTCAAAGATCAAAAGTCACCGACCTATTGCACTTATACAATTGCCATTGAAGTTTAGGGTTAGTCACCTTAATTATGTCGTCTGTAGTAAACCCTAATACGAACCCTGTAGGGTTAGTAACCCTAAAGGTCAAAGATCAAAGACCTTTTGTACTGATACAATTGTAAATTAGGGTTAGGTTTAGTAACCTAATTCTATCGACTTCGGTTTAATACTGACGATTATGGCGCGCTTTTCGACACGTGTCTGGGTACAGAACCGGTTTGAACCGGTTTCATGTAGTTGTTTTCCTTCTTTTCTGGAACGTTCGAACGACGTCATGGAATTTTCCACGCTCACGAAAAGAAACACGACACCGCATTTTCCCCCTGCTAGCAGACTGAAACCTAGCGGACGAAAGTTCGTGCATGCAGCGCGAAAAACGTAGCCGTGCATGTAAGCTATAAGACGCATATCGCAACTTTTTGACGTATGTCGTTTCGCATCGACACTTGGTGATATGAAAAGTTGATGTTTGGAAGTTTATGTTTTGAAAGTTTATGATATGAAAGTTTGTAAGTTTGAAGTTTGAAAGTTGGAAGTTTGTGATGTGAAACTTGGTGATATGAAAAGTTTATGTTATGAAAGTTTGTAAGTTGGAAGTTTGAAAGTTGGAAGTTTGTGATGTGAAACTTGGTGATATGAAAAGTTTATGTTTTGGAAGTTCATGTTTTGAAAGTTTGTGTTATGAAAATTGTTTAGTTGGAAGATTGTAACATGATGATTGAAAGTTTGTAAGTTGAAAATTTACAAGTTGTAAGTGTGTAAGTAAAATTGTTTAACATTAAAGTTTATAGTATGAAAGTTTGTGTTATGAAACTTTGCAATTTTTAAGTTTGTAAGTTGAATCTTGTAAGTTGGAAGTTTGTGTGGAAGTTTGTGATATGAAACTTGGTGATATCAAAAAAGGTTATGTTTTGGAAGTTTATGTTTTGAAAGTTTATGATATGAAAGTTTGCAAGTTGGAAGTTTGAAAGTTGGAAGTTTGTGACGCGAAACTTGGTGATATAAAAAGTTTATGTTTGGAAGGTCATGTTATACATTTTGTGTTATGAAAATATGTTAGTTGGTAGATTGAAGTTTGGAAGTTAGTAACATGAGGTTAGAAAGTTGAAAATGTGTGAGTTGAAAATTTACAAGTTGGAAGTGTTTAAGTAGAAATTTGTAACATGAAAGTTTATGATATGAAAGTTTGTGTTATGAAACTTTGCAATTTTGAAGTATGTAAGTTGAATCTTGCAAGTTGGAAGTTTGTGATGGGAAACTTGTTGATATGAAAAGTTAATGTTTGGAAGTTTATGTTTTGAAAGTTTATGATATGAAAGTGTGTAAGTTGGAAGTTTGAAAGTTGGAAGTTTGTGATGTGAAAATTGGTGATATGAAAAGTTTATGTTTGGAAGTTCATGTTTTGAAAGTTTGTGTTATGAAAATTGTTTATTTGGAAGATTGTAACATGATGATTGAAAGTTTGTAAGTTGAAAATTTACAAGTTGGAAGTGTGTAAGTAAAAATTTGTAACATGAAAGTTTATAGTATGAAAGTTTGTGTTATGAAACTTTGCAATTTTTAAGTTTGTAAGTTGAATCTTGTAAGTTGGAAGTTTGTGTGGAAGTTTGTGATATGAAACTTGGTGATATGAAAAGTTTATGTTTGGAAGTTTATGTTTTGAAAGTTTATGTTATGAAAGTTAGTAAATTGGAAGTTTGAAAGTTGGAAGTTTGTGATGTGAAACTTGGTGATATGAAAAGTTTAAGTTTGGAAGTTCATGTTTTGAAAGTTTGTGTTATGAAAATTTGTTAGTTGGAAGATTGAAGTTTGGAAGTTTGTAACATGAGGTTAGAAAGTTGAAAATTTGTGAATTAAAAATATACAAGTTGGAAGTGTGTAAGTAGAAATTTTTAACATGAAAGTTTATGATATGAAAGTTTGCGTTATGAAACTTTGCAATTTTGAAGTTTGTAAGTTGAATCTTGCAAGTTGGAAATTTGTGATGGGAAACTTGGTGATATGAAAAGTTTATGTTTGGAAGTTCATGTTCTGAAAGTTTGTGTTGTGAAAATGTGTTTGCCGGAAGATTGCAGCGAAGGCAGCAGCATCGGTCATTAACAAGGTCGTTAATAGGGTTCGAAGAGGCTAACGAGGAAACGAGAAACGAACATAACACGATGTCGTACGAGTGCACACGTATTTTATTGAACGACATAAACAGCATGACGATACAACGAGGGTACCATGTAATATCGCTAAGACGACTTACGGATGTTTATCATCACGCTAGAGGCCGCGAGCTTACGAGTGTTTCCACCGCGCCAGAGGCTCGAGGGTGACGACTTACGGATGTTTACCATCACGCCAGAGGTCGCGAGCTTACGAGTGTTTACCACCGCGCCAGAGGCTCGAGAGTCATAATGATGATGATGATGAGACGACTTACGGATGTTTACCACCACGCCAGAGGTCGCGAGCTTACGAGTGTTTACCACCGCGCCAGAGGCTCGAGGGTGATTATGATGACGATGACGATGATGAGACGACTTACGGGTGTTTACCATCACGTCAGAGGTCGCGAGCTCACGAGTGTTTACCATCGCGACAGAGTCTCGATCGATGTGCGGTAGTACAGTCTACCTCGTCGCAACTGTTTAATCCAATCAAACACGCGGCAATCGTTAGCTACTAAATCGGTGCCGAACAAGTTGATAAAAGTTCTCGTTGAAAAACCGTTACAACCAAACAATACATAAGCTATGCAATATTGTCCACAAACGTTAGAAAGACGACTTTGAAATCTATTGCTATTACGATTCCACTCGGAACAATGTTCGTTCGTGAAGGTGCGGAACGCAACGTGTCGTGGCGATAGGTCGTACACGCAGAAAAAATCGTCGCATTCGTTGGCATCTAGGTACAACGCTATTCAATGTTCGCGTCCATCACTTCCACTTTTGACACGGTGTAGTTCACATACGCCTCCTTCACCCGTTTCTTAATGGTCACCATGACACGTGTCCCTCGCAGTGGCGAGAGTGAGGCGTACCGCTCTTCCATCGACGTCATACTAACGTAGATGTCGGCATTAAATCCCAACACCTCTGCTGCTGTTTCATTGAATACGGTTGTCCAACAATCTCCTCCCAGCCAATCTGATAGCAGGATCCGCAAGGCGAATATGTACACGGGAACTGGTTGCCATTGATGAATTGGACAAAAGCAGTCATAGTTATCCGGGTGCATACCTTTGAGACAGTGCGGACACGATGCGTACACGACGTATTTATCTTGTACGGCGCAATTTAGTATTGTTAACGGACGAGTAAATGTATACGTCCCGTTACTCGCTTCCGACTGGAGCTGTGACAGGTTGATCGGAGACTGAGCATCGACGGTACGCTGCGTGGCCATTGTGTTGAATCGAACTGCTCTGTAGAGATCGGAGAACGGTTTTGATGGCAGTTCTAGTAACGGCTCTGTTTATATAGTCTGTCGCTACTACTGATGATGCGCTTTCCGACTACAACAATCGTTTTAGCTGTAGGATGGATAGACAACACAGCAGGTGAAAATGTTCTTTGAAAGTTCGGGATTGTAACTCCAGCGGAATTGGAAACTCTCATGACAGGAACCAAAGCATCACCTCGAGACACTTATTGGTCAGACTTTGGACTAATATCACGTATCCATATCTTGTATCTAACACACAGTACCTTAACCTGATCAAAGTTATCATACCAGCGACCACGAAGTTGGTACGGAAACTCCGTAAACGAGAACTTCGAATTAAAGCAAGTCCACTCTCCTGTACCAGCAAAGAAATAAGATCCATGATGCTCATCACGAATATAGCAGTGTGCACTACGACGAAAGGTTCTACCACGTCTCCTCTTATAAGAAATTCACCGTCTATAACGTTTGCGAACACCAAACCTACGACGGTGATTATAACGAGTACGAACACGTCGCCTAGCACTACGTCAATAGACCGTACGACCGGCGTGCATCGTCTTTTTCTTTTCTTTTTACACGTCCACCGGACCCGTGCTCACCCCATCCTCGTGCACGACGCGTTTGGCATAGAAGTAGGTGAGAGCCGCTCGTTCCTGCACGTACGTCAACACGGACGAGCGATGCACCCGGAACCCGCGGTTCTTTCCACTACCGCTCCGACGGTTGGCGAGCACCTCCAGGAACGCGTCCTTGTTGATGGCGTTGTGACGCTTGCTCAGTCCCTTGGTGCTGTACTTGTCGCTGGCTCCGAAACAATAGTACGACTTGCTGCACAACCCCACGAACCCGTCACCGGACCACTCGATCTTGAACAAACCCGGTGTCCTCTTGTCGTACGCCTTGCGTGCCTTACAGCACGCCTCGTCACCGACCCACGGACGATCGGCGAGTCGACAGCGCACGTACTCGTTCTGATGTTCGTCGCAACATTCGGACAGCAAACATTCGGATCGATGTCGGAAATAATGTTCTCGTAGTTCCGGGGTCACGAGGTCGTCGACGGACTCGCCGGGCAAGGCCAAGTAGGCGGAATCTGTATCCATCTCGCAGTATTGAAAAAAGGACGCTCCAGATACCTGTTGATAAAGTCGTAATAGAACTGCAACATGCGCATCTTGGTGTACTGCAGAACGAAGAACCCCACGTGTACGGGCAGGGCGTACGTGACGGTTTTCTTGTTCATCGCTATCTCGTACGCATCGTCGACGACGACTTCGAGTTGTCGGAACCGTCTATCGTTGACCATGAGCGATGCCGCCTTCTTCGTGCAGTATTTCACGTCGCGATGTCGATCCACGTTGGTGATGGTCTTCCAGTAACCCGAGTTCCCCAGCAACTTCATGGTGTCTGCGATGATGGCCTTGTGCAGGTGGACGTCTCCTTCGCGTCGGGCCGTGGAAAAGGCGTCGCCGAACCTTTGGAAGCACGGGCTGGGAGTGTACTCCACGACCTGGTAGACGCGCGTCACCTCGAGTCCGTGTTCCAGGTACCATCTCAGGAGTGGCGTCGCGAGCAATATCTTGTCGCCGTGGAAACTGCCCACGAGCATGCGCCGCGGAGTCGTCATGATGTCGTGCTCTTCCGCGTATCGGCGCATGAAAGGTCGGAGATCTTCGCGGGTCATACGGATGTTTTTAAACACCGGCTGCATTTCGGAAAAATGCGCGTGTAATGTTATCGGCACCGAAACGTCACATTCGATCAATCCGAATATGGTTCCGTCACATACGCCTCTCAGGATCTGTTGCGACGTCATCGTCCACTGCACGTGGCGTCGTCGCGGAAAGGCGGCATCCAGACACTTTTTCACGACCGGAACTCTTCTCGTCTCTTTCCACTCGCATTCCCACAATTCGACGACCTTGACAAAGTGACGTAGGTAGACGGTGTTCTTTCGGGTCTCGGCGAGCAATTGGGTCATGGGTTTCCCGTTGACGGCGTTCGTTTCTAGACCCAAGCACGGATGACCGTGGTAGAAACATCCGTGGAACTGATACGCCGTGTTCGTCTCGCTGCACCAACCGTCCACCGGAAGTTCTATTCGTTTATCTCGACCGTTGACTTGATGTCATATGGCGCGTCCCGATCTTTCGCTTTCCCACGTGAGCCATTCTACGGCCATCTGTCCGTGCAGCTGCGCCGATTCGGGACGGAAGTTGTTTTGTTCTCGGCGTCGGCTGTGCCAGCCCGTTGACATATTTTGCATTAACGATCATAGGTACAACGCATTTGCGTCGTAGCCAACGATCGACTGGCACAGCCGACTGGCGTCACCGTAGACGCTTTGGCGGATCTTAGTGACTCCTTTCTCATGATAACGGTGAAAAACGAGCGAAGGTCCACAGACCACGTGTTCTTTGACGAGATTACGAAGATCTTTATTCTTCACGTTGAAGAGCGTAAAGTACGTCTTCTCCGGAAGATCGTTGAATAGGTAGAGCAAGGTCAGACCGGGTTCGCTGATGCACTGCTTGAACATGTCTATGCCGCGTTGTTGGTAGAAGGCGAACTGTCTGTCGATGGCTTGAAGAAAGGGAACCACGTCTCTGTTGTTGTACCAGACGAGAAAGTCTCGCAAGGTCGTCATGCCGTTATCGCGCCAGGCCTCTTGACAACCGACGTCATCCTCGTCGGAAATACCCTCGTTCTTCAATTGACTGAAGAAGGCTTCTTTCGGTGGAAGTGTGGTATCGTCGAGTCTCTCCAGACCTTTTTTAAACTCTTTAAAAAAACCTTTTTTATTTTACAACCGTACGCTTTCAGATATTTGTCGAAGCTGAATCCCGGGGCTATGTAATTAGTCATGTCTAGGAATTTTAGCTGATCCGTCGACAGACACATGAACGTGTTGTTGCGTTTGATGACAAAAAACGACCCGACGCCATCGTTCTCTTCTTCTTCTTATTCTTTGTCGTCCTGTTCCATTTCTTCTTCTTCTTCCTCTTTCTTTGACAGGAAGTAGGGAACGAGGAACTGTTTGACGGCATTGAGATCGTATTTCCCCGAATTAAAGCCAATGACTGGTAATTTATGAAGCCAGTCGTGAAGTTGTTTCATCAGCGTTTTGCACGGGTTGGTCGGTTAACGAGATTCCTCGTCGTCAGGTGATCGTGCGTTGCGCAATGTTTCGTCCCAATTCGATCGTGCTTTTACCAGTCGAGCTAGCACGTCCTCGTAAGAATTTTTATGTTTTCATAGGCGGCGTCACTCATCGATTGCACGATGTCCATCATGGCGCTCACCAACTTGTTGGTGTCTCCATCCGTGACGAGACATTGCACTTGTTCGTGTCCCAGCACGTTGGACGCCACGCTGACGCTTAACGGGACATGTCGCGCCACCCAGTGGACTTTGTTACTATCCGATGGAAGTTGCTTGGCGTCAAAGTAACATTCAAAATCAAAGGTGGCTCGGTACGGATAATACCGCAACGATTCGGGGACTCGGATGTTCTCGTCGTCCAGACGTTCGAACACCGACGGAGTCGAATGGTACACGCCGCCGGGATAGATCCGACGCACACCTCCCGTGCACGTGCGCTCGTGTCGGATCAACTGCCATATACCTTTAAACAAACTCTCGCCGCACTTCCGGCACTTGTAGGAATGGCAGTACATTTGAATGTTTTGTATGTACGAATAGTGTGTCTCGTGAAGATTGAGATACATCGTGTCAGAATAATGGCACAACGATCGACGGACGAGTTCTGCGGTCTTCTTTCCGTCGTCGTCATCATCAGACTCGACGAGTTTATAAACGCACACGTTCGTTTGGAAAGTGGTCTCTGTGCGATAGAGGTCTTCGAATGTGATTCCGGCAAATTCTTCCATGGGTACATCGTCATCCTGTTTGTACGTCTCGTAAAGTTTTGTAACGGCAGATTCCAAATGATAGCGATCGCTTCCACGATGAAGAGCTAAGCATCTAAAGAGGCACAAATTATCGTTGTACCTCTTGTAGTTGTTGGGTTCTCTTTTCAGATCGATGACGTCTTTGTTCTTCTTGATGTATGTCGGCAGGGAATTCATGTTCACGCATCCAATTTTTTCATGTTCACGCATCCAAAAGTCACATTGGTGACGATTTCACACACCCATTGCGAGTCAGGCTCTGACTTAACGCCCACTGCAAGATGTCATTTTGTTTTATACGTTCAAGAAACTCGTCGAAATCACCACGATCGGTGACTGGTTTCGTCCTGGTATCGACCGCAGCAATTGCCTGAGGAATGATAGTACCTATAACATCCTGAGTTTTTGTTTTTGAAAACAAACCCATAACTCAAGTTGATTTTGAAAGCATTAGACTGCTGGACGAACATTCTATACAAAGGTTCATCTAAATCAGAAGTGTCTAGACTGGTCATTCTGTAATTTACCCTGGTCTGGAGAGGACCTCTGGATACGCGTGTCCTAATGGAGGACTAATTGTTGACGACGACCTCTAACAAATCTGTTGACAGAGTATTGGGGAATGGAAATCGATCGGGCGGGTTGATGGGATCTTTGATAATGAACGGGTCGCGGGGTGTAGTATATTCCCTTTTCGCTCTTTTTGGCAATGGTGGTGAAACGACACATGTCGTTTCCTGTCTTTGTAAGGCGTCATTTCTTGAAAACACTTTGTTGCATTTTGAACATGGTGGTGGTGGTGAAACGGTGGTGGTGGAATTACACGCCGTTCTTATATGCCTTAGCATATTGTATTTTTTTCCAAACACTTTGTTTCATTTTGAACATGTGTATTTCATCGTTGCTAGTGATGCGACGAAATAGATGTGCAAAGATCGGAGAACGATTGCGATACATATGTATTAGTTTCCTACAAACAAATGTAATATATAGTAGACACTTGCTACCGTCACGGAATCTCGAAGTGCTCTGTAGTGTTGAGTTGAAGTGCTCTGTAGAGATCGAAGAAAGGTTGTGATGGCAATTGAAGTATCGGCTCGGTTTATATAGCCTGTCGCTACTGCTGACGGTGCAATTTTTCCTGGTTTTTTCCCGGTTTGATCCGGATTGAACCGGTTTAAATCGGTTTGAACCAGTTTGAACCGGTTTGAACCGGTTTGAACCGGTTCTAACGTACAGCACGCGCTTAGCACGTGAACATCACGTGTACAGCACGCAGAACAATACCAAATAAAGACATACAGCTGGACATATTTCGCGGGAAAACTAGTTTGACCGTGACCTTTTGACCTTTAAACCTCGCTGTGTTGCTGGAAAATTCCATGACTTCGTTCGAACGTTACAGTAAGCGGCGGAGTTTTTTGTTGACCTTGACCTTTTGACTTCGCGGTTTTTATGGAAAATTCCATAACTTCGTTCGAACGTTCTAGAAAGCGGCGGTGTTTGTTTTGTTGACCTTGACCTTCGCGAAACGACATACGACGAAAAGTTTTCGATATAATGCAACGATGCGATATACGTCGTATAGCTTACATGCACGGGTACGTTTTTTCCGCTGGATGCACGAATTTTCGTCCGCTAAATTTCAATCTGCTAGCAGGGTGAAAAGGCGTGACTACGTTCGAACGTTCTAAAAAGCGGCGGTGTTTGTTTTGTTGAACTTGACCTTTTGACCTCGCGGTGTTTTTGCAGACTCGTGGTGAAATAGGCGGTATATAGGTGACGACGCGAAACGGCATACGACGAAAAGTTCTCGCTATAATGGAATGATGCGATATGCGTCGTACAGCTTACATGCACGGCAACGTTTTTCGCGCTGCATGCACGAACTTTCGTTCGCTAGGTTTCAGTCTGCTAGCAGGGTAAAAATGCGGGATCATGTTTGTTTTCGTGAGCGTGGAAAATTGCATGACGTCGTTCGAACGTTCCAGAAAAGAAGAAGAAAACAAACTACATGAAACCGGTTCTCTACCCAGACATGTCTCGAAAAGCGCGCCATAATCGTCAGTATTAAACCGAAGACGATAGAATTAGGGTTACTAACCCTAACCATAACTGACAATTGTGTCAGTACAAAAGGGTTATTAGGGTTACTAACCATGCAGGGTTCGTATTAGGGTTCACTACAGACGACATAATTAGAGTGACTAACCCTAACCCTCAATGGCAATTGTATCAGTGCAAAAGGTCGGTGACCTTTGATCTATGACCTTGCCCCGCGGTGCCGTCTGGTAATCAAAACAACATGGCAGCAAAACAAGATGAGAGCCTCCTTAGAGAGGTCATGTGATATGCAAATGAGGAACTGTGACGTTGTAGCAGCGCCTCGTGGTGACCGTATCATCGCTAAACAACATGGCAGCAAAAGAAGATGCCGACCTCCATAGAGAGGTCACGTGATATACAAATAAGGAACTGTGACGTCATAGGTCACGTGATTGCTCTCGACCCATCAGAACCGTCGACATACTTGACCCGTAGCGTTCCTGGCGACTATATTACCGCAAAACACTACCTCCGGGGCGATAATAGGGGATGACACGTTGCGCCCTCCGGCGACTGTTTCACCACAAAAGGGTGTAATTTATGCAAATTGAAGCAAATTTATGCAACTTTATGCAAATGAGTTGTGACGTCATAGGTCAAGTGACGGTTCTCGACCCATCAGAACAGTCGAAACTAGGTCACAAACCGTCGACACAATTGACCCGTAGCACCCCCTGGCGACAGTTTCACAACAAAATGGTGCAATATATGCTAATTTATGCAAATATAGACGTCATAGGTCACGTGACGGTTCTCGACCAATCAGAATGAGTCAGTGTGGCGCCCCTGGTGACAGTATGACCGCAAAGGAGTGCGATTTTTAGTAATTTATGCTAATTTATGCAAATAGCTGTGACGTCATAGGTCACGTGACTGCTCTCGACCAATCATATCCGTCGACACAATTGACTCGTAGCGCCCCCTGGTGGTGAAACTGCTCTCGACCAATCAGAAAGTGCTCCACATTTAAACGATAATCGGGGAATTTCACGTGGCGCCCCCTGTCGGCAATAAGCGCACGACCAATCAGAACGCTCCATTTCAAATTTCGACCAATCAGAATGAAGCAAATTGCTCCACAAATTTAAGCCTTCAAACACTCCTACATGCTACTAAGAACATTAGTAAAGCTGTATATTGTGTAACAGTGTATTACGCATAATATTTACGTAGATAATTATATATTAATAAATATCATATGCATTTAATTTTGGGACTTTGTCTATTGGGGGGATATTTGCGGGGAATATTATCCGGGGGAATGTTGTGGGTGGGATTATGTCCTGAAACTTGCTGACAAACAAAAAACTTGTTTCGGAATATATACCGAATTAAATGTGGGCTTTGGCTTTGTGTGGATGTATGTAGTTTATTTTTATTGCTTAACATTTGTGGTATATGCTTATATTGCACAGCTGTCATAAAAATAGTTCTCCGCTTTAACAGAACACTGAACTATAAGCTATTTTACTTTCGATATGATCTACTCGTTCATCATTTCTCTCCAAATATCCGACATTGTCCTCAAATAGCAATGTACTTGGTCCCAACCTTGGAACACGAGCCACTTCCACTGTTTAGTGTGGCCAGTAGACCGCCTGTCACATACATGATATCAAAGGCAATGCATTTTTTTGCAAAATGATTTTTGTTTAAACCAATTATTATGTTGGATGTTAAAATAATATTGCAATACGAAATCAAATATTTCACCAACATCCTCGGGAGTTGAACACGGAGCTGAAACAAAACCATAGGGATAGGCAATTACATCGTTTAATTTCCATCAACATATATAACACAACCAAGTTTTATTAACATAAGGTTTTTGCTAAGGACCTATATTCGAACAATTTTGCACTGACAATGGGAAAGTGTCAGTTCGCATAAAATCTTGTTCGCGGAAATTGGAACTTCAACTACCGTGGCCATGTCTTAGAGACACTAAGACATGGCCACGACTAAAACCATGTCAGGCACAAATTCCTTGGATCCGTAGAACAAGAAAGTGTCCCAGTCTTGAGCGGCTTGTGCCTTAAACAGACGTTGTTCGGCTTATCCTTCAGCGAAATGCCCGGAAAAAACATCTAGTGACGTCACATTTGGCCTGGGAGGTTCAATAGCGCACTTCAACGTGTCATTGTTTATGTTAATTTGTCAATTATTTTAGCAAAGACTAAATGGAAGGTTTCATTGAAACTGGATGTATCGATTTATGTGGACCTTGAATGCAGCCACTGCAACCACTACTGGATTTATGATTACAGTGCGCTGTTGCGCCCATATAGCGTCAAGTTTCCTTTTCGAACAGCTATCGTTACGTGCCAGCCTCATCATGAGAACAAATATATTGAATTTATCAAATCTGGTGTCGACAAAGGATGCACCACATTCCGATCACTGGTAGTATTATCCACTCATTTTGACTTGATATAATAAATTATGTGTTGCCAGCTACACTACACCCATCTGGGATCAGTGCACGGCAGGTGTGCTAGTGATATCTCTTTCTCCACCCGTGCAAGCGGACGAATCATGCCAAGTTCCGTTATTACGGCAGCCCACATTCGTCTGTGGTCCAAGAAGTCTGCATATTCATTACATTCAGCATCCCAATTTTCGGTAGCTGGAGGACAGTCGTAGCCATCGTCGTCATCATCATTGTCTATGCGCGGTATATTGTCGCGCAACTGCTCCATCACAGCTGCCCACTGTTGTCGATGGAAGCTGAAAACCAGAGTGAAAGACACATAAAAATCGAGCCTTTGTTAAAGGTACAGTCGAGAATTTGTTAAAAGTATGCTATATACATTTCTTAAATGACACATGCGTGTGTTAATAAGCTATGGGAAACCCGAGAGCGACGAAAGCCGTACTTTCGACCCGGCCCGCTAGCGAAGTCGGCTTGATGTTTTTTTATCGCTAGGCCGGTGGCAGCCGGCTAGCAAGCGTGTAGAAGTAGGCCACGCACAAACGATATCAGTGAACCGACGAACCGGCCCGTCTCGTGGTGTTTATCGCTAGGCCAGCAGCAGCAGCCGGCTAGCAAGGGTGTAGAAGTAGGCCACGCACATACGATAACAGTGAACCGACGACCCGGCCCGGCTCGTGTGTTTTTATGAGTAGACTTCTAGGAACCGGCTAGCGGGCGTTGTGAAATAGGCCATGCAAAGTCGCATAAAAGATGTCTCTTAAAGTTAAACTATGTGTTATGTAGATGCTTTTTAAAAGCATAGGAGTATGTATTAGTTACCATTCGTGCAAACAACGACAGACATTATGTACTTACGAGCGATGCAACAGTAGATTCAACGCAACCCCGAGTTCGATGTAGACGACCAGCACATCAGAGCATAGTGCAACGTCAGACATCATCGTGACGTCAGGAGCAACAACAGCGACGACAGCAACAGAACGACGGTAAGTGTATACAGAAATACCTAGTCTGAGAACAGTCTTATATAACACAGGTTAAACAATGCAGACAGCTGACATAAGCCACTATAATTCAATAACAAATCTGTCAAAGTCATAAAGTCATGCGAAAAGAAACGCCAGACAGCCGCCAGGAAACAATAACAATAAAATTTATCAAAATAGAAAGCGAAAACAACTCCCAGACACTCGACATTAACCGATAGAACAATAAGCAATCCCTCACAACGAAAAACATATTCGTTAAGTCTGTCAAATAAGTGTCAGAGAATGGACGCTGAAACCAAAATCCCATTTATCACATGTAAAAAACCAAGTCACTGCGTCCTAGACGAACGTTGCATCGAATTCCAGACATTCGACGTAGAACAATAAACAATCCCTCACAGCTATAAAGCTGTCACAGAAGTGTCAACTAACCGACGCTGACACCAAAATCCCATTTATCACGCGTAAAAAAACTAAATCAGTGAGTCCTAGGCAAACGTTTTATAATATCACCGACTGCAATCAGAGGTAAGTGTTGGAACTTACAAATTTACAAGACCGTTAAATACAGTGCATGTAATTGTGAACAACATAAAATCAGAATGAATCGTCCTATATACTTCAGAAGAGGAAACAGTTTCCTATCTAACTTCTACGTGTGAAGGATACATGCATGGGGTCATGTTTTTAAAACCGTTGAAGCTGCGTACATGTACAGGAAATGCAACTTTTATGACGATACCGAAACGGCGGAAAAGATGCTAGCCACAAGAACCGGACTACAGGCGAAATACCTTAGAAATACCATCAGAGAGAAGGAGCATTTACGTGCACAATGTAACAAACAGAGACGATCTGTAATGACCGCGTTAGTTGCCATTAAATTTCGCGACACGACACTAAGCAAACGATTGTTAAACATACATCCATCGACGTTAATGGAATGCGTGAGAAGCAGGGAATGATTCTGGATCATGCTCACCTACACTGGACAGCCTGGACAGAACGTATTGGGTCAGACACTCATGAATTGTCGTGAGTTCATTCGAAACAACCAGGCGATAGGAATGTGTGCTCAACAACAACACCCAGACGATAGGAATGCGCGTCGATAGCGCAACGCATACCATCGCCCCACAGCTGGCGAGATAAGAAAGGCGCGCCACACGATCCTCCCCGCTATATAAGTGAGCAGCCGCTCTATCGGCCATAACCAATTCGCACTCTCGACTTGTCTCTCTCGTATCACGCTCGACTCGACGCCATGGCAGTACAGCAGCTTGTGGACGAACAGCAGCAGATGATGAATCTAACACGACTGCAATCAGAGGTAAGTGTTGGAACTTACAAATTTACAAGACCGTTAACTATAGTCACTTGTGCCACGCAAGAGAAATACGTAGTTTATGTATCATGCCCGCAGTGCCCCAAAGGCGTCCAGCATCATAACAAGGGCTACTATTTTCCAGTTCACTAATGGCATAGAGGTCCTGTGTACAGGTACAATATGCGTGTCCTCCTGCAGGATTGGATCGGAAAAGAAATCTGGGTCAGTTTGGTTAACGAAGTGGCAGCGAAATTATTGAGTTTCGCCGCTAACAGCTACGTCGCTATGATGTCAGACGAAGACCGATCGGCTGCGCTGTCGGTGCTGAGGGGGGCCCGTGTCATGGCTACCATTAAAAAACGCATAAATAACAACTATGTCAACTACAACGTGTCAGAGCTGGAAGTACTAGACGGAGCATTCTCTTTGTAGGATGAAGACAAAGAGAATGCTGCCGTCGACACCAGCGCTACCAGCGAGACGATGAACGACAGCGTTGACAAAGTACAACATTGGCTAGACACGTATGAAAACGAAAACCTCATGCCGCTATTTCCCCCCTCCTCCTCTTCCTCGTCCAAACAATCGTTGTGGTCAGACTGGTAGGGTGAAGATGACGGTCATCATATCGACGCTGCCGTCTCTTCTTCTGCTACTACTGCCATAACTATAGTCAGCAGCAGCGGCAGCGATGATATAGAGATGACGGTAAGTAAAATAGATAAAATATGGGATCGTACAGATGCCATGTTGAACCAATAGACATTCGATGTAGCGGTAGACGAGGCCAGCGTTCGTTATACGTGCGCCGAGGTGGTTCGTATGTTGGATATGACGGACGATGAGTATTACGTGCCATCGTCCTTTATGGTCAACCACACCTAACGTTGTGCTGTCACAGTCTTTATGGCGATATTCGAGAAATTGCAATGGCGTCTCGATATGATAGAGAAGATCAGAAATACCTTCGCTAGTCAATACAGAGATACGTGCTCTGCTAGTGGGAGTGAGGGTTATGAAGAAGCGCACACGCTGCCGGCAGACGTTCGTGAACGAGCGTTGCGACAATTAGCGGCGGCAAGAATTGACAACGACAATCACAGCAACGACATGGTCTATTAGTATTGATGAAACAGGTGTTACTGGCAGTGATTAAGCAGGTGCGTCTTTTTTCCTATCTGTAGATAAGTACCGGTCTAAGCCAACTGATAGAGGCATACGAGGAGAGGACGACGAAGCCAGTGGCGGCGTCGCGCAAGCGAATTACGCCGCCGTTGGCCAACAACGATCTGCGGTTGGTGGTGCGTAAAAAAAGACGACTGGCAGCATCATCAATGACGCCACCGCTTCCACCCCCACCGCAGTTGCAGACGCCGACGTCATCGCAGTTGCAGACGTCACCGCAGTCGCATACGGTGACGTCGCCAATGACACCACCACCCCCACCGTCGGCGTTCCTACTGTCTCCACCGCAGTCGCAGACGCCGACGTCATCGATGGTGCCGCCACCACCACCACCACCGTCAATGTCAACACCATCATCACCTCAGACGTCGTCACCAGTCTACTACCGATTCGAAGACAGTCCGGCATCACCAACGTCGTCGCCGCAACCGTCAACATCAACATTCAGTCCACCGTCACCATCGTACCATCCCTTCCAATACAGTCCGGCATCACCGACGTCTTCACCGTCATCGTTGCCGACTCCGTGCGAGTGCTGCTGCTTTCAATACAGTCTGGCATCACCAACAGCCGCATCGCCCATACCGCTCCTGACCACCGAACAATGCAATATTATGGTAGAGAAGGCTATGACCCACTTCATATTGAATAAATCCACATATACACCTCTGACAGTCGCCGAAGCCACCCAGGCCATATGCACTGAGGTGGCCGAGAGTATGCTGTCGGAGGACATGCAGACATTCTTAAGACAGACGATTAATTGCATCAACCCTTGGTTACTCTGAACACACACACACACACACACACACACACACACACACACACACACACACACACACACACACACACACACACACACACACACACACACACACACACACACACACACACACACACACACACACACAAACAAACACACACACACACAAACACACACACATACACACAGACACACAGACACACACACACACACACCCACACCCACACACACACACACACACACACACACACACACACACACACACACACACACACACACACACACAAACACACACACACACACAAACACACACACGCACACCCACACCCACACACACACACACACAACACACACACACACACACACACACACACACACACACACACACACACACACACACAAACACACTGGGTCATAGTCTTCCTGTATATTTAGCTAGTATTATTTTCGTGTTGTGGCTATATATATAGTAAATTTATATATTTTATGTTCCTTTATCGTATTCTATTTAATAAAAGTGATAAAAGGAATCATCACCGCGCACATCATAAACTTCTTATTATACACCACCCCGCATATCATTCACTTCTTATGATATACCACCACTACCGCGCACATCATTCACTTCTTATGATACACCACTCCACCAAGTTTGTCCGCCATTTTGTTAGTTTGTCCATCATTTTTGTTAGTTTGTCCGCCATTTTGTTAGTTTGTCCACCGTTTTGTTAGTTTTGACAATTATTTTGTAGGTTTGTCCGCCATTTTATTAGTTTTGTCCATCATTTTTGTTAGTTTGTCCGCCATTTTGTTAATTTGTCCATCATTTTTGTTAGGTTGTCCGCCATTTTGTTAGTTTGTCCACCGTTTTGTTAGTTTTTACCATTATTTTGTTAGTTTGTCCGCAATTTTGTTAGTTTTGTCCATCATTTTTGTTAGTTTGTCCGCCATTTTATTAGTTTGTCCATCATTTTTGTTAGTTTGTACGCCATTTTGATAGTTTGTCTATCATTTTTGTTAGTTTGCCGCCATTTTGTTAGTTTGTCCACCGTTTTGTTAGTTTTGACCATTATTTTGTTAGTTTGTCCGCCATTTTGTAAGTTTTGTCCATCATTTTTGTTAGTTTGTCCGCCATTTTGTTAGTTTGTACATCGTTTTGTTAGTTTTGTCCATAATTTTTTTTAGTTTGTCCGCCATTTTGTTAGTTTGTCCTCCATTTTGTTAGTTTTTCCACCATTTTGTTAGTTTTGCCCATTATTTTGTTAGTTTGTCCGCCATTTTGTTAGTTTTGTCCATCATTTTTGTTAGTTTGTCCGCCATTTTGTTAGTTTTGTCTCATTACGCTGATACAGTCGCCAGTTGCGCAGGGGATGTTATTACACTTTTTTCCGCGTAATAAACCTTTTTCCTGTAACCGCGCGCCCTGCGCCCCCTGGCGACTGTATCAGCGCCCTCTGGGGACTGGAGCTAACCCTAACCCCTGAGCGCCTAGCTAACCATAATCCTAACGTTAAACCGAAACCCTAACTCTCGCTATTATACGTTGACATCATAACCCTAACCCTAACCCATAACTAACCCTAACTTCAATGTTTCTGTCTTATGGAGGTTTGTGTACGACTATATAGAATTGGGTGGTGTCAAATATGTTCAGGTATATAGACAGAAGGCGAAGGCCGTGCGGGCGTGGGGGTGATCAGATGGCTATACTCGTCTCATTATTCTATGGTGGGGGTGGTGAGGTGTGGGAACCAGAAGGTAATGGCTACACACGACTCACTACTACTCTGTGGAGCCTGTCCATGTGTAGAGGGGTGTCACTGTCGGGAATACAACACCGAGCGTGCGAGGGGTGGTCAGATGGCTATACTCGTCTCCTTACTCTATGGTGGGGGTGGTGAGGTGTGGAAACCAGAATGTAATTGTTACATTCGACTCACTACTACTTTATTGATCGAGGTATGTATCAGAAATTCTAGCTGCCACCCTAACCCTAACCCTAACCCTAACCGTGTAATCCCAACTTGTTGTAATTTGTATAACCCTAGAGAGCCTGCAAAAAGGTGTATCCCCAACCTTTTGTCGGTTGTATAACCCTAGATAGACTGCATCGAAATAGTGTTGTTTGCATAACGCTACCAGTAATGGACAAAGCTAGCAAAACAGTGGACAAACTAATAAAATGGGGGACAAAATAACAAAAATAATGGACAAAACTCACAAAATGGCGGACAAACTAACAAAATGGCGGACAAGCTAACAAAAATGATGACAAACTAATAAAATGGCGGACAAACTAACAAAATGGCGGACAAACTAACAAAAATGATGGACAAACCTAACAAAATGGCGGACAAACTAACAAAAATGATGGACAAAACTAACAAAATGGCGGACAAACTAACAAAATAATGAGCAAAACTAACAAAATGGTGGACAAACTAACAAAATGGCGGACAAACTAAAAAAAAAATATGGACAAAACTAACAAAATAATGGACAAAACTAACAAAACGGTGGACAAACTATCAAAATGGCGGACAAACTAACAAAAATGTTGGACAAAACTCACAAAATGGCGGACAAACTAACAAAATAATGGTCAAAACTAACAAAACGGTGGACAAACTAACAAAATGGCGGACAAACTAACAACAATGATGGACAAAACTAATAAAATGGCGGACAAACTAACAAAATAATGGTCAAAACTAACAAAACGGTGGACAAACTAACAAAATGGCGGACAAACTAACAAAATCATGGACAAAACTAACAAAACGGTGGACAAACTAACAAAATAACGGACAAACTAACAAAAATGATGGAAAAAAATCACAAAATGGCGGACAAACTAACAAAATGGCGGACAAGCTAACAAAACTGATGGACAAACTAATCAAATGGCGGACAAACTAACAAAATGGCGGACAAACTAAAAAAAATTATGGACAAAACTAACAAAATGGCGGACAAACTAACACAAATGATGGACAATACTAACAAAATGGCGGATAAACTAACAAAATAATGGGCAAAACTAACAAAATGGTGGACAAACTAACAAAATGGCCGACAAACTAATAAAATGGCGGACAAACTAAAAAAAATTATGGACAAAACTAACAAAATAATGGACAAAACTAACAAAACGGTGGACAAACTAACAAAATGGCGGACAAACTAACAAAAATTATGGACAAAACTAACAAAATGGCGGACAAACTAACAAAATAATGGTCAAAACTAACAAAACGGTGGACAAACTAACAAAATCGCGGACAAACTAACAAAAATGATGGACAAACTAACAAAATGGCGGACAAACTAACAAAAATGATGGACAAACTAACAAAATGGCGGACAAACTAATAAAAATTATGGACAAAACTAACAAAATGGCGGACAAACTAACAAAATAATGGTCAAAACTAACAAAACGGTGGACAAACTAACAAAATGGCGGACAAACTACCACAAATGATGGACAAACTAACAAAATGGCGGACCAACTTGGTGGGGTGGTGTATCATAAGAAGTGAATTATGTACGCGGTGGTGGTGGTATATCATAAGAAGTGAATGATATGCGGGGTGGTGGTGGTGTTTCATAAGAATTTTATGATGTGCGGTGTGGTGTATCATAAGAAGTGAATGATGTGCGCGGTGGTGGTGGTGGTATATCATAAGAAGTGATTGATGTGCGGGGTGGTGCATCATAAGAAGTTAATGATATGCGGGGTGGTGGTGGTGTATCATAATACGTTTATGATGTGCGGGGTGGTGTATCATCAGAAGTGAATGATGTGCGCGGTGGTGGTGGTGGTATATCATAAGAAGTGATTGATGTGCGGGGTGGTGTATCATCAGAAGTGAATGATATGCGGGGTGGTGGTGGTGTATCATAAGAAGTTTATGATGTGCGGAGTGGTGTATCATAAGAAATGAATGATGTGCGCGGTGGTGTTGGTGGTATATCATAAGAAGTGATTGATGTGCGGGGTGGGGTGTATCATAAGAAGTGAATGATGTGCGCGGTGATGGTTGAGGGGCATCAAAAAAGTGAATGATGTGCATGCGTGTGCGGGGTGATGAGTGATACGACGTGTTCCTATGACAATGGCTACTATTGTTCAATATGTCCAATATCATTGACTTTCAACTATGGAGGGGTGTCACTTGAAAGAATATAACAATGACAACACGTTCCATTCCTTTGATCACTTTTATTAAATATAATACGATAAAGGAAAATAAAATATATAAATTTACTACAATACGATATAGCCACAACACGAAAATAATACTAACTAAATCTACAGGAAGACTATGACCCAGTGTGTGTGGGTGAGTGTGTGTGTGTGTGTGTGTGTGTGTGTGTGTGTGTGTGTGTGGGTGTGTGTGTGTGTGTGTGTGTGTGTGTGTGTGTGTGTGTGTGTGTGTGTGTGTGTGTGTGTGTGTGTGTGTGTGTGTGTGTGTGTGTGTGTGTGTGTGTGTGTTCAGAGTAACCAAGGATTGATGCAATTAATCGTCTGTCCTCCGACAGCATTCTCTCGGCCACCTCAGTGCATATTGCCTGGGTGACTTCGGCGACTGTCAGAGATGTATATGTGGATTTATTAATTATGAAGTGGGTCATAGCCTCCTATACCATAATATTGCATTGTTCGGTGGTCAGGAGCGGTATGGGCGATGCGGCTGTTGGTGATGCCAGACTGCATTGATAACAGCAGCATTCGCACGGAGTCGGCAAAGATGACGGTGAAAACGTCGGTGATGCCGGATTGTATTGGAAAGGATGGTACGCTGGTGACGGTGGACTGAATGTTGATGTTGACGGTTGCGGCGACGACGTTGGTGATGCCGGACTGTCTTCGAATCGGTAGTAGACTGGTGACGACGTCTGAGGTGATGATGGTGTTGACATTGACGGTGGTGGTGGTGGCGCCACCATCGATGACGTTGGCGTCTGCGACTGCGGTGGAGACAGTAGGAACGCCGGCGGTGGTTGTGGTGGTGTCATTGGCGACGTCACCGTATGCGACTGTGGTGGCGTCTGCAACTGCGATGACGTCGGCGTCTGCAACTGCGGTGGGGGTGGAGGCGGTGACGTCATTGATGATGCTGCCAGTCGTCTTTTTTCATGCAACACCAACCGCAGATCGTTGTTGGCCAACGGCGGCGTAATTCGCTTGCGCGACGCCGCCACTGGCTTCGTCCTCCTCTCCTCGTATGCCTCCCGCAGTTGGCTTAGACCGGTGCTTATCTACAGATAGGAAAAAAGACTGCCAGTAACACCTGTTTCATCACTACTAATAGACCATGTCGTTGCAGTGATTGGCGTTGTCAGTTCTTGCCGCCGCTAATTGTCGCAACGCTCGTTCACGAACATCTGCCGGCAGCGTGGGCGCTTCGACATAACCCTCACTCCCGCTAGCAGAGCACGTATCTTTGTATTGACTAGCGAAGGTATTTCTGATCTTCTCTATCATATCGAGACGCCATTGCAATTTCTCGAATCTCGCCATAAAGACTGTGACAGCACAACGTAATGTGTTGTTGACCATACAGGACGATGACACTTAATACTCATCGTCCGTCAGATCCAACATACGAACCACCTCAGCGCACGTTTAACGAACGCAGGCCTCGTCTACCGCTACATCGAATGTCTGTTGGTTCAACATGGCATCTGTACGATCCCATATTTTATCTATTTTACTTAACGTCATCTCTATATCATCGCTGCCGCTGCTGCTGACTATAGTTATGGCAGCAGTAGCAGCAGCAGCAGAAGAGTCGGCAGCGTCGATATGATGACCGTCATCGTCACCCTTCCAGTCTGACCACAACGATTGTGTGGACGAGGAAGAGGAGGAGGGGGGAAATAGCGGCATGAGGTTTTCGTTTTCATACGTGTCTAGCCAATGTTGTACTTTGTCATCGCTGTCGTTCATCGTCTCGCTGGTAGTGCTGGTGTCGACGGCAGCATTCTCTTTGTCTTCCTCTTACAAAGAGAATGCTCCGTCTAGTACTACCAGCTCTGACACGTTGTAGTTGACATAGTTGTTATTTATGCGTTTTTTAATGGTAGCCATGACACGGGCCCCCGTCAGCACCGACAGCGCAGCCGATCGGTCTTCGTCTGACGTCATAGCGACGTAGCTGTTAGCGGCGAAACCCAGTAATTTCGCTGCCACTTCGTTAAACAAACTGACCCAGATTTCTGTTACGATCCAATCCTGCAGGAGGACACGCAGGTTGTACCTGTACACAGGACCTCTCTGCCATTGGTGAACTGGAAAATAGTAGCCCTTGTTATGATGCTGGACGCCTTTGGGGCACTGCGGTCATGATACATAAACTACGTATTTCTCTTGCGTGGCACAAGTGACTATAGTTAAAGGTCTTGTAAATTTGTAAGTTCCAACACTTACCTCTGACTGTAGTCGTGTTAGATTCATCATCTGCTGCTGTTCGTCCACAAACTGCTGTGCTGCCATGGCGTCGAGTCGAGCGTGATACGAGAGAGACAAGTCGAGAGTGCGAGTTGGTTATCGCCGATAGAGCGGCTGCTCCCTTATAGAGCGGGGACGATCGTGTGGCGCGCCTTTCTTATCTCGCCAGCTGTGGGGCGATGATATGCGTTGCGCTATCAACGCGCATTCCTATCGTCTGGGCGTTGTTGTTGAGCACACATTCCTATCGCCTGGTTGTTTCGAATGAACTGACGACAATTCATGAGTATCTGACCCAATACGTTCTGTCCAGGCTGTCCAGTGTAGGTGAGCATGCTCCAGAATTCTTCCCTGCTTCTCACGCATTCCATTAACGGCGATGGATGTGTGTTTAACAATCATTTGCTTAGTGTCGTATCGCGAAATTTAATCGCAACTAACGCGATCATTACAGATCGTCTCTGTTTGTTCCATTGTGCACGTAAATGCTCCTTCTCTCGGATGGTCTTGCTAAGGTATTTCGCCTGTAGTCCGGTTCGTGTGGCTAGGATCTTTTCCGGGGTCTCGGTATCGTAATAAAATATGCATTTCCTCTACATGTTAGCAGCTTCAACGGTGTTAAAAACATGACCCCATGAATGTATCCTACACACGTAGAAGTTAGATAGGAAACTGTTTCCTCCTCAGAAGTATATAGGACGATTCATTCTGATTTTATGTTGTTCAAAATTACATGCACTGTATTTAATACCGGTGATATTATGCAACGTCTGCCTAGGACTCACTGACTTGGTTTTTTTACGCGTGATAAATGGGATTTTGGTGTCAGGGTTGGTTAGTTGACACTTCTGTGACAGCCTTATCGCTGTGAGGGATTGCTTATTGTTCTACGTCGAATATCTGCAATTCGTTGCAACGTTCTTCTAGGACGCAGTGACTTGGTTTTTTATACGTGATAAATGGGATTTTGGTTTCAGCGTCGATTCTCTGACACTTCTTTGACAGACTTAACGAATATGTTTTTCGTTGTGAGGGATTGCTTATTGTTCTAGCGGGTTATGTCGAGTGTCTGGGAGTTGTTTTCGCATTCCATTTTGATAAATTTTATTATTATTGTTTCCTAGCGGCTGTCTGGCGTTTCTTTTCGCATAACTTTATGACTTTGACAGATTAGTTATTTTATTATAGTGGCTTATGTCAGCTGTCTGCATTGTTTAACGTTTGGTATATTAGGCTTTTCTCAGACTAGGTATTTCTTTATAAACTTACCGTCGTTCTGTTGCTGTCGTCGCTGTTGTTGCTCCTGACGTCACGATGCTGTCTGACTTTGCACTATGCTGTGATCTGCTGGTCTTCTACATCGAACTCGGGGTTGCGTTGACTCTACTGTTGAATCGCTCGTAAGTACATAATGTCTGTCGTTGTTTGTACGAATGGTAACTAATACATACTCGTATGCTTTTAAAAAGCATCTACATAACACATAGTTTATCTTTAAGAGACATCTTTTATGCGACTGTGCGTGGCCTATTTCACAACGTCCGCTAGCCTGTTGCTAGAAGTCTACTCATAAAAACACACGAGCCGGGCCGGGTCGTCGGGTCACTGTTATCGTCTGTGCGTGGCCTACTTCTACACGATTGCTAGCCGGCTGCCACCGGCCTAGCGATAAAAAACATCAAGCCGCATGTTTTATTTAAGAAATGTATATAGCATACTTATAACAAAGTCTAGACTGTACCTTTAACAAAGGCTCGATTTTTATGTGTCTATCACTCTGGTTTTCAGCTTCCATCGACAACAGTGGGCAGCTGTGATGGAGCAGTTGCGCGACTATATTCCGCGCATAGACAATGATGATGACGACGATGGCTACGACAGTCCTCCAGCTACCGAAAATTGGGATGCTGAATGTAATGAATACGCAGACTTCGTGGACCACAGACGAATGTGGGCTGCCGTAATAACGGAACTTGGCATGATTCGTCCGCTTGCACGGGTGGAGAAATATATGTCACTAGCTCGCCTGCCGTGCACTGATTCCAGATTGGCGGCCGTGATGGGCGAAATGACACAACCTGTCAAGGCACGCAACACCCGACGTGGACAACGACCGACTAAACTGATAGACAGACGCGGGAGATCACTGCCGCGCCTGCTCTTCAATTGACATCATTACCCAAAGAACAATGAACACTATGTTTTAGTATTTTAGTATAATCTGATATATCGGTATTTTTAAATAATTATATTACTAGTAATGCTGTAATATGATATGCTATATATAGTTATTTTTTTTAATAATAATATGTTTTAGTAATTTAGTATAATCTGATATATCATTATTTTAAAATAATATTATATTACTATGCTGCAATATGATGTGCTACATATCGTTATTTTTAAATAATAACAAAGTTTCTTTGTGACTTTATTCAATGAGGTGTTGTGTTGAATTTGTTGGTTAACGACGCTAGCAAAATAAATATGACCACATTTCACCCTGCTACCACATACATATAGGCTACATAACGCGGATAGGGTACCAGGGGCAACAATGAACCGAGGGGTTAGGGTACCACGGACGACAACGTGCTGAGGGTTAAATGCGTTGGGGTATAATTAAAATGATCTCGATCCTTAGGGGTCGGGGTAGCGGTCACTCCGTTAGGGTCAGGGTTCACCACTGATGAGGTCAGGTTGGGGTCACGTTACAATCATCAAAAAGTTGGGGTTACGACGGTTAGGGTTAGCTCCAGTCGCCAGGGAGCGCTCTAGGGGTATGCATAGTGAGATATGTCGCCGCTAGGGGGCGCTCACGATACCCGGAAGGCTCTGCGACCGGAAGTCACGTGACCCTCCCATACTGGGCCACTCTTTGGCTCGGTCATTTCAACTCCTTAACTACTAAGGCCGTATTACAAGTTGTGTAAGAATAATCAATATATACATAATTGTATAATGCGTTTCAAAGATATGTCATCTCCATATTGTTAATTTAACACTTTAACTTTGAATAAATGTATATCATCTAGTGTTAGAAAAAAACATACTTGCTGAGTTACCACACAACCAGAAATAGTATGACATAGTTGTTGGCCTTCAACGAGCAGCAGACTATTCCAATAAAAGCATTTTGGGTCGAATTAACTATGACACCATTACTTCAAATCATGGCACCATATGGAGTTACCCAGTAACCACCAATTAGTCATAATAAATAGGTTTCGGCTATTTCTTTCTTTCTCTACAGCAGCTCTGATTGTCATTCAAATTAATACCATATGAAGCCTCGCCTGCTTTCGCCACGTTTCTTTCTTTTGAAAGACATGCGATTGCTGCAAGTGTGTATAGACTGCATGAGCAGGTGTGGCCCGCCAGGACCACCTTACTGATAATTTGGATGCCTAAAAATGTAGTTCCGGCCTTTGGTATCCCTCCTCCAGTTTACCAAATTCAGACGCCGTCACTAGAGGCGCTGTAATTGTTTAAATACCCAATACGCTTTACAATTGATCAACTTATTAAACCTACCCACCCTCTCAACCGCTGGAAAATTACATCTGCCAAAACTTCCTTGCCCAGTTTGCAAGTTAAACTGTTGAACTCTTGGAGCTGGGCAAACTCAGGGATCCCTCTCAGTTCCAAACTACGTTGACCTCCGAGATCAGAGCAATTTAATAAATATTAAAATGACGGGGGAGGGGGACTGAAATGTTTGAACATTACCATCAATCTTTGGCACCATATGGATTTTACATTCCTCCAACACTATTTTTTTCTTGAAAAGAACGTGTTGTTTTTAGCACAACAATGTAAAACTTTAATTGGAAAATTGTTAGTGACTCTATTTCGTTGTTGTTTAGTGGCTATAATTATAAGGTCTGTTTTATCTGGATTAAGCTTTAGGTTAGTTGATTCCATCCACTACAATATATCAGTAAGACAATCACTTAAAATGGAAACAGATTATTGTGCATGTGATTGTGAAAGTGATATGTAAACTTGTGTTTGATCAACATACAGGTGATTACTGAGATTATGATTAGTAATGACATGGCTGAGCGACGTAGTATATAAGCTGAACAGAACAGGGCTAAAGACGGATCCTTGCGGCACTCCAAATGGAAGGTTTTGTGGGCAAGATAATGTGCCACATATGTTAATACTTTAGTATCTGTCTGAAAAACGTGATTTTTACCACCAAAGAGCTGGGCCAGAAATGCCAAAATATATATGGAGGCCATGTAAAGGGATTAAATGATTGTGTCATTGTCCATGTTGTCAACTATATCATTGTGTATCTTGAGAAGAGCTGTTTCGGTAGAGTGGAATCGTTTATATGCAGACTGTAGATCATTTGATAAGTGATTGTTGTAAATATGTTCATGAAGGTGATTAGCAACCACTTTTTCCAATATTTTTTTACAGAAAACTGAGATTGGAGATACGACGATAATTATTAAGGTATTTTTTGCACAAAGTTTTTTTTTATAAGAAGATTTACAAGAGCTTGTTTGAAATCCCGTGGAACAACCTCACTCTGCATTGAAAGGTTTATTATAGTAGTAGTGGGAAAGAAGAATTGATCGTTACAGCTTTTCAGTAGAAGTGTTGGAATGGGTCAATATCACACGATTTGTTGGAATATTTTTTAATAATAATGAGTTATAGGTGTGAAACTCTGAAGTGTTTTTCAAAAAGTGGTTGTTCAGGGAAATCATAGTCAGTATCATTTGTGAAAAAATTTGGTCGAATACGAGCAATCTTATATGTATAGTATTTTGAAAAATATTGGATACACACAATGTATCCAATGAAGAATGTTCAGGCAGTGCTTTTAATTTCTGCCGATATAATTGTGTTTACAGATTTCCACATCTGGCGAAGGTTTTCAGAATTTATTAAGAAAAATGTGTATAGTAATCAGACTTTGCTTTTGACATTATGTGATTGCATATATATAGCTGTTTAGTATAACGGTATCGATCAATTGGAGAACGAGTTCGTCGCCAAATTTTTTCAAGATATCAACGTTTAGTTACAATTATTTCATTTTAATAAATTCAATGTACCATACAATGTACCAATAATACAGCATAGGTAGTCACATGCATTTTACAAGGTACCGTAGAACAAATGTCGGTACATGGATGCATCACACAAAGTAAAATAATAAAACATATATAATCACATGCATGTTACAATATACCGGCGCTTAGCAAACACAAATGATCATGTAGAATATACGTTCTACTCTATCCAGCACTGATACAAACGTCGATGGAGCAAATCAGTGTCCATTGGCGTATAATCCAATGCGCGTAAATAATACACAGCTGTATATAAAAGCTACATAAATTATCATAAAATGATGCTTCACAGTGCTAGAATAAAAGCAAGAATACATCAACAATCCACCATTTTAATTGCATCAGGACCTCAGCCAGAAACCCTTCTGCCCGTCTTCGAAACGGGCAAATGTCTGACGACGACGGGTAAGATAAAAATGAAAGACGGGTTTTTCTTTTTACATGATTAATTTTTTTCATAACAAGAACACTCTTTTTCTAATTTAGAACGGACGGGATTCGGCGAATGTCATCAATGGAAGAATAGCGCAAACCGCCGATCTATAAGACTATATTTGTTTTAACTTTTTTATGTTGACATCGTTGGCAGAAATAATCAAATAACCCGGATGTCGTAGAGTGAGTTCGAAGTGGCACCGGACAATCGAAAGCGAGCTGAACTAAGTAATTTGTTAAAGTTTACGGCCATTAATGCGTTTTTGTTAACCGGATCAGCGTTCCGATGGAACACTTTGCAAAAGAGGCTGTTTGTGAGTGTGACGGAGGTCCAGAGTGTTAACCCTAGTAACCAAGCCGTCTCAGACGTTATTGGCACTGCATTATCGCCCAATAATGGGTCACTTTGCAGTGGATCGTGGGTGGTTGCAGTTGACAACGAAATAGTATCGGGTTCAATCGCCGATTCTCATCCACAGTTGGCCGAAAGAAAAGGCAAACCACAGCTAGCAAACCAGAAACGATAAGGCTGTACTAGTAAAACTAAAAGGAAGGAGCACCACCTGTTTCCGAAGAAGTGCATAGCACGTTATCCAAGGGTTCAGTTCACTGAATCAGACGGGAGCATGTCTTGCCAGCTGTGGTGGAAGCAGCAACGCAAATGTGGTGTGTGGGTGGACAAGACATGCAATCGTGCGGTACATTTCTCCCATGTTGATCATGAAGACATGTTTCCTTGAGCATGTGAAAGTACATGATGGTCGAGCAACAACTCTTTGTCAGGCATTGCATGACACTGCACAGAAATATGCGATTTCCCTGACAAAGCTCGTCGGCCTGCGGACAGATGGCGTTATGGAAAGCTTCCTCAACGGTGTTAATGGTGTGGTGAGAAATGACAATCCGCACATTGTGTTCGTCCATTGTGTCTGCAATCGACTGATCATGTGTGTTTCACAGGCATGTGCTAGAATTGCAGACATGGTGGAACTACAAGCGGTCATCAGTGCTGTATACTCATTCGTGCAACAGAGCACGAATCGATTCTACAGGTACATCAACGAGATGGCAGCAGTGATTGATATTGAGGTGCTGAAGTTCAAACAGTGGCTGAGTTTAGGCAACAGTGCCGTGAAGAAGAACTTTGAGTCGCTGAAGCTTATGATTGAAGAAGACGCTGTAGCTGGATATTCCCAAGCAATTGGCCTCAGCGTCCAGCTATCGCAGTTCAATTACGTTGCTCTGTTACACGCCATTGCCGATATTCTGAGCACAACAAACCACCTAAGCTGTCAGTCCCAAAGCAGAGACGTCAACTTTTTTAAAGTATGGTCAGCAGTAATATCACGCTATTTTTCTTTCAATATTGTTGTGCCATGCTTAATGTTAGCACGTAATGATACTAATGATATATGCTTCTGAAAACGTAACAATTTCATATTTGAAAGGTTCCAAGCCTAACTGTGTATATCCTAAAATCAAGTTTTATTCCAGGAAAAACTAGATTATACTATAACATATCGACTGCTCAAATACGTTTAAATGAAATATATTTTTTTAAATATACTGTTACCATTATCTATCTATGAATATCGACCTTGCTGTCCTATATGCTGTAAAATAATATAGTACTAGATGTGTTTGCCTTAAATATTGTTCTGACAAGCGTAGTTTCATAACTTATATTTCGATAAAATTGTTAGAACATGTTTATATGCTTATGTTGTTGATTGCATCACAACTATCGATGCCCTACAAAGTCAAGACGGCCCCTACACGTGAATGTTTGAGGCAACTCTACAATGCTTACCAGGCTGTTACAAGGGGATCACCCAACAGATGGAAGCACGCAGGGGTGGCACTGGTCAGCGACAGTCTTTCCAGGATGTGAAGAAGCAGCCTGTGACAAATCTTGTGGACAACTTTCGACATCGCTTTCCACAAGTTGAAATGTATTTTTGCGTATTTATTTTTAGGAGTAATCAAAACGTACGAGACAAGTTTGACCACTCCATGCTCTATTCCATTACCAACAAATAACCAAGTAGCGACAAGTAAAATAGAACGAAAAGTAACAGAGGCGGTGATTGTCATTCTTATTTCCTGCTCAAAGCTAGCCTGTTTTCGCAGCTGTAACGAAGTGTACGGCAGCATCAATGCCCCAGTCAGCGGGCGCCATCGCCACCTGGTCGACCAGTCGACTGTAGAACTCGTCGAGTATCCTCTCTCGCCCTTCGACGTTTCTCTCCTTTGAAAGACCAGTCACAAAAATGCGATTCGACCAAGTGCGTGCAGATTGCACAAAAGATACTGCGTGAGACCTTGCAGCAGCCGAATCGTCTATAAAACAGAAAGCAAAGAACTAACACAATCATGTTATCAGTGACACATTAGCCATGTTAAAAGTGGTTCACTCGTACCAGACCCTGATAAAATCAATCACAGTCCATTTATTTAGCCCCTTAGATTCGCTTCCCTTGAATCAGACTCCGTGAAGTCTTACTAGAGGCGACGCTGTATGAGATGTTGATGAAGAGAAATACCAGGGATGATTTCCCCAATATGGAAGTATCCCTATGCAAATATATTACTTTGACAATTAGTAACTGTTGCGAAGAGAGATAATGTTCAATGTTAACATTGATCAAGGACGTCGGATTAATGTTGACAAGATTTTGTGGGGCTTCAGTGGTGCTCAAAAGCGCGCATTCATCAGGTTTTGAGAAACTTCAACATATGAAGAACCATATCTAACTATTCACAGTATCATATATATATATATATATATATATATATATATATATATATATATATATATATACCGTTGGTAACTAATATTGTGGACAGTATTTGGATGTCACTATTTGTTTGTTATGGGGAACCTTTATGGTTTCTATTTTACGCTGTATTTTCTTGTATTTGTTGGTGTGTCATTGTAGGCTGTATTTATTGCATGTTATCATTTGCTGCATTTTCAATGTATCTTGGTATCCCGTCGTCAACAATAATTCGTAAATGTTTCTACTCGAAGGTAAATGAATAAACGCTAAAGCATCAGGTTACTTCAATAGACAATACAGTGTGTATCGATGTCCGTCTTTCACGGAATCGCTGAGGGCCCCCACAATCAGTTTCTACCAGCCCCCCCCCCACCAAACATACATTTATAACTTTGCAGTGTCAGTTAACGAGTACATTTGCACAGTCCAGAAGAAGCTGGGCATCTACATCTACGTTTACTAAGACACCTGCGGTACTTGGTGTTTTCTCACCTGGTTTGTTTGAGATTAACCAACTTTCTCGCCAAGCGCATTTAAAGCTATGCGTCTCCATGTCAACTATACGTAGTCCAGAGCTGTTCACGCGAGAGTTGTCATTAAACGGAACATGTATCTCTTCCGCTGTACGATAGAAATTGGGTTCAACCGTCGCGAAAAATTCGTCCTGAAAATGAAAATGGGAAATGTAAGGACATTAATGTTTGACAACCAGTCATCGTGACATTGTTCAATACTTGTATGAATGCTAGACTGAGCTGATGTCATTCATTGAAGAGCAGTGTGTATCTAAGATTGTGAAGTCATACAATCATATATATAATTTTATGAACAGTACACATGCTTCAACCGCAACTATTTAGGTTACATACTCAACGTTTAGAATTTCTGATGAAGGCTGTCAATGGCAGTCGAAACGTTGAGTAAGTAATCTAAATAGTTGTGGTTGAGAAAAATGGTAAATTCATATAAAAATTATATTAAATGTTTTTATTAAAATTAAGTGTTCCGTCAAAGCGGTGAACTATTCTTAGGACAGCTATTCAACATAGGCATATACCATTATTGTTAAGTAATAAATAATAAACTTCATACAACATCCACATAAAACCAAAGCCAAGAAAGGATGTTTTGGTTTGAACTCAGGTTTTAAACATCAACTCACAAGTACATCTACTTTGATTTCCTGATTTTATACGTGACCCAATGAATCACTCATTATAAGTATAAAAAGAGTAGTGGGTATAGTCCTGGGTATATATATATATATATATATATATATATATATATATATATATAAATACCCACTACTCTTTGTATATTTTTGAAGAGTCATACATTGGGTCACGTATAACATCAGGAATTTAAAGAAGAATCAATTGTGAGTATATATATATATATATATATATATATATATATATATGAATTTAAACCAATATATCCTTTGTTGGGTTTGGTTTTATGTGGATGTTGCATAGCTATCATAAGAATAGTTCAACGCTTTGACGGAACACTTAATTTTAATTTGTTTTACCTCCGATATTATCTTCTCATGCATCATTTCTCTCCATGGATCCGTCGTCTTCTTCATCCAGCACCACACCTTTGTCCCAGTCTTAGCGCACGAGCAATTTCTATCGCTTAGTGTCGCTGTCACCAGTCGACCGCCTAACAAAAACAAGAATGTTGAAGAAAGAAAAATATTTTTTTAACCCGTTTACAATATCAATACAATTTGAGCGATATAATCAAAATATGCATTAATATGTTGACATGGAAAATTCGAACACAATGTAACTTTATGATTATTTACAGTCGATCTCATAGGAGTCCTTAATGGAATCATTAACTAAATCATTTATGCAAATGTTTATGACAGTGCGTGTATTCAGAAGGAGAGAGAGCATGTACGAATACAGTTTTTGGGTATTATTAATAATGTATGGTGAGTTATAACAAAGATAACTTTTTGCAAATTGATGTTTAATTTTTAATAAGTGTATTATATCAGTTGTACTCCGAGTTTTATAATTGTTTATATTTGGGGTTATTTTCCAAATTAATAAGTAGTCAGGTAAATCTTGATGCATGGGTATCACATATAATTTAAGTTCATGTAGCTTTAATAAATCATATATTTTTTTATTATTTAGTTTCTTAAAAAAGTGGTTATGTATGTTACTTTTATTTATTTAAGGTCGCATGGCTTTCTTTAGAATTTTCATAATTCTGCTACCTTGGTAACCCCATGCCATATTACGTGCAATATTTAATATGATATAAAATAGTTTATTTGACATACATTAATGTATTTTATAAAATAATTTTAACTTTTATTTTAATTTTAACTTGAACACATCCTTTAATCTGCTTAAACGCCAACAATTTTGAAACATTTGTTTGATACTTTTTCAGAGTACTGTTTTTCCAATTTAAGTCTGTATCTAAAGTCAATGCTAACAAAATATTCTTACACTCGTTCAATGTTGATATTACAGATGTTGAGCGAATATATGTACTTGATATCATTATGCATCTGATAGGTCATATATTTAGATGTGTGTTTGTTTAATGATAATTTATTAATATGAAGTCATTCCATTATTTCAGGAGTTCATCATTTACTACAAAGTCAGTGTTTTTTTATTGTCATTAAAGGATTTGTTGGTTGTAAATAATATGGTTTCGTCGGCATATATAATAAAGTTAAACATGTTGCTAAGTTTTTTAAATTTGTTTATATGCATATTATAAATAACAAGGGTCCAACGATATATCCTTGAAATTCGACATATCGACTTAAATTTATTATACAAATGTTCAATAAATTCAGAATACATCCATCTAAACCGTAATATCTTATATTTTTAATAGCATTGAAAGATCAATAGTGTTAAACGTATTTTAGAGGTGATGAAAATGTTGAATGGTACATCATGTTTATCCATTCGCGTGATTATTATGTCTACTATGCCAAATGATGCATATTCATTCGAGTGTTTTGTCTAAAGCTATATTGATTTTCAAAGGAAAGTTTGGAATCGTTGAAATGTGCATGAAACTGAATATAAATTATTTTCTCTAGCGCATTGGAAATAGTAGTAAGGAGAAAAATAGGTATGTGACGTTTAACTAATAATGGATAATCTTTCTTCAAAATATAAATAACTTTTGCAATTGTGAGTTTGTCAGGGAACATGTATATATGTATGACTTGGTTATTAATAGGATTGATGATTTAGTGATGGCAGGTTATATTATTTTCAACATAAATGCCATCACAACCACATACATGATATCGACGGCAATGCACATCTTGCAATAATAAGCATTTTGTGTGATGCATCTAATATTTTTTTGGTTTTCAAAACCATAATTCAATACGGAGAAAACTATTTCGCCAAAATCCTCGTTAATCAGAAACGAAATGGTTGGGCAATTACATTGTTCAATTTCCAGCAAATATAAAACACGTGTTTTATTAACATAATATTTCTGCTAAGGATCCATATGCGTACAATTTGCTAGTTAGCATTATGGGGCTGATACATGACCAAAGCTAGAACCATACCAGGCACAAGTTCCTTGGATCTGTAGAACAAGAAATTGTCCCAGTCTCTGGCTGCTTGCACTTTAAACAGACGCTTCTCGTCTGATCCTTCAGCGAAATGCAAGTAAAATACCTCTTGTGAAGTCACACTTGGCCTGTGGACGTTCAACAGCGCACATCATAACTCGTTCGATGTGTTGTGGTTCACGAAAATATAACTTATTTCAATGTCATTTATTTCAGCAAAGACTAGAAGGAGAGTTTCAATGAAACTTTGGGTAACGAGTTGTAACGTTGAGTTAACTTCAGTTCTGGTAACTTATTTGGAGTCAATTCTGAATTAAATTGGAATATAATTTAACATATAAACGTTTGAGTAAAAATGTAATCGATAAAAAAATAAAAACATTTTTAATATGTATTGAAATCCCCAAACCGATGTTAACTGAGATGAAATTATCAATTTAAAAACAAATAACGATATATGAACTATTTAGTGAAGAAAATTTAATCACAGATCAGAAAACCACGCAAGGGCCGACGTCGAAAACCCGAGATGAACGGTCGCGTCCGGCAGACACTGTTTGTAGAAACTTCTTCCACAGCAAGTCACAAATATGTTCTTGTGATCTTGGAGATAACTGTTTGATCCAGCGGTTTCGTCTGAATCGAAAACAGCAAGTGTCCTGAGTAACGAGACATTCATTGGTTTGATACCGTGAAATTAAAATGTGGTATTGTGCAATTTACATTAATAACAATTTTAAGCGACATAATCATGCAAATAAAATAAATAACACTGTGAATAAATCAATTGGAATTTTGAACAAACTTAACCAAATATTGCCACAAAACGTAGTATGTATTGTGTAGAATCCCTTCTGCTCCAGTCTTCTTCATATTAATTATGTTTTAGAGTCGTCAAGCACAACGAAATGTCAAACTACAGAAAATATAATACAAGAGTAAATATAAAAAAAAACACAAAGCCTGTTTTTAAGAAACCTCATTTAATAAAGTTTCATGACATGCATCAATTCAAGTAACTTAATTATATTTCAAATTAGTCAGTGATATTCGACCGACGTAATTAAACCATATCCCTGACACATTTCATAATTAAAATAATAGAATTACGCCCTACTAATCTTGAGAACACACAACACATTGAACATGAGTGTTAATAATAAGCTTTATAAATTATTTTATAAACAGGGACCAATAATTTTCTGTGGTTCTATGAAAACAATATTATAATTAAATGGGATCATACGCCGTAACCATATTGACAATCACGCTGATTTGAACATATATACAATTACACTTCATAAAACCCATACAAACAGTTTGACTTATGAATGCATCATGCACGCATGATCATACTTATTAAGTATGACCATTTTTAAGTTACAAACCTTCGATATAGCGAATCAAAGAGTTGAAGTCGTTGGTTGGGCGATCTTCGTATACGACGTGAACTTGTTGATCCTCTCCGTACGTCTTCTGCACCCAGTCTGTTAAGTACACATGATAAGCAACGTCGAAAAAAAATATATTGGATTTATTAAAATATTAAGTGCGTGTTATGTGTCACAGTTTATATATTTGGATGTCGTATGATGTCTTGCTGTGAACGGAATAAAATTAACTTAACTACTTACCTATGCAGTTTGTCATCACGCCAAGTGAGTTGACACCATCGGCTGTCCC
Source organism: Lamellibrachia columna (assembly GCA_963662155.1). NCBI lineage: Eukaryota > Metazoa > Annelida > Polychaeta > Sabellida > Siboglinidae > Lamellibrachia > Lamellibrachia columna. The sequence continues at coordinate 60,241,741 of OY759261.1, read as the reverse complement.
GTAGTCACATATGACAAACGGACCATGTCCAGGCGTAAACGGAATGGAACCTGGTTGAAGAATATTTAAAAATACACTTGAGTTATATGTTCTCCCTGACTGCTTAACTATTCCTAAAGCGAACAGCATTATGTTTAACTACACTATCAACCAATCTTACAGTATCACCTTCTTCACATATATTACATATGTGTATCAGTGTGGAAGAATGAATGGCGAACAACATGAATCAGGCATGTTTTTCCACGTATTACGGACACCAGAAGATGTTCCTGAAATGTGCTGTTTATTAAGCCCGATGTTGGTGTCACTGCACACACCTGCTACTTGTGCTGCCAGGTGACTTCATAGACGTAAGATCATTTACACTGCCAAGTAGATTCGCATGAGACAATGACAATAACATCCGTTAGACTCTACATAGCTAACATGGGATGGTTTAAAAACGCTTTGGCGGAGTAGATCGTTTGTGTGTAGCCTGATATCCGACCGTTGTGCACTAGCAACGGATCATGAGTGACATATGTTAACCACTGACCCTGATTTATAATTTATTCTCCACACAGCCCCTTCTGGGGATAACACATGAGTTTCTGGTTCTCATGTAGAAGGTGCGTGTACATTCTTGCTCATTGGCGTTCGATTATGAGAGTTTTTTAAAACAGTAGATAGTTTGTTGGGTTTCACAAACTGTGAAGAGAAAACAAGGACACGTGTGTATACACTAAGAGGAAATGTGCTGCTTAAGTATCTGCAACCGTAAGCTTTGTTTTTGATGGCTGACCCCATACGTCGTGATATTTTCGAAGTAAGATTTGCACAGTACTGGCGTGATATGATAAAGACCCATAAATATTTGACTGTTTCAATCAACTGAGCTTGGCTGATTTATAACATCGTTATCCTTAACGTGCTGTCACATGTTCTCTGTAGAGGTCTGGCGCATTACCGGGCCAATGAGGAACCCGAACAGTGCCACTTTCATACCGTGACGTCATTAAACGAGCTGTGTGACACATAGCTTTCACTTGCTTGCTTGTTTCACAGTCTGTCAATTATATCTGCGTCAGAAGAATGTTACTACAAAGTGTTTAGTACTCAGTTTGTTGCATAGTTTTATCTTTTGTGAAGAAGTGGAGAGAACATCGACAACTCCTTGCAAAGCAACGCCTGTCCCCATACCATGGTGTTAAATCACTGTGGGTGGGTGCTGAGCAGTTGGCACAATGCAGCGTGGACTGTACATCTCGTTGTTTTACCTTTTTGTAATAGTCTTTATTATTCCGAAGTGGAATAAATTTGCTCTCGTCTGTCCCCAAAACTGTAAGCCAAAAGTCTAAAAATTAGTGATGTATTATCACAATAGCACTGTGAAAACCTTACTTCGACAATATTACGACGCATCGAATTTGTCATTAGAAACAATTTAACATGCTTAAGCAGCATATTTTTTTATGTTGCTACTTAAACGCGTGTCTGTATTTACTCTTCAAATTTGTTGAGACATAATTTCTGAAAGCTTTCTCATCATTGTTTTGAATAAAACAGAGGTGGTCATACTTCAATAAGCAAGATTGCAATCGTGATAAATATTGTTCAAGCAAAATGGTGCAATTGATAATTGTGGTTAAAACCAGGTTCTTCCCGTCAGTCGTAAGAAGTGAGTTGGTGGAGCAAGTGAACTGTGCTTTCAGCCAGCTAAGAGGAGTGGATAGAAGCGAGGCTTTTTTCCAGTGGGTAGTAAATGCCTGGCTCATATTTACCAGTGGGATACGAATATGTGTTATGTGTTTACTGGTGTTTGTTTGTGTATATATTTATAGGAACCATTGTTTCGGTTATACGACGCCGATGACCATGAAGAAGTAAACTAGAAAAGGGTGGCCACACAGGGTAGCATTCCTCAATCGAGATTTGCATAGGCATTTACAAGAAATGGATGCGATGAAAACGTACTTTTATTTTGTTTCATGTAAAAAGTCGGAAAAAAGGGGACAATATGAAACTGTGATTTACATTAAATAAGAGTAATGTACTTACTCAATTAATTCCTAATTATTGGCCAAGCCTTCTCCACCACTGCCCGATGCGTAGGCGTTTGGTCGCCATATAGACCGTCTCCTTTGAAGATATCGTAATCACAGTACAACCCTGTGTCCGCAACGTTCGCCATTCTTCACAACGATATCTACAATTTGTGTAGTTTTACATTGACGATAGATACTCAACAATATAAACACACGGCTATCAGAAATATCGCAAATATCAGCAATAGGCGACACCAGTTCGTTACTGAAGAGACAGTGAAACCGATGTGTCTATATATATTGTGTTAACAATACAACGTAAACGTAGCTGCCGAAACTCTCACAAATATCGTCAGCATGAGTTGACTCAGGTTCACCTGTAAACAAATTATTGAAATATATGTTATGTTGGTCTTTGATTAGCATAGCATGACCATTCATTATGATAGTGCCTTTCACGAAGACGGGACAGAACACTTATTTCTATTTTTGCAATAAGAGTTTGTCATGAAACAATTGTTTTAAATTAATCAACATTAATTGTCTCGTTTTTGTTTGTGAATCTTTCCACACTAGAAAAGCAAGAAGGGCTACTCGAGTGTGAGCCGCTATTTAATATAGATATATATATATATATATTTGGTAAAAAAAATAAATAAATAATAATAAAATATTTGAAATTCAGATGCAATATTGTCAATTTCTATTGTTATTTCTTAGCAAATACAAACAACATATTAAATAATTACGTAATATAAAATCTAAGGTTTTTCAATAAACAAACATTTGTATATATATATATATATATATATATATATATATATATATATATATATATAGAGAGAGAGAGAGAGAGAGAGAGAGAGAGAGCAAGCAAGCAAATAATTGCAATATTATAATGACATAATATACAACTGTATACAAGCATGGAGACCATATCGTAAGAAGGATATAGATACGCTTGAACGCATACAAAGGAGAGCAACTAAAATGATTCCAGAACTTAGAGACCTTAGTTATGAAGAACGCCTGAAAGAATGTGGTTTAACAACTCTAGAGACAAGGAGGTTAAGAGGAGATCAGATTGAAGTTTTTAAGATATTGAATGGGTATGAAAATATTGATAGAAATATGTTTTTCTCACTCAAGAAGGATAGCAGAACTAGAGGACATGAGGTAAAATTAGTAAAGGATCAATGTAGATTGGACACCAGGAAGCACTCGTTCGCACAGAGGACAATAAATGAATGGAACAAATTGTCTACAGATTGTGTAACTGCTAGCAGCGTGAATATGTTTAAAAACAAGGTTGACACATATCTCAGGAGGGCGGGTTATAAGTAGGTGAACATTGTTGGACTCTCGATAAGCCAATGGCTTCCTTGTCCACTTGCCATATGGGCCTTCGGCTTGGATGGCAAATCTTGTTAAATCTAAATATGGTCTTTAATTAACCGTTCTAATAATTTACAAATCACTGACGTTAAGCTCACTGGTCTGTAATTCTCTGACTTATTTCTCGAACCCTTTTTAAATAATGGTATGATGTTTGCTTATTTCCATTCAAACGGAACAACTCCCTCTTTTAATGACAAGTTGAATACTCTTGCAAGTGGTATACTGATTTGTTCTACTGTTTCCATTAGTAATTTTGGAGGAATGCCATCCACTCCCGGTGATTTGTTATCCTTCATTGCCTTTATTTTACCAGACTTAGGGGTGTTTACACGAATATATAAGGAGTGGTTTCTTATTGTACTAGACCAGGAGACGGTGATTGGTGAACCAGTGTCATGTGTCATCTCAGAAACAAGGAGTATAAAAAGAGACTGAATACATATCGGCGAACAGACAGATTAGGGTGAAAGTAAAGTGGACACAGACGGGTCGTGTAGCCCAGCGTAGGTGCCCGGTGTCGTATAATAAATGCATATTTTTTTCATTTGTCTTTGTGTTGATGTTCCTTTGTGCAACCACCATTCACGAGTGCTGAATTATAGAAATGGGGCTTTCCAACTGGACCTGAGCCAAACTAGTGAACGGAAACCCCGCCAATCCCTGACATACACACACACAAACACAGACACATACACACCCACACAAATAAATAAATACACACACACACACACACACACACGCCCACACATATATATATATATATATATATATATATATATATATATATATATATATATATATATATATACATATATATATATATATATATATATACATATATATATATATATATATATATACATATATATATATATATATATATATATATATATATATATATATATATATACACACACACACACATATATATATATATATATATATATATATATATATATATATATAATTATATATATTTATATATATATATATATATATATATATATATATATATATATATATAGTCAATGTAAGAGTAAATTCACTTCACACAGGTGTGTTAGTTGGTTATCTCCGATCACGTAGGTCTTCCCGGCATGAATATTTTAATTTCTGGTCAATCTGGAGTTACTTGGGTTATATCATGGTCAGTAAGGAAGTCAAGGGTCATTGATACTGGTCAGTATGGTCGATAGGGTCATGGAGACTGGTCATGTACGGTTTGATAATGGAGGTCAAGGTTATCAAGACCTTTCAGTAGAGATTGAGGTGATCAAGTTGTGGTCGGAATATTGCCTATATCTCGGGGACGTACCCGAATGGACCGGTAGCGGTGCGTTGTGAGTATCATACTACTATGAGTATTATCATTCGAATGTGTACGTGGTGACGTTGGGGTATAATTATACAATATTTATCCCCGAACAAATATACTTGAGTAAAAGTAGAAAGTAAACAATTATACTTTAAGTAGAGACAAAAGTAAACCACGACTCACGAGTCCACAAGCATAAGAACGAAAATAGTACTTTTTAAGTTTAACACGTGCAGACAAACACATACTTCCACACACTGGTAAGACAGCAAAATATTGTAAGGCACACCAGGTTTTACGAGCGCTTTATTTTTTTACGATGGGTAATTGTACGCTCGATACACACAAAGATCGCCTACGCGGTTCTGATGGCACCGAGGCGTGACTAATACGCAAATCGCACACGCGCCATATTTATCGTGGAATCGGTTCCGCTGTTTTGATGTGTTAAACTGATTAAAAGTGGCATAAAACACAATATTTTAAAAGAATATATGAATTTGTTACTGGAACACATGCGGAATGATGCAAGGAACGCATTCAGGTACAAACATGCTGGAAAAACCGTCGGCATAATGCCCTAATAATTTAGGCCAGTTAAGTAAACGATTACCACTTTTCCTTCCGTAGAGCCATTGTTGCGGCTTTGAAGTAGCGTCGATTAACGTTTCCTTTGCAGTAAGCTGGTCTCAATCGATTCGAACTATTTTCTTTATAATAATGAAGGCGCTCCCATAATTAGCCAGGCAAGTAGGTCGGCCTCCTGGCTTTGACCTTTATTCGCGTGGCTACGCCAGCAGCTAATTAGCGTGAAAACAGACCATGCCTGATAGCTCTTAAGAGGCCAGGGTCAAAGTACAACTATTCGTACAGGTCAGGCCAAAATCACTACAAGCTAATCAACTTGGCTTGGTCTAACTTACTGCATAATTGATGTAGGTGCATCCGCTAAGGTCAGCACAAATTTGCTCGTGGATTAGGCTGGGGCATTGTGATTTTATGATTAATACTTTAGTTATTTTGTATTTACAATGCTATATAGTAGGGTGTTAACATAGGCCAGATCCTTGTGCTGAATTGGAGTAATAACACTACAAGGGCTGGTGTCAGAAACTGGTCGGAACAAAATACTATTGTAAATTAATAAATGCCAATAGATGTTGTCACAAATTAATGTTTTATGTTTACGAAATGACATCGGTCTGCCATTATTTCGTTAAGAAACGAGTATAACCTTTTAACCTTAAATCTTACCTTCCGGTGTATATATATATTTCACATACGTGATATGTTATAGCCAACTTTGTTAAATATATATTGAGCTCTAAAGGGTATATACACACCTAGGGAATGGGAAGTGCTTATCATGGGGGCAAGGGAGAGGCCACATCCCTATGATGGCAAAGTTCTTAAGCATACCGACTTCCTTGATTATAAAGAACTCGCTAGAAACATAATAAAAAAACAGGACCAAAAATACTGAAGGGGACACCGTCAACTGGTTGAATATAAAGTGGCTAAGATTTGAAGAGTCCACTATAGATAATGATATACATGTCCTGATGTGTCCTCCCTGTGGCTTTCCTGTGCTACGTTTTTCAGAGCACAAACTTGATATGTCCATTTGTGGCCATGCATTAGAAATTGGAAATGGTCACAATGATTAAAAAGCATGTGCTAGAAGATGGTAATATCGTCTACAATGTAGCCAAGAATAACCATGATTGAACAAGAACCTGATTTTATAGATCACTTAATATACAAGTTAATTTACTGTTATATGTTTTATAGCATTATATCATATATTTTTAATCCGTTTGTGACCCAGGGTTTTTTCTTACATGTTTGTTTAATGGTTATCTTCCTAACAGGGAAATGATGGTTGCACAATGTACTAAATCTATTGACAAAGTTGGTATACGCAACAGTTATATTATCGGTTTGTAATACACTGTCCCACTTCTCTTGCCTGAAACTTCATATAAGCAAAGATACATTATCATCTTTTATGTTTCTTACATATATAAATGTGTCGTATTTGTCTATTTCTTAATTGCATAACACGAATATCGCCACATTATCACCAATACCCTTGATTAATAACCCAGTTTTAATTAATTAATTCGTTTGATAAGTAAATATATGATATAAAAGACCGTGCATACAAACTAAACAAAACTGCTTTGTCCCATTGTGTATTTCAAGTGTTAGGAAATCGATATGCAAATCACCAAAAGATAGATTTATTTGGCGTAACTTCAGTAAACAATTGTTCTATGCTCTCATATAATATATCTATGTCTGACACCGGTGTTCTGTAGATACAACTCACAATTATATATATATGTGTTGTTTCATGTCCAATTCGACAGTGACACATTCAAATATATGCTCTGTCACCTTGGACTGTACTGCTCGAAGTGAATATTTTGTTAACATATAATGCCACACCTTTTCTTTTATATCTTACAATGTAAATAACTTAATATCTATTTTATATATCGTCAACATCATCATCATCGTATTCGTGCAGTTGAAAATTAATATCGGAGCATGCGTTATGCACTGCGTGTAATTATGAATATTTAGAATTCAGAGAAAGAGTTCAACGTGTCGCAAGCTCTGCGAGAGTCTTCAGTTTAATTATCTGCCCGCTCTCGCGAATAATTCACGTAGACACAGGTTCCTCGGCTGTGGTCGATGCAGAGCTGCTCGTGCCTGGCCTTGGTTTGATCGTAGTCTTTGTGGCATAGTTGTGTAAATCCAGCCTGGTGTTCTTCTTTTTGCTCTTCAAGTCTCAAGATACGTTTGTCTTTCGATTTGATAATTGTTAGCAGTTCAGCGATTCTCTTGTCAATTGATTTAGATTGTTCTTTGAAATCATCGACGAATATACATACAACTTCGAAAGAGCGTCTAATGTTCGACATCTCGGATTCTGTTTCGGATCGTTTCAATGTACAAGGCATAGCTGGGTCTTGAGGCTTAACGTTAGGCGTGTCTTTGTTCTGCTCGGCAGTCAAGACAGCACAATGTCATGGTTGGGTAGCCTCAACCTGAACTGACTGTTGCACCTTACCTTGCACTGCCAGAGCGATCGAGCATGACGCATATATTTTCGTCACGTTGGGCGATATTCCCACAAAATCACGAAGGCAGCAACAACATAAGCCATTTTAAAGATGTAAATCCCGAGCTAATGCAAACGTTTTACATTATGGTGGTCTTACTCGTCTCTGTCGTAGATGTTCATCTCGTTGATAGCAGGCGTAATAAATTAATAAACGAACAATATAGTAGCACCGTAACTTTCACTGAAAGTCGTTAGATCACGAGATATTTGTATTTCAGAAAGGAGAAAATAAAGATTAATTAAAGAACACATGGTGGACTTCCTTTATAGGAATAAATTATTAACTCCATATCAACATGGACTCCTAAAACCGAGATCATGCTAAACAAATATGTTATGTTATGTATGAAGAAACCACTAAGTGGGTAGACGAGGGATCACCTGTATATATGATTTACTATGACTTTCAGAACACTTTCGACAAAATGCCACATCAAAGAACAATACTTATGTTGTAAGTCCATAGCATCGGGGATCGCATAATCGCCTGGATCGAAAAATTACTTACATAACACAGTATGTTGTTGTAGATTATGAGGTTTCATACTAGAAATCAGTTTTGAGTAGGGTACCACAATGATCAGCATTAGTACCTTTATTATTCTTACTATTCTTATCAATGACATTGGACAACAATATAGTGACATTTGCGGATGACACAAAGTGTTTTTGAAACGTTTAAAATGGTGATGATAAACAACATTTACAAAAAGATCTAGACAAATAAGATAAGATAAATAATCTTTAAAAAATGCCAGATGTTATTCAATTTAGGAAAATGCAAATTCCTGCACACAGGACATGGAAACTTGGACGTAAACTGTAAAACAGGAGATATCGTTCTAGGTAGGTACTACCATAAAATAAATGACTTAGGTGGTAACAATATGTGCTGATAAGAAAGTTTCAGATGAATGTGGTGTTGCAGCTTCAAAGGGTAACCAAGTTATTCGGTTGATTAGAATAAATATAACATATAAGGGGAACAAGCTAAATTGTATTATACCACTGTATAAAGCAATATGTAGACTTCATATAGAATGTTGTACGCAAGCTTGGAGACCATAGCATAACAATGGATATAGAAATGCTTGAAAGATTACGCGGGAGATCAGCTAAAATTATAACAGAACTGAGAGACCTGAATTACGAAGATCGCCGAAAATACTGTGGTTTAACAACCCTAGAGACAAGGAGGTTAAGAAAAGATCAAATTGAAGTTTCTCTAAGATATTGAGTGGGTATGAAGATATTGATAAATACATTGTTCTCACTAAAGAAAGATAGTAAAACTACAGGACATGATGTCTCATTAGAAAGGATCTGTGTAGATTTGATATCAGGAAGTAATCGTTCTCATAGAGGAAAATAAATTACATATAGACATAAAAACACATAGATAAAAACTTTGGATTCTTTATAATTTGTCCACTTGACATCTGGGTTTTTGCCTTTAATGGCAATCTTGCTCAATTTGATTAATCAGATACATGGACTAATGTCTTTCAATATAGCTAATTTGCTATAACTCAGTCATCATTTTAAAATATTTTATTACATTTTTTTTACTGTTCATATGTAAGTCATGCCTTATTAATTCTTTATTATTTAATTAGCTAATTAATGTTATATTTACAAATATTATCTACGTGTATATATTGTTGCATATATTGTTATATATATTTGTAGCAGTAGCAGCAGTAATTGCAGTATGATAGCTTCAGCAGTAGCAGTAACGGCAGCATTAACTTGTTACGGTAGCAGTAGTAATTGTATCGTTATTAGTATTATCATTATTGTAAACTTTGTATATGTCTCAATAAAACTGTACAAATGTGAATAAATAGTTAACATTGTTCAAACTAATATACTGTTCTACTTAGCTGTCGTATACACTGCATTCTTCTTCTTTCCCATATTGTGCATCATTCTACTAAGATATATTTCTCACAGTCGTGTAGTGGGTTGGTTGAAGATTCTTCAGAACAAACAGTGATGTGAGCAAAAGTGTGCTGGTTGGTGTCACTTTCTACAGGTGATATGCACATGATCGCGAAAAGGTTACATCCACTTACTGCCCTTGATGCCGTTTTTAAACTCCTCTGCAGCTCTCTGGGCTGATATGGGTACAGTTGTTAAACTATTCCTTATCCAGAAGCGTGTACTCACCAGAGTGATAAATTAACTAACGACAAACCTGTACACTTAACAAAAGACGATGGTAATTAACCATACAAATAGCGTGTTGCTTTCAGCGTTGGTTGATGTGTTCCAAATTTTCTAGAGGAATTTTCCGTACTCTACTCTTCAGTGATTGAACTCTAGCATCAAACTGGTAAACACTTATGCAGTGACCTCGACTACGAGCACATGACACGGTTTTATTATGTAATCACGAAGTGCACATACGTTGAGTCACCTCGTGTCATCCCACTTCATCAAACCACTGTTTAAATGTAACCACGAAACGACAATCGTTTCACATTACCCGAACTAATACATGTTAATACCCGTGAATCGAAAACACGACAACTGGGCATAGTGTTTTATGAATCATGCATTGGATAATGACGGAGGTTAAACTGTTAATGCATACCGATTAGCACACACATACGCAAGAACGCACGCACGTATACATGCACAAACTTCAGTATTTCCTTTGATTTATGTGATTTTCTACACATCGTCGCAATCAGATGTCTTTGATCCAGCTAAGTATGACAACCACACACACACACACGCACACACACACACACACACACACACACACACACACACACACACACACACACACACACACACACACACACACACACACACACACACACACACACACACACACACACACACACACACACACACACACATATATATATATATATATATATATATATATATATATAACCACACACACACACACACACACACACACACACACACACACACACACACACACACACACATATATACACACATATATATATATATATATATATATATATATATATATATATATATATATATATATATATATATGTGTGTGTGTGTGTGTGTGTGTGTGTGTGTGTGTGTGTGTGTGTGCGTGCGTGTGTGTGTGTGCGTGTGTGTGTATGTGTGTGTGTGTGTGTGTGTGTGTGTGTGTGTGTGTGTGTGTGTGTGTGTGTGTGTGTGTGTGTGTGTGTGTGTGTGTGTGTGTGTGTGTGTGTGTGTGTGTGTGTGTGTTATATCCGTCTTCTTTGCGATCGCTAGTTCGAGATTTATAACTGAATTTGTAAACACTCGACTATGAGTACATAGAGTAATACATAAGTATACTCAAGCCATTGTTCTCCAGGTTCGAAGCGATTTTAATCGAGTACACCAGACGGCTAGTAGCAATATAATCACGCACAATAACTATTAAAAGAAACAGTGAATATAGATATCACTGTAAACCGTAAAGAAAAGTATTGCATGTAAACATAACTTATACTAATGCTAAAAGCTTAAAACAAAACATGTTTAAATCTGACCGGTAATTTTGAAGCCTATTGCTAAAGCAGGTATATTATTTACTACGCGAGAAGTTTTGGTCGTTGAATGGAGCAGATTGGTATTCGGCGATGTGCCGGTATATAGGCTCAATCGTTGCTAGAAAGTCCTCCTGGAAACAGTAGTAGGACGTATAATGATTAGAACATTTGTCAACCATTTGACCTGTATCTCCGGATTCAGGGTCAACGCAAAAGAGTTTTGAGTGGGGTACCACAAGGATCAGTATTAGAACCTTCGTTTTTGTTAATATACATCAATGTTTGGATGTAAACTATGAAATGGGAGATATTGTTCTAGGTACTACTGTAATAAAGGGTGACATTGGTGGCAGCGTGACATTGCAGCTTGAAATGGTAATCAAATTATTGGATTGATTAGGATAAATATAACATACACGAAACAAATAATTAGCCATATGTATAAAGCAATAGTTAGACCTCATCTAGAATATTGTATACAAGTTTGGAGGCCATGTCGTAAGAAGGATATAGATAAGCGTGAAAGAATACAGAGGAGAGCAACTAAAATGATTCCAGAACTGAGAGACCTTAGTTGTGAAGAACGACTGAAATAAAGTGGTTTAACAACCCTAGAGGAAAAAAAATATTGAATGGGTACGAAAATATTGTTAAAGATATTTTATCACACTCATGAAAGATAATATATCTAGAGGACATGAGGAAAGGATAACCGTAGACTGGATATCAAGAAGTTGTCGTTGTCACGTTGTCACAAAGGACAATCAATTAATGGAAAACATGATCTACATATAGTGGAATTGCTAGCAGCGTGAATATGTTTAAAAACAAAGTTGACACATATCTCAGGAAGGCGGATTACACATATATTAAAATATTAGTCTCTCAATAAGCCAATGGCTTCCTTGTCCACTTATCATCTGGGTCTTTATCTTGGATGGCAATCTTGTTAAATCTTGTCGCGCCAACACAGACACAGCTGATCTGTAACCAGTTATGTCTAGCTGTCCGAGTAGATGGTTTATTCGATGTTTTGGAATAACCAAAGTTCGCCCCTACTGATGCACTTTCATGTGTGTCTTTATTTAGTGACAAGTAGATAATTTTGCTGCTTAGTATTTACTGAAATTACAATAAGTGTTGTAAATCGTAGTAATTACAATAATACATGGAAGCTGCTCTTACAACATGATGAAAGTGTCCGTAAAGAACGAATACACCGACGCATTGTGATCTGAGCTTCATATCGTGCTAGTTCTGACAACTTGTGCTGTTTAGCGTTCGGAAAAGATCTCTTTACTTCAATGCTTCCGAAAGTATTTAAGAAGTGATATTATTAAAAAAATAGTATTGGATGATTTCTACAACTGTTGCACTGAACGACATAAGTAACGCAACTATTTCAACATAATCGTTGTACGACACAATGAACTCGCCGGACTTTCATGAGCAAAGCACAGCAAATAACTGGAAACGACAACATAATTGTTATGTTGCCATCTCGCATCAGCCTCTGGAGTCACAAATAATCGCCTAGATGCTGGGTACCAATCATAATCGTCATCATTCTGAATCTATTATCTAGTGTGCGTGATAAACAGTGGGGCGATTATTCAGGTTTCGAGATGTGGCGCTCCGTTTGTTGCTGCCAAGAGAGTCTGGAATCATTACCAAGTTTTACTGTTACCAAAACAAACTCGGTTTTGTCACGGGATCAAGTTAGCCTGTCAAAGTCTATATCATGCTGACTCATCACTTAGAGAAGACGCAAATCAGTGCATTCCATCTTAAGAACGAGGATGTAAATCGACAGTTGAATGTTAGCTGGAATGGGAGAACACTAACTCACAATCCCAAGTCAATATACCTGGGGTTTACCCTGGAGAGAACACTCAGCTACAAACATCATATCATCAAAACAAAGGCAAATGTAGGAGCCAGGAACAACATCCTAAAGAAGCTGTCCAGGAACAACATTCTAAGGATTTTAAAGAAATTCACTTGTCTCCAGGCATAAAGTACTACCTTGGTAAGATAATAATAAACATTACCTAAGAAACCTAAGTAAAAATACATGCATGGAGTTAGTTGAGTTAAATTGGCATGGCGACATAGGAATATAAGAAAGGGACTGGCAGAAGACAGTTATGGCATGAGGAAGACCTCTCCGTTCAAGTGTTTCACAGCCTGCATGTAAGAGATTTCCTTAAGCCTTGTGGTTCTAGGCTTGATGCTTCCATAGAAGCTCAAAGAGATGGTTGGCTGGACGGGATGTTTCCAGTGCAATGCTATTGGATTTTCGCGCGCAGCGAGCATCGTAAATAGACTATATGGATAGCAATTCGTTCCCAATGATTCTAGATTCGCATTTCACTGTGGCTTCAAGTAGCTGTTTCTCCTCCTGACCGGCGCGACCAAACTACACTACGATCGAAAAAGTGAGGACGCTTTCAATGATTGCTCGGAAGAAAAGAATCATGATCTCCTCTGCAATCTCCTGAGCTGCCTTGGGGAGCATAGGAGTTGTTGTGCCTTTTGTGATGCACAACGTGTTCTTGCCCCAACTGTGATCGCTTGAAATGGTTGTCCCAAGGAATCTGAAAGATTCAACTTGTTCGACTTCCACGCCATTTAATGAAAGAGAGCGGATAGGAGTATTCTTCCTGCGAAAGTCAACAATATTTTATTTTGTCTTTGACACGTTCAATTCGAGATTATTATCTGCACACCAGCCAACCAATATATGAACCTCATTCCTGTATGCCGTCTTGTCCGCATTCTGGATGTCACGGAGACACAGTCATTTGGGAAGGGAGTGAACAGAAAGGGGGATAACATACAACCCTGTGTGACACCAGTATTCAGTACGAGAGGTTTGGAGAGAGAGTTGTTGACTTTGACAGATTGAAGCCAATGAAGAAGAAGGTTGAGAACCCAGTGACAGATGGTAGGATGTATATTCAACAAGGAAAGTTTATTGAGCAGCTTGTAGGGGATGGTGGTGTTGGATGCTGAGATGAAGTCAATTAACAGGATACTGGCATAGGTTCCTGGCCGCTCCAGGTTCTTCAGGATGTGGTACAAACCTATAGCGACCGCATAATCTACTGATCTGTTTGCCCGATATGCAAACTGGACGGCAAAGGGCGGACACAGGTGGGTGCCTGCTGGAAGTGGGCGCTGCTCTGACGAAGTGTTCATCTTATCAAATCTGCTGTAAAAGTCGTTCAGCTGGTCGTTAAAGGAGGGATTACTGTTGCCGATAGCCGCAGCGCTTTGCTTGTACTGCGTGATCTGCTGCAATCCCTGCCACACAGTTATGGCGTCGTTGTAAGCGAACTGGTCCTCAAGTTTACGCTTGTGCTCAAACTTGGCCTTCTTGACCGCCTGCACCATGCACCTACCGGTGATGAACGCCACGTTCCTTGTGAATCATGGTTTATCGTTGCCATACAGGGTGACAGTTTTGGTCTCCGTACACACATCCTCACACAGCTGATGTAGGCTGTCAAGGTGTCAGCGTACTCGTCTATGTCAGGGCATGCTTCTTTATACATGTCCCAATCTGTGTACTCCAAGCATCCCCGAAGAGCTTCAGTCGACTCATCCGTCAGCATCCTGTCTTCTTTGTTTGCTTCTGAGCGTTCAGTTTCTGTTGGAACGTGGTGATGAGTACGACCGTTACGTGATCATACTCTCCGAGTGGAGCCCTGGTGGTGGCACAATACGCATCCTTAAAGACTGTGATCCAGGATCTTGCTGTTGCGTGTGGCGCAGTCTTCATGCTGCTTGTACCTGCGCAGTAACTTCTTCATAGGTGTGTGATTAAAGTCACCCATAATGATGAAGATGCTGTCAGGATGAACCGATTCTGCTGCCGCCACCTGTGCAGACAACAGGTTGACTGTCTTTGTAGCACTGGCATCGGGGAGAATGTAAACACCCAAAAGCATGACCGAAGAACAGAACAGTTTGCTACAGAGAGTGACAGTTTCCAATTCACGAGAATACAACATAGAGACAAGCTGAGTGTCGTGACACCTTCGCTGATTCACCAGAAAACACACCCGCTCCTTGTCCGTCAGTTCGCTCGATCGGTCCGCTCTAAACCGAGCATGGCCGGGGGGGGGGGTGGCACTGCCGTGTCTGGGAGTCCAACCACGATTCCGTAAAACACGAAATAAAATAATCTCTGAACTCTCGTTTAAAAGTCAACAAGTGAAACAGTTCGCCCGTTTTGTTCCTCAGTGAACGCACATTTGCCAGAACAACAGGGAGTGGCGGTCGAAGGCTGCGCCGGCGAAACCTACACAGTGCACCGCCGCGTCCACCCCCGCTTGCGTGTGCGGCGTGGTGTGTCGTGTTGTGTGTGAGAAGTACGTCGAACCGTGTTGACAACAGGATAGTGTCCTCAAAGACGAAATTTGGTTGATACTCACTCCAATATACTCAGAAAATCCTCCCGTTCCAACACAAACAATCCTTAGCGCGAGCAAAACCAACGAAAATAAGCAAAACATTACACATCACCACAACGTGTCGACATGTACCGGCGCCATCTTGAGTTCAGTTGATAATATCAGTGCCAATGTCAATGACAATGACAATAACAATGATAATGACAATAGCAATAACAACAGCAAAAGAAGCAACCACAGAGCCTACATAAAATTTATATAGCTCTTAGATCCTCAATACCCCGAGTTCAGAAGAACAATAAAGCATAATCATCAAAATAGTGAACATTTCTCATGATAGTTCGTTTTCATGTTTAAATTATTATCTTGACATATCATAACTTGTGTTTACCTTTGCAGAATTGTTCATCATCTTATCAAGGCGACTTCGTAAGTACTAATGACGTAGGACGGCGTCATCTTACACGTGACGAAGAGAGACAACTTCAAAATAGACAACATCATCATAGACATAGAGTTGTTGAAACTCGCACTAGAGACTACGTACTTCAGATTTGGAGGAGGAATTTACTAGCAGAAGTTAGGTGTAGCCATGGGCAGTCCACTATCCCCAACGATGTGAACTTGTACGTGGAGGACTAGGAGAAAAAAATCACTGCCAGGGCCCCAAATGATTACAAGCCATGTAATTGGAAGCGATTTGTGGATGATACCATTTGTCTAGTACTCAAAAGCAGGGCAGAGGAATTACAACAGCATGTGAACACGGTTGACCCCACAGGTAGCATAAGATTCACAAGAGATTAGAAAGAAAACAACAACGTGCCATTCCTGGTAAATGTTGCATCAAGGAATTGTTGTTTTCTTCGTCTTCCCTTATGCTACCTGTGGGGTCAACCGTGTCCATGTGCTGTTGTCACTAGTCTACCAAAATGAAGTGTAAACATTGTGGCACAGCCTAAGCAAGAGAGACAGGGAGATTGGTTATGACCAGACTAAATGAACACAAGAAAGATGTAGATGATGCAGAGAAAGGATAAAATATGAGGAGCGAAAAGAAGCGGTCGCAATCCACCATCAACAAGTCCACCCAAGACTATACAACCACCGAAAACCATATCATATACTGGGAGGGAGTAAATGTGGTAGACAGGGAGTCACACACAAGGAGAAGACTCGTAGAAGAGACCATGTAGATACGCTGACGCAGTGACAAGCCGAGACGAGGGCAATTACGAACTTCCTCTCGTGTATGATGACGTCATCCAACGTCATTAGTACTGATGAAGGCGCCTCGGTAAAACGATGAAAACGTCTACAAAGGTAAAAACAGGTTTGGATATGTCAAACTAATAATTTCAAAACAATCGGTAAGTTTGGCATTAATGCCAATCAGTAACATGACTTTGATATACAACATCACATATATGAATTCATCAAATATGTTGAAATGCAAATCAATCCGATCAAGAGGCCATCTGACGGCAACAATCAAACCATGTGTTTGCCACATTCTATTCATGTCCATTTAACGAAGGAGCAATATCAGGCGCATGCCAGTTTACCAATGTTGTGCCGACTCTGACATTTTATTACACCAATAATTGTTGTGTAACGTGTGCTACCCCAATCACACAATCGCGCGACGCGCAACACAAGTCTAGTAATTTACATCTGGCATGTAATAAACTAGACTAATCAGACATGCCAGTACTTGGTTTGGAAAGCCGTGTTGCGACTCGCCTTCCAATTAGTAAGATATTTGCTGAGCTAGGCTTGTGTCGTTGTTAACATCACGTATTTGTCTCGTATCCACGTTGATTTTGGCGTCCGGACACCGTCATTCATCTTGACAAGGTAGTCGAGTTGCTTTTGTTTTAAACAAGAACATGACATTAGCGAAATGTTCTACTGAGTCGCTACATCATTTGACTGTTGACGCACGTAGAGACATTGTTAGCCCTTTTGGCGTTCTGTAGACGTAAGCCCGATGTTGTTGCGACAACAGTGTTTATTGTTGTTGCTCCGGCAGCTCGAATATGATGGGGGTGTCGCATTGCTAGCTGGGAATGAAGTTGGCATCACATCATATGAAACAAGCATGCTCCTCTATTGCCCCAGCGACCGTGCTCTCTTAAGGACCGTGCTTGTTTGGACGAAGATTACACCAATACATGGACCATAAGTGGAACTCCGAATTGCGATCGGATGTAATTTGTCCATCTCCCTGAACTCCTGTCCTGGGTTCATCTATCTTCATAATCCCCTCTTTCCTAGGCTGCCATTTCAGGCACTGCGCCTTGGATATCAATAATAACAATCCAGCCTGCATTCTTGTTCTGGACACAACATGATGCGTAGGTGACAAGACTGGCGTCCGGCGAGGACGTTCCTCGTTACCAGAGCCGCCACAGTCTGATTGTTTCCAGCCACTAAGTTTTATTATAAATTAATAAATAATGATATATCAGAATATTTTAGACACCTAACTTACAAACACATTTTTTTAATTCATAAACACTGCACTCGAAACTAAACTAATGTGTTTATTCCTCGAAGCAATAACGAATATGTCAAAAACACATCCTACACAAATTAATTGAAACAAATAACAATACTATAAGCGTTGTCATTTATACAAGTGGCACATGAATATGGTCTGTATGGTTTCGCCATCTAACTTAAAAACTGTCTAGTTATAAATAAAATAGCTTAACCACGATACATTAATTATGTGTATATTATTTTTTTATAAATGGTACTACACACAAATGTGTATATAAGTGTATATGGTGAAGAACTCTCATTAAACTCCAGTAAATGTCAACGTAGCCTTTACATTTTATTTTGTAGATCTAGACACCTCGAAGCATGACGAATGTAGTAAACGGCGCCGATGGCTGTTATGAAGAACTGTACAACGAAGACGGTCCATTTGGCGACAAACCGCTGACGAATCGAACAGACGTGGCAACCGCTTGGCCGATAATCAGGGATTTATTGTGTAAGTGTATTTTATCTTCCATATCGTCCCCGTTCTCGAACGAACACCCCCTTTTAGAGATAATTTTCTTTAATTGCAACATTTTCAGAAAACGTCCCAGATGACAGAATTCTCCAATAATAATGTGTACGCGTTTCCTGGCTTGACATTTCTGCTATGCTGTTAAAACTTATTCGTTATCCTTTTTCCTTAGCTACCATTTCTGGAGTTAACTGCACTATTAGGTCAGGTAAGAAAAACATTATGTATTTTGTGATAAAACATGATTGCACGGTGCTTCTCTATGTCCCACAGATATTTCATAACCATGGATCTACGCTGGCACTTACATGTGATAACCTTGAAGTTGACCCATTTTCTATGATGGCCGTCAGTCATAAGTTTTACATATCACTGTACAAGTTTTTTTTTTATTCATGCATTATTTTGTTTCCTAAAATAATTTTGTTGGTTTTGACAACAATAGAGAGCATTTATTTCAGCAACCTAAGGTGATTTATGATGCA
Source organism: Lamellibrachia columna (assembly GCA_963662155.1). Lineage (NCBI taxonomy): Eukaryota > Metazoa > Annelida > Polychaeta > Sabellida > Siboglinidae > Lamellibrachia > Lamellibrachia columna. Next base: position 60,222,428 of record OY759261.1, on the reverse strand, counting down.
ACTTATGTAGTGTACTTGTACTGCTCTCAACATATAATAATTAATGTTTCCATTATAGCATTCAAACACTACAAGTATATATAATTATCTCCTTTTTGTTGGTTTATTCCGTACTTGATATATGCTAATTGGTCCTTCTTAGCCTGAAACACCCAACTAACCCAAGTCATCCTGTAAATTAATTTGGGATTGTGTATGTTGTGTCAAATTGATATAGAATAATATTTTCAGTGTCCAACAAACGGTAAACTGGAACCTAAAGGTATTGCCTAAATATATATATATATATATATATATATATATATATATATATAGGCAATACCTTTAGGTTCCAGTTTACCGTTTGTTGGACACTGAAAAGATTATTCTATAAATATATATATATATATATATATATATATATATATATATATATATATATATATATATATATATATATATATATATATATATATATATATATATATATATATATATATATATATATATATATATATATATATATATATATATATATATATATTATAGCAATATTACAGTCAATGTGGTCAGGAAAGACTTTTCACAACGAGGTCAAGAAGTCTTACCAGTGTCCCCAACCTTTTAGATCCGGCTAACCAAAGGTCTGCCAATGATGCTGCAGGGTGGCAACCAGTGTTGACAACCCTTCCCCAGGCAACGCAGTCATGGTATTAACTGTTACGTTGTTGCAAGAAATGGTGCATGTGACACAGTAAATTTTCGATTGCAGCACTGAAAGCGCTGACCAGTTTAATATGTTCCGGAGACAGTTAGACCACTAATATCACGAATACGGAACTGTTGCTATTCGAACATTGTGCTTAAGTATGTACACAATATTTAATTATGACTGGAACTGTAACTTCAATGGTGTAAAAGTATATGTAAATTTCAATAGCAATAATTGTGCACAGTTGTAACCAGTCAAGCACAGTTAAACACAACCTTGACACAGATTTTCAAGATCAATTAAAGGTCACCAAAGACAGGCGCCAAGATGGTTTTATAGCATTATAATCCTGATCACATTAAGAAGCCATACTGAAAATTATACAATTCGTCTGCTATGCGGAGCTCACCTAATCTGCTACTCTGAATAATTTGATGTCCACCCAATGCATCACGCAGATGGCAACACATTTCATATCGATAATCCTTTTTTTCTACGTGATATGTCTGTTTTATTTTTAAACATATTCACTTTGTTGTGATTTACACAGTCAGTAGATACTGTGTTCCTGTCATTTGTCATCCACTACACTAAATAAATGTCACTGTTTTACTAACAGTATTTCATGTATTCTCGTCAATCAACATTCCATTTAAGAAATATATTTCTATCAATACTTTCATAATTATTCCATTTAAAAAAAAAAACCGCACTATTTAATATATTCCTCCTTTTAGCGTTTAATTGTGACAACGGAAAGAAAACGGATGGAAAATAAACAATAAATATGACTTACCTTTAATCCGTGTTTATTCTTCAACCAGGTTCCATTCCGTTTACGCCTGGGCACGGTCCATTTGTCATATGTGATTACGGGACAGCCGATGGTGTCAACTCACTCGGCCTGATGACCAACTGCATAGGTCAGTAATACCTGGATTAATCCGTTCACAGCCAGTGATTTTGTATTCGAGTTAATAGACAGTTTTACCATGATCGGTCAAATTAATTGTCGCAAATTTTATCGGGTAACAACTGGTATGCCACTTAATGATATTCCGAAATACCACCGTTATATTGTATAAGCTAGTACATATATAATATTGTGTATATGTTAGTTGTTGTAAGTTGTAAGAGGCTCGTTTTCTGTTGGATACGTTACAGATTGGGTGCAGAAAACGTACGGAGAGGATCAGCAAGTTCACGTCATTTATGAAGATCGCCCAACCAACGACTTCAACACGTTGATTCGCTTAATCGAAGGTTTATAACATTCAAATAATCATACCTATTAAGATTGGTGCATAGCGAAGTGTAATTATTATAAGTACTGTCACGTGAGCGATGTGTAACATGAGCGAAATGTAACATACATTATATTTTCTAATAATTATCTAATGTTAAAGTAAATCAACTTTGCCGAGAGTACGTCCGAATGACCGCTGGATTTTCGTTACCATAGTGCACGTCTGCGATCCATTCAATACTCTC
>OY759261.1:60195246-60217746 GCA_963662155.1 Lamellibrachia columna | reverse complement strand
GTACACAGCTAGAATAAATAGTCACTGGACCCACAGTACAAAGCTAGTATACATAGTCACTGTACCCACATTACTCAGCTAGTAGAGATAGTCACTGTACCCACAGTGCATAGATAGAATATAAATTCACTGTACCAAGAGTACACATCTATAATACATAGTTAATGCACCCACAGTACACAGCTACAGTACATAGTCACTCTACCCACAGTACACATCTAGAATACATAGTCACTGTATCCAGAGTACACAGCTATAATACGTAGTCAATATATCCAAAGTACACAGCTACAATTCGTAGTCACTGTATCCTTAGTACACACCTAGAATATATATTCAGTGTACCCACAGTACACAGCTGGAATACATAATCACTGTACACACAGTACACAGGTGGAATACATAGTCACTGTACCCACAGTACACAGCTAGATTATTTAGTCACTAAACCCACAGTACACAACTAGAATACATAGTCCATATACCCAGAGTATGCAGCTAGAATGCATATTTACTGTACCCAGAGTACACAACTAAAATATACAATCACTGTACCCACATAACACAGCTAGAATGCATAGTCACTGTACTCACAGTACACAGCTAGACTAAATAGTAACTGGGCCCACAGTACAAAGCTAGTATACATAGTCACTGTACCCACATTACTCAGCTATAATAGATAGTCATTGAACCCACAGTGCACATATAGAATATAAATTCACTGTACCCAGAGTACACATCTAGAATACATAGTTATTGCACCCACAGTACACAGCTACAGTACATAGTCTCTCTACCCACAGTACAAGTCTAGAATACATAATCACAATAACCATAGTACACGGCTAGAATACATAGTCACTGTATCCAGAGTACACAGCTAAATTACTTAGTCACTGTACACACAGTACACAGCTAGAATACATAGTCACTGTACCTGCAGTAAACAGCTAGAATTCATAGTCACTGTATCCACAGAACACACCTAGAATACATAGTCACTGTACCCAAAGAACACAGCTAGAATGCATAATCACTATACGCACAGTATACAGGTAGAATACATAGACAATGTACCCACAGAACACATATGTAATATATATTCACTGTATGCACAGTACACAGCTACAGTACATAGTCACTGTACCTACAGTACACTGCTAGAATACATATTCACTGTACCCACAACACACAGCTAGAATACATAGTCACTATACCCACAGTACACAGCTACAATTCGTAGTCACTGTACCCATAATAGAGGGTTAGAATACATAATCACTGTACCCACAGTACACAGCTAGATTATTTAGTCACTAAACCCACAGTACACAAGTAGAATACGTAGTGCATATACCCAGAGTATGGAGCTAGAATGCATATTTACTGTACCCAGAGTACACAACTACAATATACAGTCACTGTACCCACATAACACAGCTAGAATGCATAGTCACTGTACTCACTGCACACAGCTAGAATAAATAGTCACTGGACCCACAGTACAAAGCTAGTATACATAGTCACTGTACCCACATTACTCAGCTAGTATAGATAGTCACTGTACCCACAGTGCATAGATAGAATATAAATTCACTGTACCCAGAGTACACATTTAGAATACATAGTTACTGCACCCACAGTACACAGCTACAGTACATAGTCATTCTACCCACAGTACACATCTAGAATACATAGTCACTGTACCCACAGTATACAGCTAGAATACATAGCCACTGTATCCAGAGTACACAGCTATAATACGTAGTCAATATATCCAAAGTACACAGCTACAATTCCTAGTCACTGTATCCTTAGTACACACCTAGAATATATATTCAGTGTACCCACAGTACACAGCTGGAATACATAATCACTGTACGCACAATACACATGTGGAATACATAGTCACTGTACCCACAGTACACAGCTATAATATATAGCTACTGTACCCACAGTACATAGCTACAGTACATTGGCACTGTACCCACAGTACACAGCAAGAATACATATTCACTGTACCCTCAGTATACAGCTAGAATACATAGTCACTGTACCCACATTACTCAGCTAGCATACATAGTCAGTGTACCCACAGTACACAGCTATAATGTAAATTAACTGTACCCACAGTACACAGGTAGAATACATAGTTACTGCACACACAGTACACAGCTACAGTACATATTCACTCTACCCACAGTACACTGCTAGAGTACATAGTCGATGTACCCACAGTACACAGGTAGAATACATAGTCACTGTATCCTGAGTGCACAGCTATAATACATATAGTCACTATACCCATAGTACACAGTACATAGCTACGTTTCATAGTCACTGTATCCACAGTACACACCTAGGATAAATAGTCAGTGTACCCACAGTACACAGCTAAAATACAAAATCACTGTACGCACAGTACACAGGTAGAATACATAGTTACTGTAACCACAGTACATAGAATACATAGTTGCTGTACACACAGACCACATCTAGAATACATATTCACTGTACCCACAGTACACAGCTAGAATACATAATTACAGTAACAACAGTACACGGCAAGAATACAGTGTCACTAGACCCAGAGTATTCAGCTACAATTCGTTGTCACTGTACCCAGAGTACACAGCTAGAATACATAGTTACTGTATCCGGAGTACACAACTAAAATACATAATCACTGTACACAGAGTACACAGCTAGAATACATATTCCCTGTACCCGCAGTAAACAGCTAGAATACAAAGTCACTGTATCCATAGTACACAGCTACAAATCAAAGTCACTGTACCCACATTTCTCAGCTAGCATACCTAGTCACTGTACCTACAGTGCACAGCTAGAATATAAAGTCAATGTACCACAGTACAGAGCTATAATACTTAATCACTGCACACACAAATCACATCTATATTACATATTCACTGTACCCACAGTACACAGCTAGAATACATTGTCACTGTACCCAGAGTACAAAGCTAAAATACATAGTCACTCTACCCACACTATACTAGCAGTGTACTGTATTTAAAGTGGCTATGAACTGTACCTGTGTACTGTGCATACAGTGAATATATATTAAAGCTGTGTTCAGTGGGAAGAGTGACTATGTATTCTACTTGTGTATACTTAATCACTGCACACACAAATCACATCTATATTACATATTCACTGTACCCACAGTACACAGCTAGAATACATTGTCACTGTACCCAGAGTACAAAGCTAAAATACATAGTCACTCTACCCACACTATACTAGCAGTGTACTGTATTTAAAGTGGCTATGAACTGTACCTGTGTACTGTGCATACAGTGAATATATATTAAAGCTGTGTTCAGTGGGAAGAGTGACTATGTATTCTACTATGATTATGTAGTCTAGCTGTGCACAGTGGATACACTGACTATGTATTCTAGGTGTGTAGTGTTCATACAGTGACTACGAATTGTAGCTGTGTACTGTGTAATGTGGATATAGTGAATATGTATTATAGCTGTGTACTCTTAATACAATGACTATGTATTCTAGCTGCGTACTGTGTGTACAGTGACTATGTGTTCTAGAAGTGTACTGTGTGTACAGTGACTATGTACTTTAGCTGTGTACTGTGGGTACAGTAACTATGTATTCTAGCTGTGTATTGTGGGTACACTGATTAAGCATTCTTTGTGTGTACTGTGGATACAGTGACTACGAATTCTAGCTGTGTACAGTGGGTTCAGTGACTATGTATTTTAGTTGTGTATTTTGTGTACAGTGACTACGAATTTTAGTAGTATACTGTTGTTACGGTGACTATGTATTTTAGCTGTGTTCTCTGGGTAATGTGACTATGTATTCTATCTGTGTACTTTGCGTAAAGTAATTAAGTGTTATAGATGTGTACTCTGGATAGAGTGACTATGTATTATAGCTGTGTATTTTGGGTACAGGACTATGTACTGTAGCTGTGTATTCTGCGTACAGTGAATAACTATTATAGCTGTGTACTGTGGGTACAATGACTTTGTATTCGACATGTGTACTGTGGGTACAGTGGCTATGTATTCTAGTTGTTTACTGTGCGTACAATGACTACGTATTCTAGCTGTGTACTCTGGATACAGTGACTATGTATTCTAGCTTTGTTCTGTGGATACAGTGACTAAGTATTTTAGCTCTGTACTGTGGATACAGTGACAACGAATTGTAGCTGTGTACTGTGTACTGTGCGCATAGTGATTATGTATTCTAGCTGTGTTCTTTGGGTACAGTGACTATGTATTCTAGGTGTGTTCTGTGGATACAGTGACTATGAATTCTAGCTGTTTACTGCAGGTACAGTGAATATGTATTCTAGCTGTGTACTGTGTGTACAGTGACTAAGTAATTTAGCTGTGTACTCTGGATACAGTGACAATGTATTCTAGCCGTGTACTATGGTTATTGCGATTATGTATTCTAGACTTGTACTGTGGGTACAGTGATTATGTATTCTAGCTGTGTACTGTGGGTCCAGTGAATATGTATTCTAGCTGTGTACTGTGGGTACAGCGACTATGTATTCTAGCTGTGTACTGTGGGTACAATGACAGTGTGTATTCTACATGTGTACTGTGGGTACAGTGGCTATGTATTCTAGCTGTTTACTGTGGGTACAGTATATATATATATATATATATATATATATATGTGTGTGTGTGTGTGTGTGTGTGTGTGTGTGTGTGTGTGTGTGTGTGTGTGTGTGTGTGTGTGTGTGTGTGTTTGAGTGTGTGTGTGTGTTTGTGTGTGTGTGTGTGTGTGTGTGTGTGTGTGTGTGTGTGTGTGTGTGTGTGTGTGTGTGTGTGTGTGTGTGTGTGTGTGTGTGTGTAAATAAATTAAGGCAACAGCATGATGGAATCACTGCAGGCAGCAAGTAGTGAATGCACGTTTATTATTCATCTTTTATTAAACGCAGTGTCACTGCACACAGTGCGGAAGTCCAGACAGGTTTAATCTTGGTAATAGTTTGCCTCGCCTGGTCAATCAGAATATAAGAGGTCTGTGAGTAAAACGATCCGTATGAAACTAGAGTCCCGTTCTTTTTATAGCTCTGTGAACGGGTAAATTGTAGGAATTATGGGTCAATTGTAGGAATTATGGGTACACTGTAGGAGTTATGGGTAAAGTGTAAGAGCGCACTATTTAAAAATATTGACATATAACGAAAATATGCGTATGGCAAGAGACTTTAGAGTCCTCTGTCTAACGTTTGTGGACGATATTGTGTCATTATTTTCAAATATTTAATAAAATGTCCTTGTACTCTTATTCAATAGGAGAATTATGGGTAAAGTGTAGGAATTATGGGTAAACTGTAGGAGTTATGGGTAAAGTGTAAGAGCGCACTATTTTAAAATATTGACATATAACGAAAATATGCGTATGGCAAGAGACTTCAGAGTCCTCTGTCTAACGTTTGTGGACAATATTGCGTAGCTTATGTATTGCTTCGTTGTAACGGCTTGCCAATGAGAACTTTTATCAACGTATTCGGCACCGATCTAGTTGCTAACGATTGCCGCGTGTTTGATTGGCTTAAACAGATGCGACAAGGTAGACTGTACTATCACACTTCGTACATGACGTGATGGTCACCATCCGCAAATCGCCTCATCGTCACCCTCGAGCCTCTGGCGAGGTGGAGACACCCCTAAGCTCGCGACCTCTGGCGTGATGGTCAACATCCGCAAGTCGCCTCATCTTCATCGTCATAGTCGTCGTGATATTACACGCTACCCATATTGTATCACCATGCTGCTGCTGCTGCTGCTTGTTCAATAAAAATACGTGTGCACCCGTACGATACCGTGTTCTGTTCGTTTCTCGTCTCCTCGTTAGGTCCTTTGATCTCAGTTATTAATGAGTTTGTGTCATCTGCAAGCATGGACTGATGGTGTTAGCCGTTTACATGAATACGTGTACATGAATAAGTTTTCGATAACTATGTTTGTGAAATCTGCAAAGAGTCATTGATAGTGTTACATAAGCTGATAATATGAATAAGCAAAACAACCGGCCCAAGAAATAACCTTGTGATATACGACATCTAAGTGTTTCTTTATGAATTCACCCCATTGGCAATTAATACTTTTTTCCGGTTGTGAATACATTTCTGAATACATGCGTCATAATTCTAAAGGATAGAACCGGATAACGAAATAATCCCAACAAAGTTAATTTATTATTGATTATACTGCGGCGGATCAAACTGATAACATGACAAGTTCAGAGACATATTTCATTAAGCATATGATATTTCAGGGCGACAACTTTAACTTTTAGTGGGGCGCCGTAGCGTAACGGATAGAACCGAGATAACCCGGTTTCGAATGTTCCTGCTGCCGTTTCGAAGCTTTGGCAATTTCGTTCATCCTTCGTTGCACAGTTCAATCAGCTGTAAAAATGAGTACCTGGCTATAGACAGAGATGGATATTGGAACGAACAGTCTTCGTGTAGTAATTGCAGTGTGGCTTAAGTGTGTTATATTGTATTGTACTGTAAGCTTTCCTGCATCGTTTTCTTCACACACACTAAGACAAAGTAGCCATGAACTGACTGGCTGTTCGCACAGAGCTGGCCGTGTTCATGCAGAGACGGACCGACAGCTGGCGAACTAGTCGATAAGTTGTTAAAAATGTTAAGAAAAATGAACAAGCGAACAAGTGACGGTGTTTGGATTCAACTCAGCGTCCTGTCGTGTTGCACAACGAACTAACAGTCGGTAGGCAGCATGGAGTTAGTTCGTTTCACGTTTTCTGTGCAAGTACGATATAATAATGTATTCCATCTCCAAAAATGTCATAAATAATAAAAACAAAGGGAGAACACTTATTAGTCACTCTGAAAATCATGTTCTATTAAGGCATCAATAAAAAGCCTAGGACTGTTAAGATACTTTCGAATTAATGTATGCAGCTCCGTTTACACGGACTCTCTCAATGAGAATCGATCATCTACAGTTGTGTTTTGGACAGCAACGATATTAATTCACATATTTTGTACGACATACTCAGTATTCAAGTTGCGTATAAACCTATTTAATGTGTGCAACTTTTACTGAGCGCTATGCTAGTTTAGCATCGGGAAGTTCGACTATGTTGTTAGGTAGCGCGTGTATCCGCGTCCTGCAAACGTTGGCTAAGACTGGCACATCGCAAACAGCCGTGAAGCTGACAAAATGTGTAGCAGTTAACGTATTTATGATCTCAGTCTCTAACAAAACACGACTGAAAAGGTTCTCAGCAAATATTTGATGCGAAACATCGCATATTTATTAAAATTTTTACTACAAAAACAGGCCTGGACAGGATACAGAGAATTATGAAATAATTTTGAAGTAGCGATCGATCGTCACGTAAGTCTAAGTTATCGCCAGAATGGCTGACGAAGTCCTCATGGGCATAGCTGTGATTCACGTAAAGTAACCCAACGAAACCCAGCGCTAATACTATTGCCATCAAGTGGACTCAGTTGTTGTGAAGGTTTTATACAACGCAGGTAACCATGTCGCATGCATGTTGTAACTGTCAATGGACATAACAAGTGAAGTGATTCCACGACAGGTTAAGCAGGCGATTTTTTGTATTTCCCCTGGCATAATCAATACAGATGCTTTCCCATGTGCCTGGTGCACGGCGAGTCAGCGGCATCCAATTTGTTCAGAAACGACTGGGTCAGCATCCGGCTTGGATTTATACGCAGTACCTCCTGGTGAAGAGGCGAGCGCCAAACCATTGCGTCGCCAAGCCAGTTGTCGACTATGGTCTACGAACTAAGAAGTAATACGATTACTCTTAATACTCAGATTAGTTATCTAGACCTGACTACACCAATCGTGTTCTGATACCTTCTTCAGCACCGAGATGTTTTCAAATAGGAACAAACACTTTTAGTGCACTATGTTATTCCATAGATAAGGAAAGTGATCTCAGCGAAGTTGTACGAGTATATAAAGCAATATCAGCCTCCAGCGATTCAATAATTTCACGAGTGAGATCAATTGCTACCTGTGACAAAAAGAATGACGTATTCGTAGCCTAGATCACCGGGGGACTGTGCGACAGGGTCCACCACCCGACTGTACAACTTGTCGAGTATCTTCTTTCGCTAGACCATGTTTCTCTCTTTTGAAAGACAGGTCGGACACATGCGATTGTTTCAAGTGCGAATAGCACAATAGACCTGTCATGGGCTCTTACAGCTGCCTTGTCGGCTACTTAGGGAAAAGAAGAAAATAAAATCTTATTAATACATTTGCACAATTCGGAATATTTCGTATCATATATTAAAGCCGTAATTCAAAATAATGTGTTAATATGCTTGCGTTTTGGTTCTGGAAATTATGATCAGTACTGACGCACGAAGGCAGACATTTACCGTAAGAACACATAAGAAAATTAAACAGCAACTGTGAACAGTATGACACGAACAACAGCTGTGAACAATATGTCATAAACATCGTACTTAAACTGGTGGGGGCCTTAGTGGTTCAACTGGACACCCACTTTCGTATTTGACATACTGTGTCGAATGTTAAAAGTAATTATGTCCTTTGCGAATCGGGTTCATCTCGAAATGTGTTGCCTTTACTTATGATTACATAGACCCTATACCTGTTCCACAATTGGCTATTGTCTTACCATTAATAAATTATATTTATTATGTATATACTGTTTGTTTTCATAAAATTATCTCAGTGTTAGCAATATATAAGTAGGTAATGCCATAATAGAAGGCTTGTTTACAATTTGACGCATACGGGCTATTTCCTTTCCCTGACAGGTGTGTCGGAAACTCGCATTGTCACCGGAAGATCAGGAAAAAACAAGATAATACACAATACATTAACATATGAAAAAAATACGCAAGATCTCCGTAATTGTGCGCACATCCGTCTTTATATCGGAACATATATATAACAGAAGCATAAATTGGTTACAAACCCACGCATACTCTTTTACATTTGAAGACAATAAACAGCCTGTACATGCACACACAACATAACGTGTCATATCAATATGTTCATCCCTGTCAATTTAAGAAAAAAAACTCCTCTTAACCTCCTTGTCTCTAGGGTTGATAAACCACATTCTTTAAGACGCTTTTCATCGCTAAGTTCTTTCAGCACTGGAATCAGTTTAGTTGCTATATATATATATATATATATATATATATATATATATATATATATATATCTTACGACATGGTAATTGTAATGAATATAGTATACAATAATAACTATTACCATACTAACAAACATTTCTATCCGATAATCATGTTAATTAAAAACCAATTGCATTGTTAAGGTCTTTGTACCTAAGAGTACTTGAAAACTAAACATTTGCAACTATAATCAAGAATATCACGCAAGTGGTTAACTAAATATACCTCTTTGAATACCTAACATCATTTTATGCATGGGCAGCGCCATATTTGTTCAGAACCCTACGTCAAGAGTGCTGACTAGATTTCCCACAACTACAACTCCAACAAATGCCTGATCGTAGACGTAGACGATTTAATCATATACTTGAGGATGAAAGATGGAGAGAGGGAGCGTCTGATAAAAAACTATGGAAAGAAAGAACAGAAAGAGTGGCTCGACAATACTTTACCTGACCCTCACATCTAAAATTAACCTCCTCGAGTTCCGATTTGACAGCTCTCTTGATCGAGTGTATGCGTTGTGTCGAAGCCTTCGGCTGTGGTACATGCTGGAAGATTGTTGATACCGATTCAGACTTTAAAGTTCTCTGTCGCTGACGTTTTGAAGGATCTTGACCCTTCAGTTGATGAAAATATATCAACTTCAAAACACGACTCTTCAAAATGTGCCGAACAAAGTCTAGCATATCACGTGGGTTTCCAACCAGCCCGCACGCAATTGTAAGAGTTTTGCTGCGTGTAAATCCAATATAAAAGCAAATAAAAAATGTAACTGCACATCTCAACCGCTTCTTTGTGATTGACATTATGTATGCGCCCAGAGAAGGTTGGCAGGCTCAGCGCATGCGCGATAATTGGGTCAAATTAGTGATCGTCGGAAGTTGCGAGCTGGTCTGTTTACAGCGTTCGCCTGCGAAGGTAGAGCTTCGTCGGCGTCCGATTCCATTCAATAAACTAAATTAATCATTAGTCTGAGATCGTAACATCATTCTTGCGTTATAATATTAAAATGTGTGATGCTTTTTTGGTACTCTTTGCATTTTATCAATTTATAAAAATTCAATTAATGTGCATTTCCCTTCTCGAAAACAGGGCCAGTATCGTGGGCGAGGCGCTGGCTGTAGCAGCGTACTTTCACTTTGGTAGCAGCAGTAACTTATATAGCACATTTTCGCGAACACCCGCATCAGAAATGTTTATACCAATTACAAAGAAATAAAAAAATATAAAAAGTCATTATAGTAAGAATAAGAAAGGCTTAGTACATTACCACAAGAACCATATGTATGCGATTCATAATTGCTTGTGAAGAATAATTGACATCCTTTGTGAATGAAGCTTGCGTTATTTCTGATGTCAATATTTGTATTGCTCAACATGTCCGTTACACATAAAGTAACTACACAACTTAACTAGCACAGATAACCTAGATAATAGTCATGTACAGTCCATTGCAGTCGCGTTAGAAAATTAACCTGAATTCACAATTCAAGGTTATTAAATAAATAAGTACAGAATATTTATTATTAGTAAACGAATCTGATACATGTATGTAAATAAATTAAATAAATAATGTTTATGTTCACAAACGCTGGATTCTAGTTACTGCCTCATTGGTGCAATCCAGTATAAATATCTGGTCAATTTATGGACCAATCAATCTCAATATTACATTGAGACGTTTTTGTCCATCATTAATTTATTATTTGATCCAATACCCAGTTCTGCTTCGTTAATTAAAACTTGCTTTCAATTGATTGTGGTTCATAAAATCCATTTGATGCACTGTCCATGATTCTTGTGGCGATTTGACTATATCTTTGAGACACATTGAATATATACACGATAGTTAGAAGAATTATAACAACTTAGTGTCCAATTGATTAATAACAATAATTGTATTTACCATTACATATAATATTTTGAAATACATTTGTTTTATTTTTGGTTGAGACTGATATATCAATACTTACATTTCTTTGTTGTTACTAACGTTGCAGCTTGTAAATTCAATTTGTATGTTTTATTGAAGTATTATATTGATCTCAATATTGAAAAGTAAATTGATTAGTCTAAGGGCCAGAACATGACTTTTAATATTGTCTTGACGTCAGCCTGTGATTTGACTCAAATTATTACCTTATTTCTATATGGAATTGATCATTGGAATTGGTATATTTGATGTGGAATGAGAATTGATATGCCGTAATTTATGTGTAATTGGAATTGTTACACCAGTAATGTATATGACCCCAACTTTGATAACAAGTGTCTTGAATTTACACAAATCATCATAAGCAATGATGTATCTGATTTGATGACTTCATTTTATTAGCATTATATAGACCTTTTACGTGACATAATAAAACGTTAAACTTCTGGGATCAGCTTAGTTGTTCATATTTGTATTCGTTTCAGCTAGTCGATATTATTCTAATATGGCCTCGCTGGACAAACCTCTCAGTTTACTGAACACGATATTAAGGAGCTGCGCGCGAAGGTATTTAGCAATATTTAACATACGAAACAACACGTGGCAAATGGACCAATATGAAATTGGTATAGCATCCCGCATCTCAATTCCCAACGAAGTTGCTCGTCTTTGTATTCCTTCCAAGATGATCTTTGTCCATGATTTTTGGCACCCGTGCTTGCATGCAATATTAGAGACGATACGTCACTGTTGCTTTGTACATACTGTTGAGACTTTAAAATGTCAAAATCGTGTTCATTTATTCAACACACTAATGTGATTGTACTTAACCGTTTAAGACTGTGTGACTATGATCCAGAGTTGCTAACGTCCCCTCCCCAGAGCTGGTAACGCCCCTCCCCAGAGCTGGTAACGCCCCCTACGCAGAGCTGGTAACGCCCCCTCCGCAGAGCTGGTAACGCCCCCTCCGCAGAGCTGGTAACGCTCCCTCCCCAGAACGGGTAACGCCTCCTCCCCAGAGCTGGTAATGCCCCCTCCACAGAGCTGGTAACGCCCCTCCCCAGAGCTGGTAACGCCCCCTCCCCAGAGCTGGTAATGACCCCTCCCCAGAACTGCTAGCGCCCCTCCCGCATACATTGTGAACTTTATTTCGCTGATAATTAAATATCCATGTTCAGCAAACCTCGACGACAGTAATATATCCGAATTTTACATTGACACATCATATTTTAAACGCATTAGTCAAACTATCCCTGTAAACTATGAGGTAACAGGCACGAATACAAATGACTTGATAAATACTTTTAATGGACGTTTGCACATGTATAATAATCTGATGTGGAGAAGTGCGGAGTGGTCGTCTTTATCAGAAGCCCACATACATAACACATTAATATGTCACATCAATATAGGCAGGAATTAATGACCCCCCCCGTATTTGCAGAAAGTAGCTTATTGCTTTCGAACCTCTGGTGCAGATTAATATACACCTGTACATGTAAATGTCAATGATGATCTATGTGCATGTAAATGTCAATGATGATCTATGTACATGTAAATGTCAATGTAGATATATGTGCATGTAAATGTCAATGAAGATATATGTGCATGTAAATGTCAATGTAGATATATGTGCAGTGTTGGTCTTCAAGTCTTCAGATATATACAGCTAAAAAGTAATAATTTACTCTCCTGTAGTTTGTGACGTCATCTCCCAAGGGGGTTGCTCTAAAATGTTTGTGTGTACAATAAATGTGTGCAGTTCAAGGTTACAATGGACGTCTACGATGATTTACGTTGAGGGCGTCTTTCTGAAAGGCTTTTGTCGTTGGTGCCGTGACTGTTTCCTGGGTGAGGGAAATCCACATTGGGATAGAGCGAATATAGAATGAATAATGGTAGATGATGCAGGAAGGTAGTAGTGTTCGGAGTTTATGCTCGTGGTGGCGTCTAGTGCGAGCATCTGCTGTGACAACGATGGTAGGCAAACTGATGCGAACTAGTCCATGGTGAATTAAAAAAAAACAGAGTGGCATCTCTGATGCAACGTCTAGTATGTAATGTATCCCACACGAGGTTAACACACATGGCAGTGGCATTTGAAATTCTCCGAAAGTCACCATTGCAAAACGAGCTGTGGAACGCTGCACTTGTTCAACTTTCGGAATATATGTCTTGGTATGAGGTGACCAGGCACAAGTAGCATACTCAAGCAGTGGTTGTCCTCACTTGGGGTGGTGTCACATGCAGTATTCTCTTCATTAGACCGAGTGTCTTTCTGGCTTTGTTTTGTACCTTGTTGATGTGTGGCTGCCACGATAACTTCATGTTATGGTAATTCCCAGGTAGTCCTGGTTATCAGTTCATGGAATCTGTTGGTTATTGTCAAATTCACATACCGCCAGTTCTTTTAAAAAGCCCAGACGTGCAATACCCGTCAATTCTGAGAAGAATAGCAATTTATTCATGCGCAAACGCGGCCCATAGCAGAAAAATTCCCATAAATTCCTCCGCGTGTTAAACTCTAAACAAATGCACTATTTCACAGCCAATAGCTTTTACGAAGAAACCTGTGAATATGTCTGCTCAATTGCAATTATGTTACACCATTTGAATTGTTTAAATTCACATATTTCAATTTAATACACCCAACATTTGTGTAAAAAATAAACAGGAAGGTCAACTGTGGTCTTACCCTTACAAGTTCTATTTCATGCCGCTGTGGCATACCTCTCTTTACTCTCGTGTATTATTTTACAGCACAGTGCCTATTTCATGCCGCTACAGCATATTTCGTTGTACACACACTTTGGAGCACCATTGATGCAATATAATTTTTATTCTGAGTTAGTTAGTTAGTTAGGGTTTATTGTGTGGAGGATATTGCAGCATCGATGGCATCCATCTTATAAACTTGACAACTTTGGAACCTTCTAACGGTGCATTGTTTAATCACATTGTACACATTTTTTGTAAGTGACTGCAACATTGAACCATGTTGACAATAATGTGCGAAGGTTTTAGTAGCAAAACTGTGTTCACAAAAACATGTCAATGGCATGCAATATGTAATAGCTCACTTCTTTGGCACAGTCACAAACAAACACATACACATACACATACAGACACACAGAGACACAGACACAGTCACACACATACACACACAGACACAGACGCATACACAAACACACACACACACACACACACACACACACAGGCATGCATAGACACGGTCACACGCATACACATACACATACACAGTCACACGCAAACACACAAATACATACGCAGACATACACAGGTACATACAAACACATACATACGCACACCAACACACACATACACACAGTGACACAAACACAGTCACACACACAGGGTCACAACAGTTAAAGGGACGTCACCAATAGTTAAAGGGACGTCACCAGTAGTTGAAGGAACGTCACCAGTAGTTGAAGGAACTTCACCAGTAGTTAAAGAGGCGTCACCAGTAGTTAAAGATGACCAATAGTTAAAGGGACGTCACCAGTCGTTCAAGGAACGTCACCAGTATCTAAAGAATCGTCACCAGTAATTAAAGGTACGTCACCAGTAGTTAAAGGGACGTCACTGGTAGTTAAAGGGACTTCACCAGTAGTTAAAGGGACTTCACCAATAGTTAAAGGGACGTCACCAGTAGTTAAAGGAACGTCACCAGTAGTTAAAGGGACGTCACCAGTAGTTAAAGATGACCAATAGTTAAAGGGACGTCACCAGTCGTTCAAGGAACGTCACAAGTATCTAAAGGGTCGTCACCAGTAATTAAAGGTACGTCACCATTAGTTGAAGGGACGTCACTGGTAGTTAAAGGGACATCACCAGTAGTTAAAGGGACGTCACCAGCAGTTAAAGGGACCTCACCAATAGTTAAAGGGACGTCACTGTACGCTCCATATAAGCAGCATGTAATGCAGCAGTGATTAGTTTTGCTTCATCTTACCAATCCACTGGTGGCCCGTAGGGCTACAACCATGTGGCAGTACATGTTGCTGCTTTGACTTTAGTTACGTAAACGTTCGACGTTTAGGCGGGCCATATATGTGTGTGTGTGTGTGTGTGTGTGTGTGTGTGTGTGTGTGTGTGTGTGTGTGTGTGTGTGTGTGTGTGTGTGTGTGTGTGTGTGTGTGTGTGTGTGTGTGTGTGTGTGTGTGTGCGTGTGTTTGTGTGTACGTGCGTGCGTGCGTGCGTGCGTGCGTGCGTGCGTGTGTGTGTGTGTATGTTCAAGTCATGGCCAATGTGTCGCCCCAGACAACTGTTACTGCTACGACGGCTCCGATGGCAATAATTGCAACCAACCCGTCGCTGATAATGCTCATGCGCCCGTATTTAATGAGTCTGACTACTACTGCACGGTGAGCGAGAAGGCACAGATTGGTACGTCGCTCGTGGATGTGTACGCGACGGACGCCGATGACGGAAATAATTGTGACATTCACTATGTGCTGGTACCGTACGGCCCTGAGATGGACGCAACGTCTTACCTGGTCATCGACACTGTGAGTGGTCGAGTCACCTTGTTGTCACCGATATCACGCAACCTGCTATCGTCTGACACTCTGCTTGTCTGGGTGAAGGCCGTCGATGGCGCAGTGCCGCGGAGAGAGGCGAAGGCTCAGCTCCACAACCGGGTCCTGGACGTGAATGACCAATGTCCTGTGTTCCATAGTCCGAGCCAGAGGAGTATCCATTACGTCAACATGTCAACGATGGTGGACACAATGACGACTTTGAAGACAACGGGGAAATCGCCCTTCGCTTTGGAGCCAGAACTGACGAAGTTGTTCGCGACACTTTCGATGTCGACTCAACATTCGATCGAATATCGTCGCTAGTGTGCCCGCTGACCGTCGGATCATTCCACGTCGTCATTGTAGCCACGGACGGCGCCGCAAACCTCTGTTCGAAGCAGATGTCGATAACCATACAAGTGCTGCCACCTGACGTCGAACCACATATTTGATCAACAACCCCACCGCCATATTCGACATAGAAACCGACAACAACAACAACAACTACAAGAGGGGGACATTCGTTAAAAGAAACAACGGCGATAGCAACTCATCCTGTCACCTCGACACAAACAGCACCCCGACAACCTGTTTTCGACCTTCCGACCGACAATTCATCCAGGAACACTTTCGCAATATTGGGTTCCGTATTTGCGCTCGTAGTGCTGGTGGCTGTGTTGGTCATTGCCATCCAGAGATCACAAGTGGTCAACAGGAAAGCTCAAATGGAAGAGAAGCGTGATAGTATCCAGCCACGCTGGCACACCCGCTTCAACGACCGCTTCAACGCCCAACGAGAGTGAGACCGACGAGATACGGACGACTCGAACAGACTCAGCGACATTTTCCAGGTACACGGCTACGTAAAAGTAAGATACTATATATTTGTTGATGAGAAATTATGAATCAGCTTCATTATAAGGTGTACATCCTGTGTCGCTGATGCTCTGCCGCACGCCACCAACGCTGAACCTTTTCTGTTTGTTTGCTGCTTACAATGAAAGAATCGCAGTCGCTGAGTTTCCAAACGAACCGAACTTTACAGACCAAAGCTCAATGCAGAGAAATATTCCGAAGATAGAGCAACGGAAGAGCACATTTATTACAGAGAAGAGCACATTTACTACACAGAAGAACACATTATTACACTGAATAACACATTTATTACATAGCAGTACACATTTATTGCACTGAACAAAACATTTATTACACAGCAGTACACATTTTGTTATACAGAAGAACACATCTATTACAAGAAAGAACACATTTATTACACAGCAGTACATATTCATTACACATAATAACACATTTATTACAACGAAGAACACATTAATTACACAGAAGAGCATATTTATTACACAGAAGAACACATTTATGCATAGCTTTTGCAACAAGTAGTTTGTTTACAATGAACACTGTAGTATTATTCATAATGTTTAGTGTGATATTAACCAGGGTCTAGTATATCATAGTTGATATACTAGACGCTAGTATATCATAGTTGATATACTAGACGACGCCTATGTTATAAATAACGTTGTGGTTAGTATTCAACATATTTAGGTTGATGTTATCCAGGATCATATAGGTTTTAGTTGACGTCATCGTTGCCCAAAGTTACGTCATGCCTGTCTTGTAACAAATGCTGTAGTTAGCATTCAACATAAGAATGAGTAGGTCTTAGTTAAGGTCAGGGTGACCTTATTGTTTCGTAACGCCTAGCGTATAACTAACGTTGTAGTCATTATTCAACATGTTTATGTCCATATTGTCCAAGAATGAGTAGGTCTTAGTTAAGGACAGGGTGACCTTATTATTTCGTAACGCCTAGCGTATAACTAACGTTGTAGTCATTACTCAACATGTTTATGTCCATATTATCCAGGAATGAGTAGGTCTTAGATAAGGTCAGTTTGACCTTACTATTTCGAAACGCCTATCGTATAGCTAACGCTTCAACATGTTTATGATCATATTGTCCAGGATCGAATAGGCCTTATGTAACATGTAGCATTAATGCGTAACGCTGATCTTATAACTAATGGTGTATTTACTAATCGACATAATATTATTTAGTTATAATTTTATTATCCGGCATCGGTAGGTCGCTATTGAGATCAGAGTTACCTTACAGTTGTGTAACGCATATCTGACATGATAACCATTAATTTATAATCCTTCACTGAATCTATCACAATGGATGTTGATTACAACTATGCCGTATTTAGAGAAACAAACTTAGACGTATATCCATGGGTAATAATCGATTGAATTATTATGACTGGACGATCACATATATAACAGTTATACCGCTTCTAATCATAATAAAGTAAGACAACACATGCTTAGCGTCGTATTCATGACTGCAATATGACTGTGTATATATAATAGTTTAATAGCAAAGCAGTTTTAAACACAACACAATGTTGCTTTTTTAATGACTAGTGTTTGAGTGGATGTGTCAGTGCACTTGCACAAATGACACATATTTGGTGTTGAAGTATTTTATGGTTTTAATTAAAGACATATATGGATTAAAATTAATGTTACACTTAAACATGTGTTGCATTGTAGTACTACATAAACAAAATGTTTGTTATTTTATGGAATGTTTCAATTGCATGGATGTTTTCTAACTAATTTTCTTTTCAATTTTCGTTTCACTGTATGGCGTGTTGAACTGATTGCATTACTAGTATCGTGTCTCCTAAGTTTCTAACGACTTGTTTCAGTTGTAATCTTTCATGAGTATAACTCTTAATTCACACTGGTGGTGTTCAACACAACATGTTATTGTAATGGTGTATTAACAAAACTGGGTGCGCAGAATGAGGTAACTGTTTGAATGATTAATGCATCAGTATATGCATAAAAAAATGCATTATGCTTTGCATTAAGACGCACTGTGAACGAAGACTGACTAGTGTATATTCGGTTGAAATAAAGGTTTTGTGGTTGCACTTGCTGATAACGTTTTATTGTCCCTACTCGAACTGAATGTGACGATTTTAGTTGTGACAGGACAAATGAGACCAACAATCAACTGCGGTTTTTAAAACCATTCCTTCCAAAAACAAACTTTACAAAGATTACGCTTTACTTCTTACAGCAGTTTGGCGTTTGTTTCCTCATTTCTACTCCTGATTTCTTTAAAACATTTCGCCAAATTTAAAATAGTTAACTCGATAAGATGTGTGCAGGTTGCTTAACTAGCTTTATTATCCTTGCCACAGGAGAGCTCTCAATAGCTAAATATATATATATATATATATATATATATATATATATATATATATATATATATATATATATATATATATATATATATATATATATATATATATATATATATATATATATATATATATATATATATATATAAACTACATGCATTGACATCAGACATAGGTAATATACATCACATATGCTTCTTTTGTTTGTTTATCGAACATTAAATATGTTCATAAAGATTTATAGCTGTGTGATGATCTGGTTTACTGATTTGTTTACATATGTCCTTCGGGGCTTTGTCATGATCTACCCCTTCCCCAATCAACGATATTGTTTCAGTCATTGGGATAGCAGCACTGAACAAGGTTATCGCGTCGTACGTGACTTTCTGGTGGAACTTCCAAACCTGCGTTTCGAATACATCTGAAAAAAACAT
This sequence comes from Lamellibrachia columna, assembly GCA_963662155.1. NCBI lineage: Eukaryota > Metazoa > Annelida > Polychaeta > Sabellida > Siboglinidae > Lamellibrachia > Lamellibrachia columna. The sequence continues at coordinate 60,198,403 of OY759261.1, read as the reverse complement.
CAAAGTTATGACAGTGAAGATCTGGCGGCACGATACAAAACAAAACATAAAGTACAACATATCGACATGTTCGGAAAGTGGTAATTCATGGATAAATTCGGAAGTATATTAGGAAGCTATAGCTGGCCTATATGTCAATATGAACTACGTGTTCACCAAATTTATCCCAACTCGTTTTAACATAATATAGATCCCAGCATGCATTAATATTGTGTACTGGAGATGCTGGGATAGTTTCTCACCTACAATAATCGGTCACAGGCCGACTCAATTTTAACAAGTATTTTTTTCAACGTTTTCAATGTTGTGATACCTTGGACTGCCGCCCAGCGGACAAGGATGACACTAACCTTCAACGTGTTGTGTCCTACAACTACTTGTTATCCTAAATTACCCAAATTACATGTACTCGTATATGTGAGTGGACATTGACAATATTATTAATGGTCCTAAGCGGAGACGACCACGAGGGTATGAGACACACTGACTGAGCAATTATACAACTGCGTTCCATAGACAATGTAAAACCAAGAAACTCGTATACAGTGCTTGAAATATGACAATGCAAGGCTGTTTAGTGTGCGTGTTCGTGTGTGTGCGTGTGCGTGTGCGTGTGGATGTGCGTGCGCGTGCGCTTGCGCTTGCGTGTGCGTGTGCGTGTGCGTGTGCGTGTGCGTGTGCGTGTGCGTGTGCGTGTGCGTGTGTGTTATATGCATACTCATCAGTGACAGAACACATCTAACGTTGTGTGGCTGCGACACCTCCATTGCACAGCAACATTAGTAGTCACACAGCCGAAACGTTGTCGTCTGACAAAGTTTGCAACTATGTCAGAATTGACAGGCGTGTCGATACCCTCGATTGATTGGAGTGGTACCAAAAGGCCGTTTAGTTGCAATACCGTATGTTATGGGCCGGGGAGACAATCGCGAAGGATGGTGGCTCGCGGTCGAATATAAAACTAAACACTTGAAGGGGCAAAACTCGAAAGCATATCTCAAGCCGAAATCGAGTTTCGGAGAACTAAAACAACTCCACAGACGTCTTCATGACACGAGCGCGTCTAATTGCTAACGAGTGCCTGCACACAGATAAAGAAGATCAACTACTTAGTAAGAGCGTACGAAGGTACAGTCGGTGAATAAACAACGCAGAAAAGAAAGACAAATAAAAGAAAAGAGCCAATCTTCATGGCTGTTACAAGTTGGAAAAACGCATAATAAAAATTAGAAATGTCCAGCGGTAGATTCTACCTGTCGGTACTGCTCTGTCATAGAACACTGGGCTGGCGTATGCCTTAAGAAAAAGCGAGATCAAGACTCTAAGAGAGCGGAGAAAGACGTCAACAACAGCCCAAGAACAATGCACAGACGTTTGTGACATGCAACGTAGACAATGGAACAAAGGTTAACCTAATGTCACTACAGTACAAAGGTAAAGCTTATGCTTATCATGCAATGTTTAATGTAATGTAATACACTCAATAAACTAGCTGTCAAAGGAGTTATGTCCATTGGTCAGTGCCTCAGTGGCCAGTGCCTCAGTGGTCAGTGCCTCAGTGGCTGCACAGTAATTGCATGAGTGTCTGTGTGTCCACCCAAGCATGCAAGGGAATGCACCAGTGACAGGGAAAGGGGTAACGGAAGGGCCAGGGCTGCGGGTAAGGCACGTGGGGATGGCTGTCACTGGTGCTGACAGGGCTTGGGCAAGTAGCTAAGGTTGGGAGCAGCTAAGGTTGGGAGCAGCTAAGGTTGGGAGCAGCTAAGGTTGGGAGCAGCTAAGGTTGGGAGCAGCTAAGGTTGGGAGCAGCTAAGGTTGGGAGCAGCTAAGGTTGGGAGCAGCTAAGGTTGGGAGCAGCTAATGGTTTCTTGCCGATTGTTTTACTTATAGTTATTCCGTCGTGAGTACATTTTCCTCTTACATACTTCTGTGCAATGTTACTATAAATATATTTGATTCATATATACGTCCTGCACACAACATGTATTGCTGGATTTTTTTAACGTGTTAACCTTTCACGTGATTAGTAATGCGTGGAATTAAGTCGCACCGGTCATGCTGTTGATTGAAACGACAGGTTATGTGATGGATGACATCAGATAAGGTGTTCTTGCCGAATTTTGATGTATTTTGAAGATGCGTGGTCGGATAACTTTGACAGAGACAGAGGCGACTATATCATGCGAAAGCTGATATTTTCTTGAGTGTGTTTTGCACATTGCAACTTTATCCGATGATTCAATCAGTAATCAATAATTTTATTTAAAAAAACAACCAACAGTACAGTTTGCATTTGCACCATTTGTAACATGTAATAAAATTAACTAAACAATGGAGTGTTGGTGGAAAGGGAGTGAACAGAAGTGTGATACTTACTAAAGCATACAGTGCCTACAACAAATACTGTTTGATTATAATTATTTTTATTTTTTTACCTTTGACATAGAAATAATGTAACTTATACGTTTTTAAATCGTTTTATGCTTCTGCAGTTGATGTTTTCATGCAACGAATGGCATAGTTTTACTCCACAAACAGAAATGCTCACTGGTTTTATGTTTCATGTTTTATGATATGTTTTTTACATAATAATCGTTGTCTTAAATTTAACTAGGTCTACACATTTCAAAATATGCAGTTACTTAAATATGGTGCTGGTGTGCTCCAAACGTTTTGAGCCACATACTAGACAAACTACTCATTTCTGCAGTACTGTAAATTATGTAATACATCTAATGTTTGTTATATAGGTGGAAACAAAAACAGAGACCAATACAATATGTACATTCCGTCATGATTAATTGCTTTGTAAATGATCGCTGCAACTTTCTACAATGTTGTTCTAACCGTATTAACCTTTATGTAAGTAGAACGACACATGTGTCGTCCGCCCCCCCCCCCCCGATACATAACTAGAACGACATATGACTACGACTGACTGAGACCCCCCTGTTAACAAGCCTAGATCCGCCCCTGCAGTGTCATCATGAAACATGTATCCATTCTGCAACGCTTCTACTTCGGCGATAACCTAATGGAATACCGAAGATTGACGGCAGCTTGTGTCACGAAGTAACACCTTCCTTCTGCAGTGATGTAATCGAACGACGTGCATTTCCGCTTGTTACACGCCACTGCGCATGCGAGCCGACTGGGG
>OY759261.1:60155246-60190246 GCA_963662155.1 Lamellibrachia columna | reverse complement strand
TCTCGAAAATACATTTCACTCAGTAGCGGGACTGTTTCTTCTGATCAGGCTATCACTTTGGGCTTGACTAATGATAGGTGTCTTACGTCTGAGTAACAGCTGTGCGTTAATTTAAAGTTGTTGTCAAAATGCATTCTTACCAGAACTATTTGGTGTAGCTACAGCCAGGGAGCACACCGGTTAAACTGTAAGAATGTAATATGTACATTTATTTACCATTTGTGTTTGCAACTGTTTTGTTGTGGACCTTTCATTTGGCAGATATTCATCACGAGATGGCGTCATGTTCAATTGGAAAGTTCACCTTCAGATGGCGACGTGCTCAATGCGACGTTCACCACCAGATGGCGAAGTACTTAATACGACGTTCACCACTAGATGGCGACGTAATCAATACAACCAGATGGTGACGTACTCAACAATAAATCCACCACCAGATGGCGACAAACTCAACAAATAAGCAGAATATTTCTGAAGGAATCAGGAAATACTGCAAACGTAACGTAAACTATACGTGAAGTGTGAAAGTGTATATAAGAATAGTAAAAAAATACCCGCTGGTTTTGTGTCCACAGTACTCTGTAGTCGGTAGGACGAACGACTAGTACATTGAACAATTAACAAAGTTACCATGAGCAAATCCATGGCAAGATACGATGTGCAGACAATACAATATTAACAAATTAGATAGGTGCAGCACTGAAACTAACCAGTCGACTTGTCAAGTTCATGAGCACTTACCTTACATTCATATACAAAATATACAGTTTTTTGTCATCAACCCTCGCTGAATTAACAAAAATATCGCACTTATTCTCCTGCTGCAACAACTGTGGGTACAGGGCACATTACACGAATGTCAACGCTGTGTTCGCAAGACCACTTGCTTAAAGCGTGCACATAAATATGTCATCTTCCAGTGCACCAAGCCAGATTCACTGCAAACAATAAACACTATGTTTCTGTCGTCATCATCATTAATTCACTTTCGTTTACCGGGACGCCAATTGGATGCTGTCCCCTAACCTCTGGAATGCCCGACATTAAGTGCACCATCTCGCTTCCGTTGCGCCGATCCTCGTTTTTCACGCGCCCGGAGACCGTGTGCAGCGCCGTTCCGTTGTTCAGTTTTGGCGACGCCTTTTTAATGGAACCCGTGAAGATCCGCCCACCTGTTGATGTGCAATGGTGCCGCTCCGTCAGCGAGTGAATGGAACTGCGCGTGCGAGTGACGTAACTCGACAGCGTGTTCCAGTTGTGGACGGGAGCGCGCGACCAGCTCGGATCCCGTCTCATCCTATACCGCTCCCACGTCTTACGTATTTCTGTGCGCACCTGCAACAACCAGACACACCTGGACACGATCAGTGTCGCCTCGAGCGAAGCTGATACAAACAGGTTATGGTAGTGGTAGGCGATATACCCGACAGAGGGCGATACTACACATTTTATATACCATTTAAAGATGTTTTATTTAAATAATCTATTTAATTTTGTTAAGCAAATTAACGGATTACGGACGTTAACATGACTTAATTGTAGATATATTCCCATCCAAAATTACAACTTTTAATAATATAATGTTTATATAATATGGTATAGGGGCCTATTATATGAACAATTAAAAATTATGTATTAACGGAAACAGGTCAACACTATTCAAAAGGTTAAAAATCGGTCGTTACAGGCTTATATCTTCTGGCTGTAGTACGCCTGAAAATTCGACTTGGTGGCTGCAGGTGCTGGTTCAGGGTTACACGTAAGTAAGCAGGGCACATAATAACCGTCATTGCTTGCGTTGTCGTCGTAGTCGTCGTCGTCGTCGTCATCGTCGTCTATTGTTTGTATGACTTACCTCTGTGTTAAGGAAGCAGAACAGCAGAGCGACCAGGAACCCCTGCAACGCGGAATCAGTACAATTTGAATACTTCAAAGTTACTAGACAAAATTAACGTCATTGTGTTTCGCACGTCGTATTTTAGCGTCAGGTACGTGGTATACATCGTATGAGCATAGTTACACATATTCTCCTTTCCTGGCTTAAATGTGGCATAATCGAACTGGATTTATTGATTGGTTGGTTGAATTGAATTATTGATTGATTTAATTATTTATTTATTTATTTATCACCAAACATTATTCAATTTGCTTCACACGAACAAAGAGATAAAATATTACATAGTCATACAAAAGCACCACGTACATTACATTATTGGGATGCATTGTTAATAGTATATAGTACTTACTGTGTTGTATTGTGTTATGCATTACTACACTGTATAGTAGTGAGAAAAAAGTTATATTATTGGTATGCATTGTTAATAGTATATAGTACTGACTGTGTTGTATTGTGTTATGCATTACTTTATAGTAGTGAGAAAAGGTTCGCTCATACTCCGCAAGGGGTCGTGGGGAAATAAAATAATTGTCGTTGTTGTCATCATTGGCACGTCATTGAATGAGGTCCTTAGGTAATTACAGCCTTACCTGGAACGACGTGAAGAACGTCTCGAAGTAGAGCTTGACGAGTTCAGCGTACTGGTTGAGGTCGTTGGGCATCCACAGGAAGACGATATAATGCACCCCGAACAGGGGGATCAAGACAAGGGTGGACCGCGTCAGACGCCTGCAACCCGTGTGATCGGAAATCCGTGAACTGTGACACAAACAACGACCCCGTTCCGCCTACGTCGTACCACCCAACCAATCAACTGATCCATGTGGTAGGACGCCCTGGATTGGTCAGCAGTTTCTGACCTGCTGCTAGGGGGCATTACTGTGGCAGAACACTTCCATCTTAGCCATTAACGAATAAAAACAATGAAAGTATATTTTGATCAGCTCTGTGCGGCTGGACATGTGTCAATTTGACTCTTCATATAATAGGATTTTAAGTTATGTTTGTTTGAATGTATTCAATAGAATATATAGTTCTGCTATATATGGAGTTGAAGGTATCCAATATAATGAGTTATATTCTAATTGGACTTCTATGATTGTGTGTGCAGTTGGCGATATGGTTGAGAATCCAAACTATTACTCTACCTACTATTACCAAACCACACGAAAGTTTTTCATTTCCATTGCGCGCGAATATCCGGAAACGAATAAAAATAACAAAGCAGCATTTCCACAGATAATAATACATTTCTTTCCGTTACTTTGTAGTCGGCAGTGGAATGTTCTGTACAACACAATGTGCATGAATTATTGCAATCCATTTTGTTACAGATGAACAAAACAAATATAAATCAACAAAAACACATGTACAATAACCTCCTCCCAATACACGCACTCACGCAGGAACACACGCACGCGCGCGCACACGTACAACTCCCGTACACAATAAAATGATGTATTTCTTTTGCCACAGTATCGCCACCTGGCGACAGGACAGAAACCTCCCAGTAACCCATCTGATCGAGTCGCCCGTGCGTCTGTTATAACCTTCACGGTTACTAGCATTGGTTGGGTGGAACAAACTTACAAGCGTAGTGTATGAAAGTTCGCCGTGCGGCTACTTACCCATACAGCTTAGTTTGTGTCCTATTGGAAGCTTTCATCTTCGTAAACAAAACTCTGACAATGTTGAGGAAAAAAACAAAGTTGACCTGCAACCAACCACGTATTAGTTGTATGATATGCTCGCATAATGGAGAGCATTTCATTTTCTGACATAACATAAATTAAATAAATACAGTGCCCTATATATTCATTTGAGTTGATATATAATTATTTGTACTGATATTTTGTTTACAGCGATGCTAAATACGTGCCTCTAAAAAGTTGTCAACATTCTTATTTGAGATGTCAGATTGTTCGTCAAATATCTTGCCTATATAGTGTACTTCAATTTATCTTTTTCAGCGACGATGAAAACTTCGAGAATATGATGAACTTAATTGAAATGAGTGCAACTAAATATATGTGCATTTGTTCAAAATATGTTGTCGCTGCTGTTGTTGGTGGTGTTGTTGGTGTTGGTGTTGTTGTTGGTGTTGTTGCTGACGCCGCGACGCCGCGTAGTATCGATATAACCTACCATAATTGTCACTGAAATGGGACCTTTCACAATCCAAAAATAGCCAGGTGTGGGGTTGTATGTCCAACAACTGAAAACAATATCAACACATTCGACTAACAAAAATACAACATTCTACTTGTACACCGAAACACTTACACTGCATTGCAAAGTTTCGTTTCGTAAATGTACAATTAATACTAAAACGGCAAACGAGTAAATGCTGATGTAATGCTGCGCTGTGTGCACATATCACGGGTCTACTTAGCGGGTGTCAATACTGTTAGGATTCCATCAAACTTTCTTTATATTTATGCTCAATTGTATTTTATACCCATGCACATGTGTATCATAATAGCAATTTAAATTATAATACGTCACGCTTACTGTATGTTCTCCAATGTTGCACGAACTATCGCCCACGGAACAATAAAGATTAGAGGCGACACTGCAACATAATGGAAACAGTTCAAATAATACATAATGCTACACTTTTAATAGCATACTGATGCAACAATAACTCAACATAAATGTTTTACAAATAACGATATGAAGATAATAATGTATAGGTATAATGTATAGGTATAATACAAAGACCAACTGCTAAGTTGCTTTTACATGAAATGACTTTGATATAAAGACAACAGAAACTTAACCTGTCAGAAATGTATTAAATATTGTTTTATATATCCTGGCCACTTAGTATGTATAAACGACACGCACGCACGCACGCACGCAGGCACGCACGCACGCACGCACGCACGCACGCACAATAAAGCAGTTATATGTTAAATGGCACCATATGGAAGTGAATCGCCCGTGTATCGCACGAGACGATGGCGGTATAACACACATAATCAGACAATGAATGTACGTATTGGCGGGTACAATGACGTCACAAACGGACTTTTCTTTCTAGCATAAGTGATCTACGTGACGATCGTCGCAGGCGTTACCAATCTTCAGAACTAGCGGGTGTTTGTAAGTACTATTTCTTAGGAATCGTCTTATTTGGTTTGGGATGTCTAGTTACGTTGGCTGATTTCATAGAACCAATGTCGGTGCGTATAGGGACACGTGTACAAATGTGCGCACTTGTGTTCATATTTAATAGTGTTCGGGTAGTATGTGTTTTGTATCTAGCATCTAATTGTTAAACCCTCGTCCAAAATCAAAATAAACAAACTATGTATCTTTGTACTTGCAACGTCGCCGCAAAGGTATATATGTGGTGATGTTGTTGTCACTGATCATGCATTCGGCATCCTGTCAGACGTACCGTCATATCAAGAAATGTAAGCCGCAAAATCAATCATCGAGAGGTTCACCTTCCTTATATACGACCGGACAATCTGTCACGTCGGGGACCACAATCGTAATTGGTTTTGACGAGCGCCGTGTTTTATAATGATAGGTACAAAAAGTAATATATCTGAAATCGATGCCCCGAAAAACCTACATTTGCTCACCCAAATTACGGCCCTATGTGAAAAGGTTCTTAAGATACGAGAAAATTGGTTTTGACGGCCGCAGTTTTTTTAATGGCTGATATAAAAGACGGACAAATATTTGAACTCGATGCCCCCAAAAACCTATATTTTAACACAAAATCTATGGCTTTAGATGACGTAGTTCTTGAGATATAGGGGAAAATTGCTTTTGACGGGCGCTATTTTGATGTCGAGTACAAAATGTCAGCGAAGGTCACAATAATAATATTTGAAATCGCTGCCCTGAAGCATTTATTGGCATAAACAATGACGGTTCTGTGTCACGTAGTTCTTTGGATATACGGAAATTGGTTTTGGTGGCCGCCACCTGTAAAAATGGCGGATATCAATGTCGGAGAAGGTTAAAAGTAAAATACTTGAAATCGCTGCCCCGAAAACCCACAAGTGCCGTGCGTTTAACATTAAGTGCACAATTCAGCCACATATACCGAAAGTTCAAGATCAACGACAGTTGACCTTGAAATTCAAGGTTAATAGCAAACAATCTGAAATAGATCCGGCTAATATCTTACTCTACGTAAAACGCTAAATATAGGGTCCAATTTTCATACTTTTGTCCAGCAAGTAATGCTATTTTCCCTTATACACCCTTATACTTAGGATTCTCGTTGACTTGCACTAGTTCGCCCCTACTGCTGTCGCCCCTACTGCTGTCGCCCCTACTGCTGTGTAATGTTAAAATTATTTACTATGACATATTCTTTCACACAAATAGGACGCCATCTATGCCTCGCAGCCTGTAAAATCATACACAGTTCAACTGAGTAGCAATGTGTGTCAGTGATTGGTTAACAGAGCCCAGCTGGAATAATTTAGTTTCCTTTGATAAATACACTGCGATGGATTTAGCGACTTTTTGTTAGGGTGGGTATAACTTTGATCATTTGGTGAGATGTAGCGGCTTTTGGAGAAAAAAATACTAGGAAGCCACAGAGCAGTGACTCGGCGGTAAGAACGCCGGACTATCAATCAAGAAGACCGGGTTTAAGTCCACCTACTGCCTTTTGAAATCATGACCAATTGTTTCCACCCCACTTTATCTGTGTCTTTCGGAAGACACACTATAAGGCGTTGGTCCGTTCAACCGGGTGTCTATGCCAGGGGAAGACAAACTATAAGGCGTTGGTTCAACCTGGTGTCTATGCCAGGGGGAGGGGCTATATTATATATATATATATATATATATATGTTTATATATATATATATATATATATATATATATATATATATCTACCTATATATATATATATATATATATATATAAACATATATATATATATATATATATATATATATATATATATATATATATATATATATATATATATATATATATATATAAACATATATATATATATATATATATATATATAATATAGCCCCTCCCAAAAGTGAAGACCGTATAACACTTCATAGCTGTTGAAGGATTAACACCTTTTTGAACATTTACCGATTGGACAGTCTGAAACCACAACTTGAGAGAAACAATGAAAAGGTGTTCGGAGAAAGGTGTCCTGCAGTACAAAGTTACCAATTTACTTGGTTGGCTTCCAACAAGACGATACCAACAATGAAGAACTGTTCGCACTGCAGATGGAGGAAGTGGTCAAACATAACTATCCACTTAACAAACAATGAAGAACTGTTCGCACTGCATATGGAGGACGTGGTCAAACATAACTATCCACTTAACAAACAATGAAGAACTGTTCGCACTGCAGATGGAGGAAGTGGTCAAACATAACTATCCACTTAACAAACAAAGAAGAACTGTTCGCACTGCAGATGGAGGACGTGGTCAAACATAACTATCCACTTAACAAACAATGAAGAACTGTTCGCACTGCTGATGGAGGACTGTTCGCACTGCAGATGGAGGACGTGGTCAAACATAACTATCCACTTAACAAACAATGAAGAACTGTTCGCACTGCAGATGGAGGAAGTGGTCAAACATAACTATCCACTTAACAAACAATGAAGAACTGTTCGCATTGCAGATGGAGGAAGTGGTCAAACATAACTATACACTTAACAAACAATGAAGAACTGTTCGCACTGCATATGGAGGACGTGGTCAAACATAACTATCCACTTAACAAACAATGAAGAACTGTTCGCACTGCTGATGGAGGACGTGGTCAAACATAACTATCCACTTAACAAACAATGAAGAACTGTTCGCACTGCAGATGGAGGACGTGGTCAAACATAACTATCCACTTAACAAACAATGAAGAACTGTTCGCACTGCTGATGGAGGACGTGGTCAAACATAACTATCCACTTAACAAACAATGAAGAACTGTTCGCACTGCAGATGGAGGACGTGGTCAAACATAACTATCCACTTAACAAACAATGAAGAACTGTTCGCACTGCTGATGGAGGACTTGGTCAAACATAACTATCCTCTTAACAAACAATGAAGAACTGTTCGCACTGCAGATGGAGGAAGTGGACAAACATAACTATCCACTTAACAAACAATGAAGAACTGTTCGCACTGCATATGGAGGACGTGGTCAAACATAACTATCCACTTAACAAACAATGAAGAACTGTTCGCACTGCTGATGGAGGACGTGGTCAAACATAACTATCCATTTAACAAACAAGTGTTCGTTACTTCTGGTCCAATTGTGAAGTCGAATCACGCTGACAAATCAATGGAGGAGAGCTACCACGAAGAAGCAGACATTATAATATGTCTGCATGTGCACAATAACCTAAAGGAAGGTGCGACAACTGTTCTCTCGTCAGAACCGTAGATTCCGAGTGGGTTTTGATTTTGGTGGGAATCGTCATGATCTTGTTTAACAAGATTTAACAAGATTTGCCATCCAAGCCAAAGGCCCAGATGGCAAGTGGACAAGGAAGCCATTGGCTTATCGAGAGTCCAACAATGTTCATCTACTTATAGCCCGCCCTCCTGAGATATGTGTCAACCTTGTTTTTAAACATATTCACGCTGCTAGCAGTTACACAATCTGTTGACAATTTGTTCCATTCATTTATTGTCCTCTGTGAGAACGAGTGCTTCCTGATGTCCAATCTACATTGATCCTTTACTAATTTTACCTCATGTCCTCTAGTTCTGCTATCCTTCTTGAGTGAGAAAAACATATTTCTATCAATATTTTCATACCCATTCAATATCTTAAAAACTTCAATCTGATCTCCTCTTAACCTCCTTGTCTCTAGAGTTGTTAAACCACATTCTTTCAGGCGTTCTTCATAACTAAGGTCTCTCAGTTCTGGAATCATTTTAGTTGCTCTCCTTTGTATGCGTTCAAGCGTATCTATATCCTTCTTACGATATGGTCTCCATGCTTGTATACAGTATTCTAAATGAGGTCTAACTATTGCTTTATAAAGAGGTATAATTAACTTTTTTCCCTTGTATGTTATGTTTCTTCTAATCAATCCAAGAATTTGATTACCCTTTGAAGCTGCAATACCACACTGCTCTGAAACTTTCATATCAGCGCTTATTGTAACTCCTAAGTCCTTTTCTTTTACAGTAGTACCCAGAACAGTATCTCCCATTCTATAGTTTACATTCAAGTTCCTATGTCCTGTATGTAGGCATTTACATTTCCCAAAATTGAACAACATCTGCCATTTCTCAGACCATTTCACTAATCTGTCTAGATCGTTTTGTAAATGTTGTTTATCACCATCAGTATTAACCTTTCTAAACAGTTTTGTGTCATCCGCAAATTTCAGTACGTTACTTGTTATACTGTCGTCCAAGTCATTGATATAAATTAAGAATAATATAGGTCCTAATACTGATCCTTGAGGTACCCCACTCAAAACCGATTTCCAATTTGAAACTTCTCCATCTACTACAACTCGTTGTCTTCTGTCAGTCAGCCATTGTTCTATCCAGTCAGTTATGCTATCCCCGATACCATGGGCTTTTAATTTAAGTAGTAATCTTTGATGTGGCACTTTGTCAAAAGCTTTCTGAAAATCTAAGTATATAATATCTACTGGCGATCCCACGTCTATCCACTTAGTGATTTCTTCCAAAAAACATAACATATTTGTTAAGCATGACCTCGCTTTAAGGAATCCATGTTGAGATGAATTTAATAATTTATGCTTAACGAGGAAGTCTTGTTCAGCTCTACCAAGTGTGCAGTTTATAGGAAACCATTTCCGATATTACCACATCAATTCAATATGCCAGGAACTTGGGGATGACAAAGTTCGAGCTCTGCAGTTTTTTCATGTTTTCTCCGGTTCTGATGCAACATCCCAGTTCAGCGGTAAAGGCAAACAGACAGATTGGAAGACATGGACATCTTACTCAACAACCACAAAAGGATTCGCCGTCACATGCCTGAATGCGTTTGTTTCGTTGAAATTTACATCTGCAGCATTCAAGATGTTTGAGCGGTTTATCTGTACGATGTACAATACCACGACGTCACATGTCAAAGTGAAGACGAGAGTGAAGATGATTGAACAGCTTCCTCCACCTCAGAGCGCAGTGCTTCAGCATGTAAATCGATGCATGTATCAAGCCAGTATTTGAAGAGTAAGTATGAAACCATCATAGCATCACAGAGACCTGGAGGCTTCGGTTAGACTAGAACTGACACCGCAGTGGTGTCCAATCTGGAAACCACTACCAGATGCTGCTGTTGGCTGTAGAGAACTGATCAAGTGTGGTTGCAAGGCGGAACACACTTGTTCGAAGAAGTGCCTGAATGTTGGGCTCACATGCCCAGCACTCTGTCTCTGCCACGGACACTGTGAGACGTAAGAACAGGCAAAAGTGTTATCAAAATAGGAGGAATTAGTCAACTAGTTAATTATATTAATGTCACAGTCTCTATTAATGCGGGAACGCATTGGGTGTCTTTTATCATTGTTAGATTACATACATGTAGCTGAATGTGTCTGAGGAAATTCTTCTGATATTAATGAATATAAATATAAGTTACGTGTATAAGTACCAGCAAACATGGTTTATTTTCACATTGTAACCGTCATTTTTGATTTATGCAAATTAGTAAATTATTAAATTGGATGTACAGTGTTTCAAAAAATAATATGGCTTTTAAAACACTCACAAATGTTGTTGAAGTGACGATATATGGTAGACATGGGATTATAGCATTAATTATTTGTATAAGTATATTTGTAAAAAAATATTAGTAGTTTTTGTGGCATTGATTATTTGGTCACTTGCACCCTTTTGTATATTGAAAAAGTTATTGACATAGTAATATTATTGTGACATATAGAAGCAAATGGAATCAAATCAACTCCCTAAGAAACAACGAGACATGTCTTATGATAGAATGATATCATAGTCAACATACATTTTAAGAATTAAATGATACTTTGAGCTTTTTTAATTTGACAATGCTCGAAGTCCCGTTTTTGAGTCAAAAACTTAGTCAGTAACTTAGTAACCGTTGCTATTTGCTGTTGCGCAACAATTCGTAGTACTTTCATTACTTTGTCACACGGCAGTAGTATGTAGGAGTTTTTGACACCCCCAAAAATGGCAAGATTTGGAGCTCATTCTGATTGGTTGAAATTTGAAAACTCCTACATACTACTCACGGCTATAGTATATGGACAATTCGGGAGAAAGGATAATTAGGCAGAACAGTGACATTTCAACTGCAGTATAAACTGAATGAGACGGAACACCATAATAAAATTCAATACGTGTTTTAAACGTTAAAGGACTGTGCAGAGTACAAATATAATGATCGTAAGACTTGTAGCACATCCTCATTTTGATTGTTGAAATTCATACAATATCGAAAATATTTCAGTTTCAGGCTTAATTATTCTGAAAACATAGTGACTACATTCCAAATGAACTAAGCAGTTATTGCGAATTTCCCTGACAGCATACAGTAACACTTTGGAACTTGTCCTATAAAATAACAATTAATACATACTGCTGAAATCACTCTCAGAAATTTTAATAATTCATTGTGTTTTGTTCAATTTTCGTACACTCGGTACATAGATTGTCCTTCTCAATATCATTATTTAATGCACATCTGCACGAATATGTCTAGACATTCAACACATTTAAGCTTTGTTGCTTGTAAATTGTTCAATTTGGAGGAACCTGAAAATGTATCAAAATGACCGGTGGATTTACCCATTATGGTGCACTTTATAGAACATGACAGCACGAAGTTGCATCTCAATACTTAGCTTTTCTGCAAAGTTTCTCATATATAGCAATTTAGTAATTAATTAAAATGTTACGACATTCTGAGACATCGCCATTTTTTATTCTTGATTTTTTTTTATTTGACAAGGAATTATCCTTTTGGGTATAATAGTTTAGGACGGATAAGATGGTTGTAGCAATAACATGTGATGCTATTGTTCACACACTTACCCCCTTTTTTCAAGGTAAAATACATTGTCAATGCTACTTGCTCCTTTATGCTGTGTCATTTGTTGAAAATTGTTATGTTAAAATGTGGCTGTTCGTCCCTTCATTGCGATTGTTAACAAACACATTTTTGTTATGTTTTTTTTTGTCCAAGGGGATATTGGTGGAGGTTATTATCCGGGTGCTGTCCGGGGGTTTATGTCCTAGAATCGTGTCGGCATGTGTACTGTTAATAAAATGCCATATGTGATTGCGTAAGTTCACACATGTCCTTATATTTCCCATTTCGTTTTTTTCAGGACGAATTTCTCGCCACGGCTGAGCCTATTTACTGGCGTACAGCGGAAGAGATGTATGCTCCGTTTGATGACAAGAAGTATCGCGTGATGAGATCTCGGCTACGCGTACTTGCCATGGAGACGCAGAACAACAAATGCGGCTGGCGAGAAAGATGGTTAATGTCAAACAAACAAGGTGAGAAAACACTCTCCGCATGATGCATCCCAGGTTTCGTATGTACGTATGTACTCGATATTTTGTATTGCCAGTTGACCATTGGGGGCAGATATATACTGTTATTGAGGGAGCACTCTCGGATTCTGTGAAAGACGAACATCGAGACACGTGGCATTGATTACGCAGGTAACGCAGGTAACCTTGGAGCTTAGTCAACTACGTTCGAGCATAAACATTCACATATTGTTGTTGACTACGTGAAAAAAAAAACATGCATATAAGAAAGTTCAACATGATGGCATGCAAGAAATACAGCCTACAATGACACACCAACAAATACTACAAGAAATGCAGACTACAATGACACACCAACAAATACTACAAGAAATACAGCCTACAATGACACACCAACAAATATTACAAGAAATACAGCCTACAATGACACACCAACAAATACTACAAGAAAATACAGCATAAAATATATATTTCAAGTTCACCGGAGCAAACAAACAGTGGCATCCAATTATTTAGTATCATGTTAATTAAGGAGATCTGATTTTTCATATATTGACCATTCTCAAAGACTAAATAAATCTTTGCGCTTTTGGTACCACTGAAGTCCGACAAAATATTATCAAGATTAATCGGACGCATGACATCCCATTCCGTACTGAGCATAGTCAGATGAACCAGTCTGTCCAGGCTCATTGTGCACTGGTGCTCATCCTTGATCAGTTTCAACTTGCAAAAAACTATACAGTTACTAATCATCAAAGTTAGATAATTGCATAGCAAAGTGCACATTGGAAAGACATCCCTGAGATGTCTCTTGAGAAACATCTGGTACATCGTCACCTCTGGCAAAACTCCACGGAGAGAAACTCTACGGGGCTAATCAGTTGGATTATGGTTGACTTTGCTGGGGCCTAGTACGAGTGTACCACTTGTAACATGGCTAATTTTTTACTTATAAATGGACTGTGTTAATTGCTTGTTTTTCGATTTGTAGACGACTCTGCATCTGCAAGAGTTCACGCAGTATCTTTTGTACAATCTACACGCACTTGGTCGGACCACATTTTTGCGACTGGTCTTTCAAAAGAGAGAAACGTAGAACGGCGAGAGAGGGTACTCGACGAGTTCTACAGGCGGCTGGTAGACCAGGTGGCGATGGCGCCCGCTGACTGGGGAATTGATATTGCCGTACACTTCGTCACGGTGGCGAAAACAGGTTAGCTTTGAGCTGGGACTAATGCGAATGACAATCTCCGCCTCTACAACTAGTCGTATTATGTTATTTGTGACTAATTGGTTATTACTTGGTAATGGAATTTAGAATAGAGTATCATTAGTTGACGTAACACTGACATCTTTAGATCAATCCAGATTGTTTTGATTGCAGTGGGCTACTCTTCCGCTAGAAGAAAGGATCTAATTAATAACCAGCGGCAGAGGTGTTTCGTCCTTCGAGTAGTAGTTAACCGAAAAACAACCTTTCTAACAATGTGTTTGAATTATCGATAAAATAATTATTAATCATTTAGAATATCAATCTTTTTCACAACGATTTCTTCAAAAAAAAAATTTTATGTCAAAATAAAAAAACATTTAACGACAAAATCGTCGTTGCTGTTACCAGACAGGTAGGGTAACATACTAACAATTGAAATATAACCAAACAATTAATTTTTTTATTCGCAGTGATTATGTAGGAAATTAATATATTATTCTGCATTCCATGAAGCAATTCCAAAAACATTTTATTCCAATTCCGATCCACTTTTGAAAATGCATTCCGAAATGGAGTTGACCCCATGTTTATGATGCTGTAATTTGCTGCTACAATTCGCAATATGAACGTACATATAATGTCTGCTAAATACTGATTACTAGGTAGTTGTACGTAAGGGGTAAACAGGAGTGATGTATTAATTTATATTGATTGTATTCCACAAGTGTCATACAAAATAATGTTTATTGTATCAGAGCAAAGTGGATATCTTTATTTTGTAATTTTTTGTTTTATTTATCAAAACATGTATTCAATGGTTCGTGAATTGACTATTTTGACAAACAATGTCAACTTAGTGAATTGTGCTCTTCCTGTGCTCTATGTAATGTCTGATTGATTCATAATACTAGGAATTGTACGCATTGGGCAAATACGAGTGATATAATAGCATACACTGACTTCATCTCATGGGTTGAAAGTGAATATATGTCTTTATTTTGTTCAAAAGATATATTTAATGACCCGGTTAATTTACTGTTTTAAAGAAAAGGTGGAACAAATATGAGTCAAACTCTTCTTGTGCATGATTTACGCTACAGACCCACGCACACACGCCGATTTACACATCATAAAAAATTCATCGTAAACGCTTGTAAAAATGTAAGTTGATTAACGAAAAACAGTAGAATTCTGTTGTTGACGCAACGTTGAAACCCAGCCAATTTGCTACATTGTATCAACGTTGATGTCGAAGCAACGTTGAATCCTGACGTTGATCCAACTTTAACATCCAACTACTTTTTAACATTTCTACAACGTGGAAACCACACATCGATATAACTTTCAAATACAATTATTTTTCATAATTGCTACAACGCGGAAACCCGACGTCGACACATCGCTTAAAACTGACGTCGATACACTGTTCAAACCTACCGTGTATTTAACGTGAAAACCAGACGTAGATACAACTTTGAAATCCAGATTCCAGCATTGCTACAACGTGGGTACCTGACGTTGAAACAACATTTTGTTATCGTCATTTTGCCTGCTTGGAAGGCATCCTTTGTGTGGGTCATGGCGGATGGATGATAAATTTAGCATGTGGCCAACAAACGCCACAGAGAACGTGGTTAAAAATTCAAATCACCCATTTTGTCCATCTTTGTCCGACAGGTAGAAAATAACTCTCATGTTTTGTATTGTGTAGACGATTTTGCAGCTGCGGGGTTTCACGCAGCATATTTTGTGCAGTATACACGGACTTGGATTCATCGTATTTTTGCGACAGTAATAGCGTTTAGACCTCCGTCATTATCCAATGCATGCGTGACTGCGTGTACTGAGAGAAGCGCAATCTTTTCGTGTTGACATTTAGACTGGTTTGATACAGTGGGTTGAGAAAAGGTGGCTCAGTATATGTGTACTTCTTGATCACATAGTGAAACATATGAACAAAACTTGTTATGCGAAGGTCGTTGTTCCTTTAGAACATTTATATATTGCCAATGCAGTAAGCAACACACTGTTTGAATTATTAATTATCATCGTGATCGTCTTATGTGAAGTAAACACACCACGTAATTAGGTGTTTCTTTATAATCTGAAATACATTGAGTGCACGAGTCTGTCAGCCAGGATGAGTAAGTATTTGCTAACTGTATCCCTATGAGCCCAGACAAAACAGGCGTTTAATAACATCTAGGGTCAAGGGCCGGAAACTACTGTAAGCGTTTCGCAGTCATGTGCGTGACACCAGTAAAGAAGCGTTTTCACGTTAAATGACACGTTTAACCCCACGCAGCTTCAAACATCAAAATGTTCCAATTGTTTCACTCACGATATTTTCCAACACTATAGTTGATATTACATTAACTCTAATATTTGAAGGAGCATCACGTTACATACATTTCTTTAAAGTGGCTTCAAAGTTAAGGCATAAAATTTGAAATCTGAAGATGACACTTCTTTGCCACACTTTACACAATTTTAATATAATGTATACTTTAACTATTATTTTGCAATTTGTAATACGAAATAAAACAATAAGAACAAAAACTGTGCCGAAATCCTCGAGAAACCAAAGTCAAATGATTATATTATCTCAAATTCGTTTAGAATGTGTAAGCGACCAACAGTTGAATAAAGAGCAGAGGAGGGTAAGCGAGGACAAAAAGGTGGTTCTTCAGATGATTTCAGAATGTTGTTATATTTCCTGCAGACATAAAGTTAACAATGAAGGTGTTCTTACGAGCTTGATCAGCTCTAATTCCGACATTTGTTTTATCTGTAGGAATAAAAATATGCCATAACTAGATGGTAGAAGTTATCGCTTTCTTGAAGGAATGAGCAATGAATATAAATACATTGTTTGTTACTTTCAAGTCATCCATTATCTAACACACATTATTCAATCATCGGAAGTAAAATCTATACATGATTTGTTTAATTGCTTTTTAATAATAAAGTTCGAATTAGGTAAACTTTTATCTTCTTCTTCGTATCAGCCACAGCCCGTGGTGGCCGTTGACAAATATGGTATAGCGAAGTTATACTTGCATGACATATGTATTCTACATGCTTTAAAATTACGCTCGTCTATTGTGATAAAGCCAAAACTATGCATATACATTTAACACATATAGTTATATATGCATAGGCATGATGTTTGTTTGGAGAGGGCATTTCATTCAACACATATAAATTAGCAAGAACAGTTAAAATCATGTTTAAACATAAAACAAAATCCAACATTGATTTATTAATGTTTAGCATTGAGATGTTTGTGTGCTGGAGAATACACACTTTTAATGTAAAATGACACGCTCCAGTTTTTTATGGTCACATAGTGTAAACACATAAACTTTGTATCGTACATTTTATAATTGCATGTTTGGTCAGTGGGTATTCATTATTATAAGTATTATTGGGGTGTCTTTTTACTAATTTTCCTACAGAAAATGCACCCTTAAATACAAGGATGGATAATTTAACAAATGTGTTTGTTACTGGATAACTTGCTCAATATTTATCTACAGTGATGTTTTTACTACAAACATTAACTAAAATGTGTCAAAAACAGCACAATGTGCAGACGTAGATTTACATTAATGCTGTTGTTGCGGCTGCTGCCGCAGCTCCTAATATAGTAAAACATTTATGCAACACAGTATATACGCATAGTGAGTATAATATTATATTAATATAACGGCAAAATGGAACGAAAATCACGAGCAACCAGTAAACCCGGTGCCGCTGAGCTTCCTAAAGACCCGCAAGAGAGCGCCACTAGCGTTGACATTAACCAAGATCTGCGCTATGGCGACAAAAGAGCACCAAACTGATCACTTTCTTGTCAAAGCAAGAAGAACGCGAGTATTAACGCGAACAGTTGAAACAGGAAAGGGAGTTTGCACACAATTAAATACATGAACTATCGATGCGTCTCCTCTGTGAGACCCTTAGTAGACGTGTACACAACAATTCACCACCGCGCAAACGCAACAACGGCGCTAATGACGAGTCTAATGATTCACAGACTCAACACACCGAGACCAATGTACAGCGCACTTCTACCGGCCCACACGATAAAACTAGACCACCTGAGCCAATGACAGCAGATATAACTTTACGAGAAGTAGCAGCATGGAAGCGATCATGGGAAGATTTCGTAGAACTAGAACAGCTCGACCGTCTCCCAGCACGCCAACCCAGAGCCAAACTGCGCACATGTCTCTTTATTGAAATGATTGCTACATTGCAATTGGCCATCGGTGATGTGATGAGGATAGTACCGTCACAGCGATCCTAGACGGAATCCAGGAACATGTTCGAGCCAAACGAAACGTTACACTGGACAGTGTAGCACTAGAAGAAGGCAAGCAAGAGGAAGGCGAGCAATTCTACCAATTTTACATTGCCTTAAGATAAATTGGCAATAACGCAGATCTTTGCTAGCACTGCTAGACGATCGTCTTACCACGCGAATTATGTCGTTAATTCGTGAACCAGAAACAAGACGAACGTTGCTAACATGCACCACCTTCTCTGCAGACAACATTTGATGTATGCAAGAGTGATGAACCAGCAGGGAATGATGAAGCTGCATTCGCGAACAATGACCCAGGCCATACGAAGATAGAGAAAACTGGCAAGAAAACATGGTAACGTGGTAAAACTAGAAATAGCACCACTTCAAAACACAACCATATATACGGTTATTGTGGCAACTCGGCTCACAACATGCATGATCAATGTTCTGCATGGCGCAGTGAATGTTCAGTCTAAAAAATGGGTCATTGGGCTACGTGTTGCCGTCAGAACAAACCACCTGGTAAAAACAAAAATATATCGACCGCAATGAGTCAGATTCATTTGCTGGACATACTGGGAAAGAAAAAACATCATCGTGCTCCGCGCATCGTGGTACATCTGCACCATAATGCTGATGACAGCTTCATCACAACAACACAGGCAACACGAAATACAGGGGCCGAAGCCACTATTGCAGGGATTGATATCCTAAAACAAATATGATTATACATTGGAAACACGTGTCGCCCTCCTAAAGACACAATTATTGCTGCTACTGGTACATCATTCGAATGTGTTGGAACAGTGGACCTTCACATTCACGCAGCGGACACATCTACGAAAGAGACAGTTCTTATCTGCAAAGAGAAAAAATTACTTCTGCTGCCTTGGTATGTTTGCCGAAATTTGGGAATCGTTCCGAATGGGAATCGTCCGACACAAGCGACCAACTGAAGAAAATGTTGGGTGATCCAATGAAAATCCATTTGAACGAAAACGTTGAGACTTTTGCAATATGCACCACTCGCTCCATCCCTTTTGCATGGCGTGATAAAGTCAAAGCAAATTTCGACCAAATGCCAAGACAAGGCATTGTCAAACCATTGGGAGACGTTCCCACCCGATGGTGTCATCCGCTTGTGGTAGTGCCAAAACCACGAGGGGCATACGTCTTTGTGTGGACCGCACACGTCTCAACAAATTCGGTCGTCGCCCAATTCATCCTATGAAGACACCGAAAGAGGCTGTCTCCAACATCAAACCTGGGGCAAAATACTTCACGACACTTGACGCTAACTAAGGGGATTGGCAAATACCCCTCTCGCCTGAATGTCAAGAACTCACGACTTTCTTAACTCCTTGGGGACGCTGTCTCTTCTTGAGAAGTTCCATGGGACTGTCCTCAACCGGTGATGAATATTGCAGACGCGGCACATAGTCACCGCCGGATTAAGCAATGTCGAAAAGGTCAAAGATGACGTCATTGTGCACGACGAAAACTTTGAGCAGCACATTAACATAGTTCGCTCACTGTTGCTCCGTTGTAGAGAGCACGGCATTACACTGAACTCCGACAAATTCAAGTTCGCGGAGAATGAGCTGAATCACGTTGGCTTCAAGATTAACGCAGAAGGCGTCAACACAGATCCGGAGAAGTTGAAAGCAATTGCCGAATTTCCTACACCAGCCTGCTTGACAGAACTACAATCTTTTATGGGTCTTATCAACCAGCTTGATGGCTTCAGGCCGGAGGTCAGTACAACCGCTGATCCATTACGTGAGCTACTGACGAACAAGAATGAATTCCGATGGACTGAAACACATACCACAGCCTTTCAAGTGACCAAGAAAGCGCTTGTATATGAGCCTACACTTCGATCCAATCGCCGGGGGGTTAGGGTTACACAGCCGACAAAGGGTTGGGGTTAGCTCCATTCGCGTTAGGGTTAGCTCACCACCCACGATTGGGGTAGAGGTCT
Organism: Lamellibrachia columna; assembly: GCA_963662155.1. Lineage (NCBI taxonomy): Eukaryota > Metazoa > Annelida > Polychaeta > Sabellida > Siboglinidae > Lamellibrachia > Lamellibrachia columna. The sequence goes on along the minus strand of OY759261.1, from coordinate 60,170,349 downwards.
CTCCGTTAGGGTCATGGTCAAGTTAGGGTCAGTGTTCATAACAGACGACAGAAGGTTAGGGTTACAAAGCCGATAACATGTTGGGGTTGGGATTAGGGTTAGCTCCAGTCGCCAGGGGTTAGGGTTTGGGATAGTTCCATTCGCCAGGGGGCGAACTACAGCTACCCATAAGGTTGTGCGCATGCGCAGTAAACCGGAAACGGAAGTCAATCGTGCACATGGTCTCGTTTTCTCGGTCAGATGGCTCCGTATTCTATTCCCGAACCCACGATGTTTTCTACCCTCTCAGTTATCGCCTTTATTTTGGCCCAAGGCAAGCAAACTACCACGTCATCTCCCTTGTTTAAGACTGTGTCGGTCTTCTTAACTATTGAGTCCCCCACAAACACCCTCGCTCTCTTTCTCTCCCCCTCTCTATCACTGCCTCTGAATAGCTCTTCAGATGGATCCTCTCCATCACATTCTGTCCTGCAGCTTTGTCACTTGGTGGCAGACTGTTATCAGGCTCTGTCTCACTCATCAACCTGTCACCTTTCCCTCCCGTTCCCTGGCTAACTTGCGCTAACGTCGCCTTCCCTTCTGATACCTTCTCTCCCGTCTCCCTCACTCCCATCGCCTTAACTATCGTCTCCTTCCCCACGTCTCCTTCGCTATTGTCTCCCACAATCCAATTTCCTTCTATCCGTTTTTCTTCCCTCCCATTTCTTTCCTTCTCGTATCCATTCGTTCTGTCTCCTTTCGTCCTGTCTCCCTAAGTCCCGTCTCCTTACGTCATGTCTCCCTACGACATGTCACCTTACTTTTTCTCTGCCTCCTCCAAGGCTGAGGTGAGCTCTCCCTAGCATCTCTCTCGTCGTCTTCCCCAACTTTATCATCTACTGCCTCCCCCCCCCCCCACCAGAACCACTGGCACAACCCACCTGCTCCCTTCCCAACACTACCACAACGAACAGCCTCAGCTGTTCTAACTCCACCTCAAGCTCCTTCATCCTCGTACATCCGCTACACTCAATACCAAAATTATCCGCCTGAACTTCAGTCCAGGAATTCTCACACCCGGAATTGACGAAGTCCTCTCAGTTGCTACAACTGCTGCATATTAAATGCCTGGTGGCATTTACTGCCGTTTGCACCGCGTCATCACAAAATTTAGACTTAATCTGTTAGCCTTGAATAATGCTGTTTTTGTGTTCAAAAGAACACTTTAGGTTAATTTACTTGTTAACTATGTCTTTTCTAGTAAGCGCGCACGAGCAAAGAAAAGCCTGCCACCTAGCGAATACGGAGAACACTGTGTAAAAAAAACAACGAAGTCATTCTAAACCAACTTACGCTAAAATCCTGCTGTTAGTGATTTTTTTTACCGAAATCGTTTTATACAACTATGTCATATATTACCTTATGTATGTAATTTATGTAAATGTATCACTTTATATACTATATATTTAACAATGTGTACGATAGTTTGGTACACCAGTTTAATTCACGACCTGTAAACAAACTCCCCCTTATCGCTCGTTGAATTTGAGTTAGGGAAAAATATTGCCTATGTTAACAAAAACAATTTCTTAATATATGTCTATAAGAAATTTGTGAATATAGTAAAAGTGTAATAGTAATACTTATGCTAACCAATATTCCACTGTTTCTGACTATTCGCTATGCTATCTCAATTTTCGAATGGTAAACATCCATATTTACGCTTACTGACTTCCTTGTCAGAGTCCGGAACTAACTTACTCTAAAATCCTGCTTCTGACTAATAATTAACAAAAACGGTTTTCTAATATATGTCTACAATGCGTTTATATATATATATATATATATATATATATATATATATATATATATATATATATATATATATATATATATATATATATATATATATATATATATATGCAATAGTAATACTTATTCTATTCGATATTCCACTTTTCTCTGTAAATTCTCTACACCAATTTGAAGTCGCTGCTGCACCAAGATTTCCGGAATTTCTCAATCTAGTTTAGTTTGCGATAATCAAAACACAGAAGATAATCGCAGCGTATAATGTCATCATCTCGTAATTTTTTCGATTCACTTTCTGTTAGATAAAGGCATACGATACATGTTCTGACAAATTGGAGACGATGTGTTTCGATACGTAAGGAACCTGTACAACAATTACCATTTCGTTCTCCCTTGGCAGAGAAACAATCTGAATTTCGTTGGATTAATTGGCTAATTTCGCAACTGCCTGTTTCGGGCGCAATATGACCAATGCTTGTGCAACAGTCTTGCGAATGGCGTCTTAAATGCCATCTCTTGGAAAACCACGTCAACACATTTCGTGTTAAATCGGTCATACATCTACCCTTTCGCAAAGAAGCATCGCCCAATGTAATTTCGTGCGGTAATTCATCGCACATAGTATAGCAACCTGTGTTTTACCACATACTTTAAGTAACACTCTACCTAAACCTTGGAATGGTCCAGAATGTTACAAGTAGTAAAAACAAAGTAGCTGGCGTCACTTGCGGGTATTGTATCAGGGAACACGTTACGACGGCCGTTGGTGGACACATCACGGGAGGCAGTGCTGCACGTTTCGATCTTGGCGATGTTCGTGGATAGCTTCTCCACTTTAGACGGGAGGGACGGAGGGAGGGAGGGAGGGAGGGAGGGATAACTATTGAATATATATATATATCCCTCCCTCCCTCCCTCCTTCCCTCCATTTCAACGTTACCAGATAATGTACGATGGCATCAATTATTTTAGTTAGAACGTATTTAACGCACACCTTTAACTAATGTAATAGTAATATGTATATATTAATTATCCGATCAGTCTAGGTCGTGCGCCTTAAGCATTACACAATTGTTAATCATCATTTTGAATAAATATTCCTACGTATATCTTATATGATTACACATTTGTATTACTAACCAAGCACTACAATAATTACATAATTATTAATCATCAACCATGAATTATAATTATAATGTGAATCCAAGGGAATTTAAATACATTGCTATTACAACACCTAATACTGTGCGTTAATTAACTAAAATAACTGCTTATACAAACTACATTTCTATTGGTATCCATTGCCAATATTATTTTATATCAAACATCAATTTGATAATACATGTTGCTAATCAATAATTATGGAAAATAATTAATGAAATGTTTAACAAATTAAGAATAATGTGTGAACTATTAAGACGATCTTAGACCATTCCTCTTCATTCTTTATCATGTCATAAATTGTACAACCAAAGAAAAAAACAAGAAAACAAAACACTGCATAAATAATTGTTCATAATATATATATAAGGTATGGTTAATTATATATAGTTATATTAATTATCCGATCAGTCGAGGTCGTGCACTACATTAATTACATAATTAATTATCATGTTGAATAAATGTTCGTAGGCATATATTGTATGACTATACGTTCATATAACTAACAAAGCACTACAATAATTGCATAATTATTAATCATCATCCTGCTATTGTGCAATAGATGAGATAAGGAACTGGATCCAATCAGATAAGAAACATGATGTTCACTTACACAGGGAAAGTAAACACCTACTAAAAATTACCCCTGGTATGCGCTGTTGAGATAAGGGCAGGATCTGCTAAGTGGCAGCAATTTGGAAGCTTTGTACAGCTATCAAAATCTCTCAGCTCTGTTCATAACGCATAGAAATGGCTGCAGTAACCTGGACAAACCTGTCAATTTATCATTGCTTGGACTAAGATAATCCGGACTGTTGAGAAGACAGGACATAGTGGCACGTGGATAAACCTGTCAATCCATTGCTACATGATACAGTCGTTGCCTGGACCAAGAGAAACCTGAGAAAACAGGATATAGTGGTACACTCAATCCCAACGTTACAAGATGTCTGATAGTGTGCACAGAGTTTGCCACAAGACTGGCGAAGTGTGTGTGTGTGCGTGCGTGCGTGCGTGCGTGCGTGCGTGCGTGAGTGCGTGCGTGAGTGTGTGTGTGTGTGTGCGCGCGTGTGTGTGCGCGCGCGTGCGTGCGTGCGTGCGTGCGTGCGTGCGTGCGTGCGTGCGTGCGTGTGTGTGTGTGTGTGTGTGTGTGTGTGTGTGTGTGTGTGTCTTCCTTACCAACCGTGCAGTTGGAGGACACAAACAGTCCTTGACAGCGCTCTGGTGGGGTACCCTATGCACACGATCAAACATTGTGTGACCTTGGGATCGAGCATGCCACTATGTCCTGTCATCCCAACACTCCGGATTCTCTTGGTCCAAGGCAACGACTTCATTATGTGGTGATGGATTGACAGGTTTGGCCAGGTTAATGCAGCCACTTCTATGCATTATAATGAACAGAGCTAAGAGATTGTCACAGAGGTACAACATGTTCAAGTTCCTTTCACTTAGCAGATCCTTCCCTTATCCGCGCATACCAGGGACACATTTACTTTCCTTGAATAAGTGAGAATCCGGTTCCTCATCTGATCGAATCCGGTTCCTTATATCGCCTATTGCGCAATAGCAAGATGGTGATTAATAATTATGTAATTATTGTAGTCCTTGGTTAGTTATAAAAAACGTGTAATCATATAAAATATACGTACGAACATTTATTCAATAAGATGATTAATAATTATGTAATTATTGTAGTGCACGACCTCGACAGTTCGGATCATTAATATAATTGGGTGATAATGTAATTAGCTATACCTTATATATTTTATGAAACTTTATTTATGCAATGCTTTGTTTTATTCTTTAATTGTCTTTGGTTGTGCAATTTATGAAATGACACATCATGAAGATAATATCTTAGTATTTCAGATATAATTCATTTACATAATAGTAGGAGAATTTTGATATATATATATATATATATATATATATATATATATATATATTTGTTTATTGAGCAATTCTAGACCACGTTATTATTTAATACGTTGTTTGTATGTGCTATGAAATGACATTAACAATATTGCACCTCGATGTACAATCTACTATTAGTATTATTATTGCATTACCAAATAGATATTTATAAATTATACATCTATAAATAGTGTGGAAATATCCACAGGCAAAAACGAGACAACTAATTTGGATTAACGTAAGAACAGTGTGTCTGTCATGACAAACTCCTAGTGCAAAGATAGAAATACAAGTTCTGTATCGCCTTCGAGAAAGGCACTGACGTAATAAATGACCACGTTATGCTGAACAAAAAAATACTAGCATCACATATATTTCAATGTATATTTTACAGGTGAAACGGAGTCAACTCCCGCTGATGATATTTGTGAGAGTTTCGGCAGCTACGTTTACGTTGTATTGTTAACACCATCTGTAGAAACATCGGTTTCGTTGTCTCTAAAGTAACGAACTGGCGTCGCCTATTTCTGATATTTGTGATATTCATGATAGCCGTGTGTATGTATTGGTTTGTATATATCGTCTATATAAAACAAAACAATTGTAGACAGCGTTGTGAAGAATATCGAATGTTGCGGACACAGAGTTTTACTGTGACGACAATAGCTTCAAAGGAGACGGTCTATGTGGCGACCAAACGCCTACGCATCGGACAATTGTGGATAAGGCTTGGCCAATAATTAGGAATTTATTGAGTGAGTACATTACTCTTCGATAACGTCAATCACAATTTCATCTTTTCCCTTTTTTTCACCTTCTCTCATTAAACAAAATACTTGTAAATCTTGATTGATGAATGTTATCCTGTGTGGCGACCCTTGCCTAGTCTACTTCGTCATGCTTATCGGCGTCGTATAACCTTGCAACCTTTATCTGCGTCGTATGGAGACAGGACGTAAGCAGACAGGAAGAAAGGACACGGGAAGGAAAGAAATGTGAGGGAAGGAGATGTCGTTGGGGGAGACAGGAGCGAAGTAGATGGGAGGGAAAGAGACAAGAGTGAAGGTGATGGGAGTGAGGAAGACGGGAGGGAAGGTGTCAAGAGGGAAGGCGACAGGAGCGGAAATTAGTCAGGAGACGTAAAGGAAAGGTGACAGGTTGATGGGTGAGAGGGAGATTGATATCAGTATACCAGGTGAAAAAGCTGCAAGGCAAAAGATGACGGGAGGGAATCAACGGAAGAGCTATTCTGAGTTAGTGATAGAAGGGGTGAGGAAGAGACGGATGGTGTTTTTGTAGGACTCAATAGTTAGGAAGACCGTCAGAGTCTCAAACAAGGAAGATGACGTGGGGCAAGGGTGGATCTGTTTTAGTACACATAGGGACACATAACGTAGAGGGGGAGGGCACAAATGTCAAAATTAGGAAAACAAGCAGTTAGTCAGAACACTAAAGCAGACGCGGGTTGAGCACGTAATTCTCTCTGGGATTTTACCAGTAATAGGAAGGAGGGGACAGAGATATCGAAATTGTCGGGGGATGGCAATTAACATATTAGTCGAGAAGCAATGTAGGGAAGAGGACTTTGGATTTGTGGGGCAGTTTTGTTTGGAGGGCTGACATTTACATGACGGATGGCTTTATCTAAATGGAAAGGGGGCAAAAGTATTTGCGGATGAACTATCGGTAAACAAAACGTCCGATACAAGTTAGGACCTCTAGAATACAGTGCTGGAATTATAAAATCACGATGGTTTTTAATGGCGGAAGACCTACATGGCTACTGCAGTTGTTTAATAGAGAGAATATTAGTTTATTACCAGTTCCAGATGCTAAATTTCAAAAAAGTAAATCCATAAATGGTAGCTAAGAAAATAAAGGCAATGAAGGATAATAAAATTACTGGGAATGGATATATGCTACATAACATATTTAGGTCAGACGGTGCTCCGACATTGTCCTTCTGCTGGGTGCATCCACACTATTGCAAAGGTGTTCACCATTCCACAGGCTTGAATCATATTCGTGTTCCAACTATCGGTTGCACAACGTCACATGTTTTGGCAGTTGTTAACCAAAAGCAGTAGGGCATATGATCTTCATTCCAGACAGGATGACAATCGTGTATCAGTGTGTAACAATACACACTGTACTACATTTATATTTTGAGTCATTAATAATGATTTATCGTTGTTTTTTTCCAATCATGGTTCTAAGTAGTTTTCACGTTTTTTAGAGTCGCTCTTAAATGTGTTTATCTGAATAGTATAATAAGTTGTCTTAGTAATTTGTTTTAATTGATTATACACATTTATATACTTAGCACAACGAATGTGTCTTAGGCTTACCGATACCTTTTCTATAGAGCTTGTTTGATGTTATAGACGATATAATTAGACCTTTGGCCATCCAATCATTCCAGATTACGTTTTTGGGTTTAATTTTTACAATTATATAAACGTATTATCTATGTCTAACTGATGTAAATACGTCCACTCAATTTCGCGGAGTGCAGATGTTATTAAAGAAAATATAGGTAAGTGGTCAGATATATCACTGCATAGGTTGCCAGAGTGAACAAAAGGGTTTGTATGTCGTACACGTGTGTACGTACACGTGTGTGTGTGTGTGTGTGTGTGTGTGTGTGTGTGTGTGTGTGTGTGTGTGTGTGTGTGTGTGTGTGTGTGTGTGTGTGTGTGTGTGTGTGTGTGTGTGTGTGTAGTAGTAGTAGGTCGGATGAGATTGTATAGGAGTCTATTTTTATGTAGTCAAACTTTTGTTCAGTGCCAATTATGACTTGATTGTTTGAACTTTGAAACATATTCAAAGTATTGACTCTTATATTTGGATAGATAAAGTAACATTTGAATTAGGGATCCGGTATATTTCGCCAACAACTGAGTTTTGATCATTACTACTGGATTCAATAAACACATATTCGAATTCACCCTCTACAAAAATAGCAAGGTGTTCACGAAGATTATACTGTATAATTTTATTGTCACGTACACACATCGCGACAGGCAGTTTAAAAGAATGCGCATTGTCGTCTATTATAAAAGTTTCAAATAATAAGAATCAATTGAATAACTTCAACAACAGCCCAACTCAACCCAACATATTTTAGCGGTATTGCGTTGAATACGTCATGGTGACCAGCTTTCAAGTAGCTATCATCTGCCATGGAAAACTACCCAATTCCACTGCCGAGGCCGCTGTGGTGCCGCCGCCAAATAACGTCCTACTTCAACAATGGCCCAAATCCATGGAGTTGGGACGATGTTGAAATCAGACAGCGAAATCCGCTAGATGGCGTAACAGGAGGACAATTCACATAATTTAACTATGAACTCCTGCGGCGATGCACAGAAAAGGCAAAAGCAAGTGAGGAACATGAAACCATATGCTTTGACTTTGAGCAAAACTTACCTTTTCCACATTTCCCTGTTGGTGAAGTAATTTACAAGATGCAGCTGTGGTTTTACAGCTTCGGTGTGCATTCCTGTAAAACTGGCAAACCTGTCATGTACACGTGGTCAGTGCCAACAGCCAGGAGAGGCGGATAAGTAAGAGAGGTGATATCTTATCTCAGTAACTTTATCTATACAAAGGTACCTCAGAGTGTTAAACAGTTAGATATATTCAGCGACGGGTGCAGGGGACAGAACCACAACCACACTATGATACGATAGACAACCACACTATGATAGCCATCCACAGTCATCTATCATTGCCTGTCGCAAACCTCCTCCAACCCATCAAACGCCACTCACGGCATCTAAATAGCAAAGCCTTCAACACCATACACGCGAGCAAGAACTGTTACAAATGTTCTTCTTTATTAGTGCAATGTTAAGTTATACATCAAGCGAAAACATTTCTATGTTGACGTTAGGTAAGTAAAGAAAACATGTTTCGGCAGTCAAAAGCCAAATAATGATCAGGGAAAAGATGTTTGCACTCCACACTGGGTACACACCAACATGGTAAGAGCAGCAGGTGTACGTTTGTAATATCGATGTTTAAATCCAACATAATTACATATACAGTTGTCTGTGTAACAATAATTGTAAACAAAAAAGGATAATTGAAAAAAGAAATACATTAAATAAAAGAACGTCAAACATTTTGAAATGTTCTTAAATAAATTTTCAGAAAAAAAAACTCTCCCTCCTGGACGGCTTTCTAGTAGGTAGAAAACAATTACGAAAAAAAATAATGTACCTGCTGGCTAATAAGACATCGTACTTGTAAACTAAATAATTAAAATGTTCACTTTGTAAGTATTAAGACAAAATAGCAATAACAATGAAGAACAAAAAACTTAACATAATTTATATTAATATTCAACACAGATTGACACTTGCAGAAAGTACACCTGGTGCTTACAGATTGATTTATAAAGTATACATATACGAGAAAATGCTAAGCTATAGTTAAATAACATGCTGAGGAATAAGACCGATATTGAATGTTGGAACATTCTAAAATATGTAATTGAGAGTATCATTGGTCAATTTGGTCACTTGAAAAAACTATGAGCATGGTCTAGAAAGAAACACTTGTCAACATAAGCTATTAGAAAAATAGCGTATAGGCAAACTATGAGGAGGGTTTATAGGAGTACCCGAAATTATGAACACTACACAAATTACAAAAAGGCAGGCACAACTTAAATTGTAATCTAAAAGAAGCTATGAGCAAAATTTAGCATGTTATATAAAATTGCCAGCTATAGTTTTTTACGCATTTTTTAGGAGTAATCAAAACATACGAGACAAGGTTTTACCACTCAATGGTCTATTACATTACCAACAAATAGCCAAGCTGCGACACAAAAAATAGAACGACAATATATAGAGGCGGTGATTGTCATTCGCCTTAGTTCCTGCTCAAAGCTAGCATGTTTTTGTAGCTGTTACGAAGTGTTCGAAAACATCAGTGCCCCAGTCAGCGGGCGCCATCGCCACGTGGTCGGTCAGCCGCCTGTAGAACTCGTCGAGTATCCTCTCTCGTTCTTCGACGTTTCCCTTCTTTGAAAGACCAGTCGCAAAAATGCGATTCGTCCAAGTGCGTACAGATTGCCCAAACGATACTGCGTGAGCTCTTGCAGCAGCAGAATCGTCTACAAAACGAAGAGCAAGCTACTAACACAATCCTTTTATCAGTGACAAATTAGCAATGTTACAAGTGGTTGACTCGTTCTAGACCCTAGCAAAATTAAACATAGTCCATTTGATTATCCCCTTATCTTCGCTTCCCTTGAATAAGGCTCCGTGACGTCTTACCAAAGGCGACAATGTATCAGGTGTTGATGAAGATAAATATCAGGGATGATTTCCCCAATATGTAGGTATTGCTATACAAATATCTTATTTTAACGATTAGTAAATGTTGCGGATATATATCTTTGTCAAAGTTAAAGCTGATCAAGGGTGAGCACCAACGCACAATGAGCCGGGACAGACTGGTTTATCTGACTATGTTCAGTACGGAATGGGACACCATGCGTCGGGTTAATATTGACAAGATTTTGTCGGACTTCAGTGGTGCGAAGAAACGCAGGGTTCATCAGTTTTTGAGAAAGTTCAAAACATGAAGAATCATAACTAAATATTCACAGTATCACTTATCTAGAACCATTGTTTACTAGAATTGTGGAAAGTATTTGGATGTCACTATTTGTTTGTTCAGTATAACCTGTACGGTTTCTATTTTATACTGTTATTTTATTTATTTTTTGGTGTGTCATTGAAGGCTGTATTTATTGCATATCATCATATGATGCATTTTCTTGTATGCATGTGTGTATCCCATCGTCAACAACAATTTGTGATTGTTTATGCTCAAAGGTAGCTGAATAAACGCTAAAGCATGGGGTTAACTCAATAGTTACGTGTCTCGATGTTCATCTTTCACGGAATCGCTGAGGGCCCCCACAAAGAGTTTCTACCAGCCCTTCCCCCACCCCACACGCATTGGTGATCCGGTACTGCTAGTTATCGAGTATATGTGCACAGTCCAGAAGAAAGTTGGGCTACAACTACGATTATTAAGACACCTGCGGCGTTTGGTGTTTTCTCACCTGGTTTGTTTGACGTTAGCCAAGTTTCTCGCATGCTGCATTTAAAGCTCTGCGTCTCCATGGCAACTAGACGTAGCCCAGATCTGCTCACGCGAGAGTTATTGTCATCAAACGGAACATATATCTCTTCCGCTGTACGCCAGTAATTGGGCTCAAGCGTTGCGAGAAATTCGTCCTGAAAACGACATTGGGAAATATAAGGACATTAATGTAAGTCAATCAGTCATCGTGACATGGGTCAATGCATGTATGAATGCTAGACTGAATTGATGTTGTACATTGAAGAAAAGTTTGTATCTCGATTTGTGAAATTATACAATCACATACGTCATTTTATTAACAGTACACATGCTTCAACCAAAACTATATAGATTACTTACTCAACGTTTATATATGAAGGCTGCCGATGACAGTCGAAACGTTGAGTAACCTAAATATATATATACACACACACACACACACACACACACACACACACACACACACACACACACACACACACACACACACACACACACACACACACACACACACACACACACACACACACACACACACACACACACACATACATACCAACTTGATGAACATTTTCACAAATAGGACACATACTGAAACGATTCTAGGGAATAATCCCCTCGTTCAAAACCCCCGGAGAAAACCCCCGCCAATATTCCCCGGGACTATATCCCTCCTAGGAAAAATACTCTGAAGACAATATTCCCCTAGACAATATCCCCCAGATGAAATCGACCCAGCCAATACCCCTCAATGCAATATATCCTGTTCATGTGAAACAACTAAATAATAAGATAACATTCATGTTTATTATGCAGTCTACTGTTTTCATTTTTATTGAGTGATACATTGGGTTACGTATAAAATCAGGAAATCAAAAAAGAAGCAATTGTGAGTTGATGTATCAAACCTGAGTTTAAATCAAAACATCCTGTCTTGCTAGGTCAACATAATTATCCAGAAGAAATCAACAAAGTTGAATATATTGCAAATATATGATGCAATAAAATTTAGGCAAATAATTATGCATTGATATTGTTAATTACATATATACAATAAAAAACGTGCTGCATTGTATACCTTCATTTTGCAGTAATATTTATGTAGATAATTATATATTGATATTGTTAAATATAGAAAATTAATAATACATTTTAGTAAATTGTAGCACTACATTACCCAGTAATACTTATGAAGACAATTATAATATTATATTTGTAACTATTATATGCATTTGTGTTGGGGATTTCGTCGATGGGGGATTTTATGGGGGTATTATTGGGGGGGGGTTATGTCCTGATAACAACAACTTGTTTCGGAACATCGAATGGAATGTGGGTTTTTGTTTTATGTGGATGTTGTGTTTATTCTTTATTACTTAACAGTAATGGTATATGCTTATGTTGTATAGTTGTCATAAGAATTGTTCACAGCTTTGATGGAACACTGAGTTTTATTTGTTTTACCTCCGATATTATCTTCTCATGCATCATTTCTCTCCATAGATCTGTCATCTTCTTCATCCAGCACCACACGTTAGTCCCAGTCTTCTCACACGAGCAAGATTTATCGCCTACTGTCACTGCCACCAGTCGACCGCCTAGCAGAACAAGAAGAAATAACAAGAAAGTTTATTTTTCACCCCGTTTACAATACAAATAAAAATTTAGCGATATAACAAAATATGCATTAGTATGTTCACATGAAATAAATACGAACACAATATAACTTAATAAGGGGACAATGACTGCTAAAAATACTTTACAGTCGCTCTCATAGGAGCCACGAATGGAATATAATTAACTAACTATTCTATACAAAAGGGCAGTGGATTAATAATCGAGTTTATATATTGAAATATGTGTGATAATGTATAATATAAGTTGTAATAGATAGTAGTCTTACTTTCATTTATGTATTACTGATTTAGTCGATTTTTATAGCAAGTATAGCAGTTTAGTATTTGAACACGTGTCTTCATATAGTTGCAATGAATAATCGTTTGCATAATTTACAAAATCTCGCAAACTGGGAGTTCCTATCTTCTCTGTAATTATTCTTTGGATATTGCTAATAACATGTGGCAAGTTATAACTAAGACAACGTTTGTCAAATTCATGTTTAGTTTTTAATTATTATATACCAGTTGTACTCATAGTGTCATGATTGTGTATATTTGGGGTTATTTTCCAGTTTAATCAGTAGGCAGTTAAGTCTTGATGTATGTATTTTAAATATAATTTCATGTACATTTAATAAATCATCTATTTTGTTAATATTTACATTCTTAAAAAGTGGTTGTGCATGTGAATTTTTGTTTTATAATTTAATTATTATTATTATTATTATTAATGATAATTTATTAATATTAAGCAATTTAATTATTTTAGGAATTCATCGTTTACTGCAGATTCAGTGCTTTGGTTTGGTATATTGTAATTAAAGGATTATATGTTGTTGTAATATCCTAATTTCTTAAATAGCATTGAATGATCAATTGTGTCAAACTTTTTTTAAATAAGGAAAAATGCTCAATGCTAAATAGTACATCATGTGTATATGTTTGTTTGATGATTCTGTCTACTTGGTCAATTGATGCATATTCAGTCAATAATTTTTTCTTTAGCCATAACACTAGTATGAAGGAAAGAAATGGGTCAATGATATTTAAATAGTGATGGATCATATTTCTTGCAAATAGGAATATGCAATTTTTTATTTATCAGGGAACATGCCTGTATTTGTGAATTGGTTTATTAATCGGGTTAATGATTTATTGATGGCAGGTTCTATTATGTTCAACAGTTGTGAAGAAATACTATCACAACCACATACATTATATCGATGGCAATGCACATTTTGCAATCGGAAACATTTTGTGGATGTATCTAATGTTTGTTGAGGTTTTCAAAACCATAATTCAATACGAAGACAACTATTTCGCCAACATATTCGTTAATCGGAAAACCAAAGGTTTAGGCAATTACATAGTTAAATTTTCATCAAATGTAAAGCACATGTTTTATTAATATAATATTTTTGCTAAGGACCCATATGCGTACAATGTGTTAGTTAGCATTGCGTGGCTGAAACATGACCAAAGCTAAAACCATACCAGGCACAAGTTCCTTGGATCTGTAGAACAAGAAAGTTTCCCAGTCTCTTTCGGCTTGCACCTTAAACAGACGCTGTTCTTCTGATCCTTCAGCGAAATGCGAGGAAAATACCTCTTGTGACGTCACACTTGGCCTGGGGAGGTTCAACAGTGCACATTATAACTCATTCAATGTGTTGTGTTTCATGAAAATATGTTATTTATTTTAGCAAAAACTAGACGGACAGTTTCAAATCTTTGTTTAACGATTTGTAAAGTTGAGGTAAACTCAGCTCTGGTAGCTTAATTGGGGTCAATTCAGAATTAAATTGGAATATAATTAAACAAATAAACGCTTGAGTAGGAATTTAATCGAGACAAATCAAAGCTTACTGAATAGGTTTTGAAATCCCAAAACCGATGTTAGCTGAGATGAAATGATGAACTTTAAATAAAAAAATTGCAATATATGAACTATTTAGTGAGACAAATTTAATCACAGATCAGACAGCCACGCGAGGGCCGACGACGAAAACCCGAGATGAACGGTCGCGTCCGGCAGACACTGTTTGTAGAAACTTCTTCCACAGCACGTCACAAATATGTTCTTGTGGTCTTGCAGATAACTGTGGGATCCAGCGGTTTCGCCTGAATCGAAAACAGCAAGTAACCCATTCATAAGGTTGAAGCCGTGAAATTTAAATTTGATATAAATAATCTTTCAAATTTGCAGAATCATGCAAATAAAATAACTAACACTGTAAAGAAACAAATAGGAATTTTGAACAAACGTAAGCACATATTGCCACAAAATAGAATCTATATTATGAACAATCCGTTCTGCTTCAGTCTTCTTCATAATAATTACGTTATAGAGACGTCAAGCAAATCGACATTTCAAACACCAGAAAAAATAGTAAATATAATGCACACATTGAACGTATTTTAAGAAACCTCAATTGAAAAAGCTGAATTAAATGCAAAGACTAAAATTGTATTACAAATTAGTCAGTGATAATTGACCGAAATAGTTAATC
>OY759261.1:60127746-60150246 GCA_963662155.1 Lamellibrachia columna | reverse complement strand
TAGCTTGCTCTTCGTTTTGTAGACGATTTGCTCTCATGGTGTTGAAGGCTTTGCTATTTAAATGCCGTGAGTGGCGTTTGATGGGTTGGAGGAGGTTTGCGACAGGCAATGATAGATGACTGTGGATGGCTATCATAGTGTGGTTGTTTATCGTATCATAGTGTGGTTGTGGTTCTGTCCCCTGCACCCGTCGCTGAATATATCTAACTGTTTAACACTCTGAGGCACCTTTGTGTAGATACAGTTACTGATATAAGATATCACCTCTCTGTAGCCTCTCCTGGCTGTTGGCACTGGCCACGTGTACATGACAGGTTTGCCAGTTTTACAGGAATGCACACCGAAGCTGTAAAACAACAGCTGCCGCTTGTAAAATACTTCACCAACAGGGAGATGTGGAAAAGGTAAGTTTTGCTCAAAGTCAAAGCATGTGGTTTCATGCTCCTCACTTGCTTTTGCCTTTTCTGTGCATCGCCGCAGGAGTTCATAGTTCAATTTTGTGAATTGTCCTCATGTGACGCCATCTACCGGATTTCACAGTCTGATTTCAATATCGTCCCCACTCCATGGATTTGGGCCATTGTTGAAGTAGGACGTTATTTGGCGGCGGCACCACAGCGGCCTCGGCAATGGAATTGGGTAATTTTCCATGGCAGATGATGGCTACTTGAAAGCTGGTCACCATGACGTATTCAACGCAATACCGCCAAAATATGTTGGGTTGAGTTGGGCTGTTGTTGAAGTTATTTAATTGATTTTTATTATATGAAACTTTTATAATAGACGACAACGCGCATCCTTTTAAACTGCCTGTCGCGATTTTTGTACGTGACAATAAAATTATACAGTATAATCTTCGTGAACACCTTGCTATTTTTGTAGAGGGTGAATTCGAATATGTGTTTATTGAATTCAGTAGTAATTATCAAACCTCAGTTGTTGGCGAAATATACCGGATCCCTAATTCAAATGTTACTTCATCTATCCAAATATAAGAGTCAATACTAAATAAGTTTCAAAGTTCAAACAATCAAGCCGTAATTGGCACTGAACAAAAGTTTGACTACATAAAAATAGATTCTTATACAATCTCATCCGACCTACACACACACACACACACACACACACACACACACACACACACACACACACACACACACACACACACACACACACACACACACACACACACACACACACACACACACACACACACACACACACACACCTAGTGGTTAACATTATTCCCACGATCACCAAACCAACGCGAATCACCCATACACCGCTACCCTTACTGATAACATATTATGTACGACATACAAACCCTTTTGGTCACTCTGGCAACCTATGCAATGATATATCTGACCACTTACCTAAATTTTCTTTAATAACATCTGCACTCCGCGAAATTGAGTGGACGTATTTACATCAGTTAGACATAGATAATACGTTTAGATAATTGTAAAAATTAAACCCAAAATCGTAATCTGGAATGATTGGATGGCCAAAGGTCTAATGATTATTATAGTCTATAACATTAAACAAGCTCTATTGAACAGGTATCGGTAAGCCTAAGACACATTCGTTGTGCTAAGTATATAAATATGTATAATCATTTAAAACAAATTACTAAGACAACTTATTATGCTATTCAGTTAAACACATTTAAGAACGACTCTAAAAAACGTGAAAATTACTTATAACCATGATTGGAAAAAAACAACGATAAATCATTATTAATGACTCAAAATGTAAATGTAGTACAGGGTGTATTGTTACACACTGATACACGATTGTCATCCTGTCTGGAATGAAGATACTATGCGCTACTGCATTTGATTAACAACTGCCAAAATAGGTGACGTTGTGCAACCGATAGTTGGAACACTTTTGCAATAGTGTGGATGCACCCAGCAGAAGGACGATGTCGGAGCACCGTCTGACCTAAATATGTTATGTAGCATATATCCATTCCCAGTAATTTTATTATCCTTCATTGCCTTCATTTTCTTAGCTACCATTTCTGGATTAATTTTTTTTGAAATTTAGCATCTGGAACTGGTAATTAACTAATATTCTCTCTATTAAACAACTGCAGTAGCCATGTAGGTCTTCCGCCATTAAAAACCTTCGTGATTTTATAATTCCAGCACTGTATTCTAGAGGTCCTAACTTGTATCGTACGTTTTGTTTACTGAGAGTTCAACCGCAAATACTTTTGCCCCCTTTCCATTTAGATGAAGCCATCCGTCATGTAAATGTCAGCCCTCCCAACAAAACTGCCCCACAAATCCATAAACCCTACATAGCTTCTCGACTAATATGTTAATTGCCATCCCCCGACAATTTCGATATCTCTGACCCCTCCTTCCTATTACTGGTAAAATCCCAGAGATAATTACCTGCTCAACCCGCGTCTGCTTTAGTGTTCTGACTAACTGCTTGTTTTCTTAATTATGACATTTGTGCCCTCCCCATCTACGTTATTTGTCCCTACGTGAACTAAAACAGATCCACCCTTGCCCCACGTCATCTTCCTTGTTTGAGACTCTGAAGGTCTTCCTAACTATCGAGTCCCACACATACACCATCCCTCTCTTCCTCATCCCTTCTATCACTAACTCAGAATAGCTCTTCCGTTGATTCCCTTCCGTCAACTTTTGCCCTGCAACTTTTTCACCTGGCATACTGTTATCAATCTCCCTCTCACCCATCAACCTGTCACCTTTCCTTTACGTCTCCTGACTAATTTCCACTCATGTCGCCTTCCCTCGTGATTCCTTTCCTCCCGTATTCCTCACTCCCATCGCCATCACTCTCGTCTCCTTCCCTCCCATCTCCTTCGCTCCTGTCTCCCCCAACGACATCTCCTTCCCTCCCTTTTCTTTCTTTCCCGCCTCCTATCGTCCTGTCTACTTACGTCCTGTCTCCCTATGACCTGTCACCTTACCTCTTCTCAGCCTCCTCGCAGATGAGGTGAGCATCTCTCTCATCGTCTTCCCCAACTTTATTATGTATTGTCCCCCCACTGGAGCCACTGGCATAACTCAGCTTGTCCCTTCCCACCATTGCCACAACGACCATCCTTACTTGTTCCAACTCCACCGCACATATCCTTCACTCAAAGCTAAAACTATCCGCCTCAACCTCAACCCAGGACTTCTCACACCCGGACTTGAAGAAATCCACATAGTTGCTGTAACTGCCGCATATTGAATGTCTGGTAGCCTTGATGTGCCGTTCGCACGGCGCCATCACATAATTTAGTCTTAATTTGATTGCTACGTTAGCTTTGAATAAGGCTGTTTTTGCTGGGTTAGTTAATATTTAATTTAACATTGACAATAATATAATTGATAGCTATGTCTTTTCTACTAAGCTGGCATGAACGAAAACAAATGCCTGCCACCTAGCGAATACGGAGAACACTGTGTATACAAAATAATTAACCTTACGCTAAAATCCTGCTGTTAATTGCTCTTTATCGAAAACATTTACTACAATTATGTCAGATATTACGTTATGTATGTAGTCTATGTAAATGTATTACTTTATCTCGTATATATATTCAAACATGTAAATGACAGTTTGACACACCAGTTTAATTCCCGACCTGTAAACAAACCCCCTTTATCACTCGCTGAATTTGGGTGCGGTAAAAATACTGCCTCTCTTAACAAAAAGGGTTTCTTAGTATATGTCCATAAGAAGTCTGTGTATAATATATGTGTAATAGTAATATTTATTCTAACAAATGTTCCACTCTTTCTGTCAATTCACTATGCTATCTCAATTTTCGAATTGTAAACAACCCTATTATATCGTTAGCTGACTTCCCTGCCGGAGCCGGGACTAACTTACGCGAAAATACTGCCTCTGACTAATTGTAAAAAAAACTGTTTCCTACTATATGTCTACAATAAGTTTATGTATGATGTATATGCAATAGTAATACTTATTCTAATCGATATTCCACGCTTTTGTGTCAATTATCTTCATCAAAATCAAATCACCGCTTTTTATTTTAAATATAAGTTTATTTTTCTCTTGTGTGTTATTGATATAGCTACGTAGTTGTTGCTATATTACTAGTATTACTATAATAAGTTTTATTATGCTGCTGGGCTACATGATTAATGTAGCTTCGGAATCGAACGCCAATCGGAATTAACGTATAGTGGTATGTCGGAGCTCGTTAGATGGCGCCAATGTTTACTGTAGATATCGAAGCAGTCCTGCAAAACGAGAGTTTAGTGCATGGTCATTGATATGTTTTGCTGGTCTGCGGATATGGCTGTCGAAATATGCCACGAAGCTTGTTGCTATTAGTATAAACGAGGAACACAACCACCGGATGAGAGAGGGGCATATATTACTGCATATTTTAATTAGACCTTGGCAGACAGACATACATACAAAGATGCATATTCATTTTGACCATAACAGTACAAAATTTAATAACTATCATAAATGTAACGGTCAAGGAGACTTCCCTTAAGACATATCAAGTCGCTAACATGGACGTCCCTTTTGAATAATAATACATTGAATAATAATAATAATAATAATAATAAGTAGTAATATTAATCATAATAATTCAATATTAGTAAAGCAGTACAGAAATATTGACATATATTAAAAATGTTGGACTCTCGATAAGCCAATGGCTTCCTTGTCCAATTGCCATCTGGCCCTTTGCTTGTTAAATCTAGTTAAATTTTCAATCACTGCTGACCGAAATGCAGAACGATGCACTTGCAATGACATAATTGGTTGTTGGAAGCTCGAATGAGCTGCTGGCGATCTCCTACCAGAATACAGCGATGAAACACTCACAGATCTGCTTCCCTGAACTACTACTGCTTGAAACAACATACAAACTGACCTATGAATACCATTGTATGTGCTGATGGTGGTAGACGACAATGGTGAGAGTGTTGTGGTTGGCCTATGGATCGTCGTAAATGAGGAGCGGACCACCATCAACGGAATCATGGACACATTCCCTTTCCGTTTAATCTTTAGCATTGGGTATAACATCAGGAAATGGTTGAAACGTTTATCAATTGATACATGTTTTAGGTAAATAACCGATAGAAAGATACCTATATCATATATATATACATATATATATATATATATATATATATATATATATATATATATATATATATATATATATACATATATATATATATATACATATATATACATATATATATATATATATATATATATATATATATATATATATATATATATATATATATATATATATATATATATATATATATATATATATGTATATATATATGTGCGTGCGTGCGTGCGTGCGTGTGTGTGTGTGTGTGTATCTGTGTGTCTGTGTGTGTGTGAATGTGTGTGTGTGTGTTTGTGTGTTTGTGTGTGTGTGTGTGTGCGTGTGCGTGTTTGTTTGTGTGTGTGTGTGTGTGTGTGTGTGTGTGTGTGTGTGTGTGTGTGTGTGTGTGTGTGTGTGTGTGTGTGTGTGTGTGTGTGTGTAAATAGACAAATATGCAGTACCATATCGATATGCTAACAATTTGCTAACATTATCTTTATTCTGTCTGATCATCATTTACTATTCAACCTTTTCCATTGTTACTATTCTCTATCATTTAATTCAACTACATTGTTTACGTCCATGCTGCATCTCACCCTGATAAATAGTTCTATGAATTATCTACACAAATTATCTTATGTATGTCTGACCATCGCCTTTCCATGTTACTTCCAGGTGTTTGCACTTGATGTTAATAGGTTGATGTGTGTTCGGCAAACTGCAGCGCATCAGCCAGACAGCTCAACTGACACATCAACACTTCAGTGTCTGCCATATATACGTGGGTGCTTAGATGTTATCATGCATTCACAGCGCGCGTTCACACTGCATGCGCAGACATATACACACCGTAAACATTAGTTAGTATATTAGTATATTATAGTAATAAATGCTATACTGATAATATTTACAATAGCGTGCCATGTACCTATACTTTACATCAGTTTGTATAAATGTTTACATTAGTGTGTTCTGTTTTACATTAGTGCATTAGTGTGTAAAAATGGTTTATATTAGTGTGTTCTCTCTTTTACATGTTCACTGTTGAATTATTTTACATTAGGGTAATTCCATATCCAATCAACCAATAGAAAACAAATAATATCCTTATATTTTAAATTAGTTCTCGATTATCTGCAACAATATCTCTTATTCAGCAAATACCAGGTACATGTTGACAAGGAATGTTTACATTAGTTGTATTAGTGTCATTCTCCCTCTCTTGGCTGTTGACCCTGTCTTTCTAGATCTATCCCCCATCAACATTCTTCCTGCTTTCTGTCTACCACCCTCGTCTGCTTCCCATGCTCTATATCTTGCTCTCTGTTGGTTTATCACTAATTGTGCTGCGTTCACACTACCTCGATTTTCAGGTGATTCGTCAATGTAAATTATTATGTTCTACATAGGCCAGTTTTACATTAAATTGGACATAATTAATATGTTAGCGTGTTCTATGTGTGTACATGAGTTTTGCATTACATCTATTTCGAGTGTACGAATGTAGTAAAATATTTAGGAAAATGTTTATATATGTTATTCATACACAACATATGTGTTAGAATATAGACCATATTTATTTATATATGTTATACATACACAACATATGTGTTAGAATGTAGACCAGATTTATTTATATATGTTATACATACACAACATATGTGTTAGAATGTAGACCAGATTTGAATTTGCGGTAGGGGGAGGTCTAAAGATATGACTCACGTACGCGTAGCCACGGCCTTTGTTTAACATATAGTACAACCCAAAACAGTGAGGCTGAACGATACACACATTCACTTACCACACCCTGTCATGTTCACTTCCAAATGGATACGCACGTTTTTTGTTAACATGTAATATAGTCACACATGACTGATGCTTTCCACCGCTTTCCACCTGTAAAATGTTGTTAACTGACCTGATCAAATGTATTTATGGATTGATCCAAACGTGGACAGCCCAAAGTCGTATAAACATATATGTAAATATACCTAGCACAATCAGTAGTCTAGGAATCACAATAACGACCGCATAATATGTAGTTTTGATAGGTAGATTATCGCCCCCACACCGGATTGAGCGGAAATACAGCCTTGCCCCGGCCTCCGCAATGTGGACCACACCATCGTGCAACAAGGAAACCCAATCTAACAGCATTCCGCGATGTTTCCAAAAGTGAATTTTTTTTTAAAGAACGCGATAAACAGCCTTATTTTTTTTATTGACTTCGTCAACTAATGCATTGTGGTGCTGGTGACGTGGGTGACGCGAAGGCTGATCCAATTTGCCACCCCTAGGATTAACGCGGTAATATATTGCAACGTGCGTGATGCCTCTATGCAATATCAAATTCCGTGAACAACATAATACCTCGAGCTATTTTTGTCAGATTGCACGCGTGGTTATTGAGGTCTTTCGCTCCGATTTGCATAATGACCTGCTGGGCATGCTCAGCTGCGACCTGGTGAGCCCTGTCTCGAATAAACCAGCGACGCCCCCTTTTCCCACAGCCAATAAATGAACTAAATCACAATGAATGCCACAATTGTGTCGGCTACAATATTGCAAGAAGCGCGTCACAAAACTGTCACCTACGAACAGAATATGTTTAGGTGTGAAAATATCCCCGTGCTCGCAATCAGTCCGAGAAGGGGCCGCCGCCGCATGATCAAAACAACTGACACGTGGAATAATTGAGCATAAACTCACCGTCAAGTGTGTCCACACCGGGTGTGACGCTCGTCGCACTTTTTTCACCGAACGACGATCAGCATAAAGTGAACGGCATATTTTTTTATATTTCAGGAGTAAAATTCGAAGTAATCGAGCCAGCTCAACTTCACATCATGTGACCCGCTCTTCCAAAACCAGGCGGAAGTCGCAACTATCCATTTCGCGCTAGCAGCCAAAACACGAAGCTGGGTGTCACTTCGTCGATTTTGGAATTTCGATGGAAATGTACTGTTTGATATATAAACTTTCATTTTGGAAAGTGTAAAGCTCCAAAACATTATGTAATGTATCGTTACGTAGTTTTATTCAGCACCCCTGTCTGATTTTTGCATAACAAAGGCGATCGAAAAGACAAAAGTAGCTTGATTTTAACGAGTCGCCGCGTTCGCTATTAGTGTGGCACCCCTGAATGGCATACGTCATTGGAAAGCCGGGGATCTCCTTGTTCCAACACAACTAGATCTGCTTAGCAACGCCCATCACGTGACCGCAGGCTAATCCGTGATTCGCTAAAAACGATGTCACAGCTTGACCGATTTTCCAGATATTCGTAAACAACGTCGCCATTTAATTTTTGAGTGCAGAATAATCATAATATATCGTGTATCGTGATGGATCGAGCTGCAAAGGTAACGCAGTTGCTCAAAGAAGCTGCGAAGTGTGGTATAGGAGACAGTTCGGATGTGCGAGAAGTAATCGAAGATTACTTCTGTCAGCCTTCTTCGGAGTTTGACGACGAAGCCAGTGGTAGCGACATTGACGCGGGTGGGACTGACAGCAGTGATGCTGAATTGGATATATCTGGTCGTGCAAGTCCGATGCCATCTACTAGCACTGCTGGAAGGCATGATGATGACGATGATGACGACGACGAAGAAGAAACTGCCGCAGATGACACTCGTCGTGAAGAAGTGCATGCCATGGACAGAGCCATGGATTTGTTTGAATGTGTCGACATGCCTCGGAAGAAATGTCACTGTTCTTGCAAGCTAAACAATGGCCAGTCTTGTATATCTCAATTCACTGAAGACAAACAGGAGTCTATCAGGTATGGTATTTATGATAATTGTATGTTTGTTTGTTTGCCAAAACTGTCACTGTCATCTCAGTTAGTGCTAGTTATGCTGCCTATCCCCTAGGCTATGGCAATGGGTATCATTGCATAATGATATTGAGTTGACTATTACCCATACA
Organism: Lamellibrachia columna; assembly: GCA_963662155.1. NCBI lineage: Eukaryota > Metazoa > Annelida > Polychaeta > Sabellida > Siboglinidae > Lamellibrachia > Lamellibrachia columna. The sequence continues at coordinate 60,141,239 of OY759261.1, read as the reverse complement.
TAAAAACATTTAAAATAACTCACGTTAAATCATTATACTTATCCATGTCAGTGCGGCCCCTGTTTTTTTCTTTATAATAACAGCGTTGATGTACAGGTTAGGTCATCGATTTCAAAATGTATAACCACTGTTCTTTGTAATTGTAGCATAATAGTATACAATGAAAATATGTGGTATAGGAGATACCAGTAATGATCAAATTGTTAACCCTGGGTGTTAGCGGAAGAAGAAGAAGAATGAAAAATTTAGCGTAACTAAGAACTGTTTTCGTTTTAGATTGAATACCCAGGAACTGACTTCATATGAGAAAGACTTGCTGCTGCTTGGAATCATTTGCGCCAGCCTCAATGCCTCGGATGAAACGTTGAGTGTAAAGAAGACAAGTGTACGCCGAAATACATCACGGATCCGCTGCTTCTATTATGAGCATTATCGCATATGTCGTGACACATTTCTGTTCCTGATGAACATCTCCAAGGAGAAGTTGACCAACTTGAAGAAATGGTATTTGGAAAACGGCATACATCCACGCAAGAAGAAATCAGGTGAATACCTTTATAGTAGTGACATTTTGGAATTGTATTTTGTAATAAGCTTCATTATGTATGTTCATGCTTACCACCAATCATTACAAATGTATATATTATGTGTATTTTATGTACCTTGTAAATTGTCAACCTGTTAATACATTTTAATTGAAACACAGATACAAGACGCATAATTATGATATTAGCAGAATTTTGCTACATGAATAATGTAATGCTGTGCATAATTTATTCTTCACTTGAGTCTGGAAGTTTATCTCAATATTTAAGTGAATTTCTCAACATTTTGTTCTGCAGGTTTTTTGTTCTGCAGGAGGTTTTCATTAGGAGGTTTTCATTAGGACATCACTGGTCACCAAAATAATAATTTTATAAACACTGTTTTTATTTCACTAAAGTTACTTTAGCTGCACAGTAAGGAAATGCTATCATTTTCAGGTGGGCGACAGAACACAGCATTGAGCTTTGCGGAAATTCAGCGCGTCTCTCGCTTCATCTTGAACTTCGCTGAGCAGCACAGTATCATTCTGCCTGGACGCATTCCTGGGTTCAAACGAGATGACGTGAAAGTACTCCCCAGTTGCGAGACAAAGTCATCTGTGTGGCGACAATACAAGGCAGCATCAACAGAGGGTCAGCGCATCGTGCGTTGCTCAACTTTCCGTAAGTTGTGGAAGCAACTGCTTCCATATGTGGTGGTATGTAAGCCAATGTCAGACTTGTGCTGGACCTGTCAGCAGAATAACTCTCGCATTGTGCGACAGGTGAATGTGCCTGAGGATGAGAAAAGTGAAGTGCTTCGTCTGCAAGAGGCTCACTTGGAGCATGCCCGTGCTGAGCGAAAGCACTACAATGACCTCTGTCAACAGTCTCGCCAAGTTGCACAGACCCTCGGCCTTCAGCATCTTCAACGATCTAACGCAATGTCACGAAATGTCACTTATCATTACAGTTTTGACTTCGCACAGCAGGTGCACTTCCCCTCCGACCCACTGCAACCAGGACCCATATACTTCAAGACACCTCGCAAGTGCCAGATCTTTGGCATCCATGCCGAGGGGGTGTCAAAACAGGTTAACTACCTGATCGACGAGAGTGTATCATGCGGCAAAGGAGCTAATGTTGTCATTAGCTACCTCCACAATTTCCTGGAGAACTACAGTGCAGGGGAGCGCCACCTCCAGCTGAATGCCGACAACTGTGCTGGACAGAATAAAAACAATATCATGCTGTGGAATCTGGCGTGGAGGGTTGCCACAGGCCTCAATGCCACAGCGAGCATCGCCTTCTTACCAGCTGGCCACACGAAGTTTTCCCCAGACTGGTGCTTCGGGTTAATCAAGCGACTTTATCGCAAGACAAAGGTGTCGTGTATGGAAGACATTGCACAAGTTACGTATCTCTATCTATATCTCTAACTTAGTGCGAAAAGGACGGAATTTATCAAACAAAGAGTGCAAATTGATGTCACAGTAAAAAAAAATAATTTACTTGTGTATAAGGTTACAATGCTATCTTGCTGTGTATTTGTTTGGCAGAATAAGCACTCGTGTCTTTTCAGGGTGGATAAAGGTTTTGGCCACGAAATCAATGCTTTTACCCACAGAAAGGGGCAAAATGGCTCAGTATGACCGGAAGTAGTGTGCGTAGTTGTCGCTATGACAAAATATCAATTTAATTTGGCTAAAGTGTTGCAATTGTGAATTCATGTTTATTTTCGGAAAAAAAAACGCACTCGCGATTTTACGGGGCGGGGGAATATATTAGACCAGAAAATCAATACCTGCACCTACATGAAGAATCCAAATGACTCAATATGACCAGAGGTAATGCCAGTTGGCATCACACTAGTACAAAAAACATATGAATAGCGTTAAAGGGGAACAATTAACGTGATACAAGTATAGGGTGTTAACATAGGCTAGATCCTTGTGCTGAATTGGAATAATAACACTACAAGAGTTGATGTCAGAAATTGGTCGGAACAAATGGCAAACCAAAATTATTGTGAGTTAATAAATGCCGAAAGATAGTTCGACCAGTTGTCGCAAATTAACGTTTTATGTTTATGGAAATACATTGGTCCCCATTATTTGGTTAAGAGACGAGTTAAACGTTTAACCTTAAATCTTACCTTCCGGTGTACATATATTTCACATACGGGATATGTTATAGCCTACTTTGTTCAATAAATCGTGAGCTGTAAATTGATGCCAACCACGATATCATAGTTTAAAAAAATAATGTTACCTTTTGACCAATATTCTCTTTAATGAGTGATAATGTTCGGTGGAACAATTTAGTTTGCATTTGTGATTTTATGACTAATGGATTCTTGTCAAGATTTCATATTGTCGCAACGACTGGACAACGGAATTCTTGAATGGAAATGATTTCAACTCAATAGCCTACATTCTATGATACATCTAAAATCGTTTCGACAAACGCACACAACGGAAACTAGGTGTTTTGTAACAATCCTGACAAAAATACATTAGTGCTATTTATTTCCACGTTGGGTCAATTTTTGACCTAATATTCCGGGAGTATCGGCCAATAGTGGCTCTTTATTATGACTGTATCTTCTCGGTTACGTATATCTAGGTCCTTGCAATGTGAGTTGAGTATTGATCATCACCGTTTTTACACCAAACCCGTGTCATGTCCCAAGGCCGTAGGAAGTGATCAGGACAGACAGTCTTGGGCCTGACCAATATTTGCCACAAGGCGTAATTCGTTGATCCATATACATTTCCCAGTCAGGGTGTACCATATTAATCTCAATCCGTCTTTGAACTTGATGATCATGGTTTGATAATTAGTGGATACAGTTAGAAATTGTAGATGACACACCAAACATGTGTATGTTCATCGTGCTCAAGAAGGTTTAAATTATAGTTACCAAATAAGTAATATTATAATGATTTTCGTGCGTTTCATACCTTAGGCAGCAACAATGTTAATATAATTAAATATGTCCACATGTGATCCAGGAGTCCTATATAATAATTGTACATCCAATGATTACGAAACGTTATTTAATTTCATATATGTACTGCAACACAATCTACAATGTTGTCCGTTACTGATGGCATGCTTTGAATTTCTAAAAATATCGGTTGATTTTGATATGTAAATTGTCACTCCTCCACATCTTTTATTGTCTCGGCTAATATGCACATTTTCGCACCCTTGTAATTGAAAACAATTACATTGTTTCATGAACTCACTGACGGCAACGACATCAAATGGCTGTCTATAAAACATAAAATAATACATAAAATAATCTTGGATATTAAACACATTTCCTTTCAACTTCTTTCATTGAAGTGAATCATAAACAACGATGATCTAATGTACTTTTATTTTAAAGCAAATTGCGATTCTCTATAGCAAAAATCGTTTACATTAATGTTATTTTAATCGTTTTACCAGGATTTGTGTAATTATCATATTCACTGTGTGAATATTCTGAATGGGCAAAACTGTTCAAGTCAGTTTTTTATGCAAATTGTGCCATGACTTATTGTTTTGAAGTTTACAAGCATAGCATCATTAAATTATGTTAACACTCTTATTAATAAACCAACGTTCGCACACTCCTCTGCCAACATCGCCCCAAAGATTAATCATTCATATGAAACAATCCCTCGATCTGCTAACTCAACATGAACCACCCGTCAACATTACATCAACATCTTAGGATTCGGTATGTCGCAATTCATGTAATATTACGACTGGATTCGTGTAGGCTGCGGGTGGAAATATTATGCCTAAATTAAGGATAGACCACTCTAAGGCAAGTTTGTAATATAACATTTCATTTACTACAGCTTAATTTATAAAATTATGCAAAACCAAGTTTCTCATTCCTTGCACAATTTACAATACTGATCTAACTTTTGTTCATGCTCTACAAAAAAACATTTCGCCTACCTGGTTTGTATGACCTAAATGGAATATCTACACTCACCGGAGACGCAACAAGTGTTACCAATGATGTTCCCCCTTGGTCGCGTTCCACTTGACGACTAACACCCAGTATGATGCAAGCCAGTTTATAAGGAATACTCTGGAGCAGGGGTCGGCAACCTGAGGCCCGCGGGCCAACTGCGGCCCGCAGAGCTATTTCATGCGGCCCGCGGACTGATAGCGAGATTATGCATGGCGCGGCCCGCGCCCGCAATATTGATGTATAAAATAAAAAATAGTCTAGACTAAATTCTAGACGAGACGTCTAGGCGAGACATATCACATAATCATGCAACCCGGTAATACCATTTCCACGCGATGAACATATCAAACATTTCTCACTTCTTTAAAAGTTTAATTAATTAAGTTTTGCCCACATGCAGACATGAATTTTCTATCTTTTTGTGTTTGAGTGATAATGTGTTGTTTTGAATAACACTCGTCAACACTCGTTAAATCACTGGCAGTTCTAGCACCTTCCGTCCCAGATGAATGTGCAGTATTAACAATTCCTGCACTAAAGCGAAGTGCCCTGGCTATGTTGGGGTGCCATGCTGTGCCACATGTACGAGCTGAGACATGAGATTAGCGTATTCATGGAGAAGAAGGGTGGAGAAGTACCGGCATTCACTGACCCCTTATCGATGTGCGATTTTGCATTTTTAGAACAACTAATCAATGAACTCTGCCCGTTTGTCTCCGCTTTCGAGACCAGGTTTCGATTGTGGGAGACACAACCGCGGGACGCAAATTACTTCCCGAGGCTCATAGAAAACAAACCAGCCACTCCGGACACGTAGGACACGTAGGACACGTAGGCCTTCGTAGCATTCATTGAGCTGCTGAGACAGGAGTTTGCTGACCGATTGACAAGTATCAGGGCTCGCAACAGGGAGTGAAAAATGAAGATGAACTTTGTATAATGCAAGACATGAACGCATCTAACAGATGGACATTTGGACGACGTGCTGAGGCTCGCAGTGTCAAGTCTGCAGCCAGATGTGGGACACTTGGTGGCGCAGCGACATCTCTAGCATCAGGCGTCAGTGGCACACGGGTCAACATGGCATCAGCTGCATGCCAAGAACACGTAACATGAATAATGTGTGTTTTTGAACAGCATAGTGACCATCGAACTGTTGTTCAAAATCAGACCTATTTACGACAGCAACGTATGTATGTGCGCGTGTGCGTGCGTGCTTGCATGTGCGTGCGTGTATGTGTGGCCCGCTGACCTATTCCAAGTAACTAATTTGGCCTCCGTTCAAAAAGGTTGCCGAACCCTGCTCTGGAGTGATCAAGTGCACTGCTGCCACTTCAGTATGTCTCCCAGATGCAGCTAAACGGGTGGTATGTTGTCTTTTGTATCAACGACACGCGAATGCAGTACTACTGGCCTGCGCCCAAAGTACATATTTTTTTATCAAAGTCTACATAATTAAATTATATATTGTTGTTGTTGTTGTTGTTGTTTGCTCCTCGTGTGTTAGCTCCTGGATTGTTTGTTCCTGGGTTGTTAGCTCCTGGGTTTGTTTGTTCCAGGGTTGCTAGCTCCTGGGTTTGTTTGTTCCAGGGTTGCTAGCTCCTGGGTTTGTTTGTTCCTCGTGTGTTAGCTCCTGGGTTTGTTTGTTCCAGGGTTGTTAGCTCCTGGGTTTGTTTGCTCCTCGTGTGTTAGCTCCTGGGTTTGTTTGTTCCAGGGTTGCTAGCTCCTGGGTTTGTTTGCTCCTCGTGTGTTAGCTCCTGGGTTTGTTTGTTCCAGGGTTGCTAGCTCCTGGGTTTGTTTGTTCCAGGGTTGCTAGCTCCTGTGTTGTTAGCTCCTGTGTTGTTAACTATTGGGTTATTGGCTCCTGCATTGTTAGCTCTTGATTGATTGATGATTGTTCCTTGGGTGTTAGCTCCTGGATTGTTTGTTCATTGGTTGTTAGCTCCTGGGTTGTTCGCTCCTTCGTTGTTCCCTCCTGGGTTGTTAGCTCCTGGGTTGTTTCATCCTGGATTATTAGCTGATGGGTTGTTAGCAACTGGTTTGTTAGCTCCTGTATTTTAGCTGCTGGGTTGTTTGTTCCTTGTTTGTTTGCTGCTGGGTTGTTTTGCTCTAGGGTTATTAGCTCCTGGGTTTTTAGCTCCTGGATTGTCAGCTCCTGGATTGTTCGCTTCTGGGTTGTTTGCTCCTGGGTTGTTCGCTCCTGGGCTGTGTGCTCCTGGTTTATTACATCCTAGTTATTAGCTCATGGGTTGTTAGCTGCTGGGTTGTTTGCTCCTGGGTTGTTAGCTACTGGGTTGTTTGCTCCTGGGTTGTTAGCTCTTGGTTTGTTTGCTCCTGGGTTGTTAGCTACTGGGCTGTTTACTCCTGGGTTGCTTGCTTCTGGGTTTTTTGCTCATGGATTGCTTGCTCCTTGGTTGCTAGCTCCTGGGTTGTTTGCTCATGGGTTCCTAGCTCCTGGGTTGTTTGCTCCTGGGTTGTTAGCTTCTGGATTGCTATCTCCTGGGTTGTTTGTTCGTGGGTTGTTAGCTCCTAGGTTGCTAGCTCCTGTGTTGTTAGCTCCTGTGTTGTTAACTATTGGGTTATTGGCTCCTGCATTGTTAGCTCCTGGTTTGATTGTTCCTTGGGTGTTAGCTCCTGGATTGTTTGTTCCTTGGTTGTTAGCTCCTGGGTTGTTTGCTCCTTCGTTGTTCCCTCCTGGGTTGTTAGCTCCTGGGTTGTTAGCTCCGGGGTTGTTTGATGCTGGGTTATTAGCTGATGGGTTGTTACCTCTTTGATTGGTTGCTCCTGGGTTGTTAGCAACTGGTTTGTTAGCTCCTGTATTTTTAGCTGCTGGGTTGCTTGTTGCTTGGTTGTTAGCTTTTGGGTTGTTTGTTCCTTGGTTGTTTGCTCCTGGGTTGTTTTGCTCCTGGGTTATTAGCTCCTGGGTTTTTAGCTCCTGTGTTGTTTGTTCCTGTGTTGTTAGCTCCTGGGTTTTTAGCTCCTGTGTTGTTTGTTCCTGTGTTGTTAGCTCCTGGGTTTTTAGCTCCTGGATTGTCAGCTCCTGGATTGTTCGCTCCTGGGTTGTTTGCTCCTGGGTTGTTCGCTCCTGGGCTGTGTGCTCCTGGTTTATTACATCCTGGTTATTAGTTCATGGGTTGTTAGCTACTGGGTTGTTTGCTCCTGGTTTGTTAGCTCTTGGTTTGTTTGCTCCTGGGTTGTTAGCTACTGGGTTGTTTACTCCTGGGTTGCTTGCTTCTGGGTTTTTTGCTCATGTATTGCTTGTTCCTTGGTTGCTAGCTCCTGGGTTGTTTGCTCCTGGGTTCCTATCTCCTGGGTTGTTTGCTCCTGGGTTGTTAGCTTCTGGATTGCTATCTCCTGGTTTGTTTTTTCGTGGGTTGTGAGCTCCTGGGTTGCTAGCTCCTGGGTTGTTTGCACATGGGTTGCTTGCTATTGGGTTGTTTATTCCTGGGTTGCTATCTCCTGGATTGTTAGTTCCTGTGTTGCTTGCTCATGGGTTGTTTCCTCCTGGGTTGATAGCTCCTGTGTTGTTTGCTCATGGGTTGTTAGCTCGTTGATTGTTAGCGCCTGGTTTGATGCTCCTGGGTTGTTAGGTCCTGGGTTGTTAGCTCCTGGTTTGTTTGGTTCTGGGTTAAAAGCTCCTGTGTTTTGGCTCCTGTTTTGTTTGCTCCTCAAGTAAGTGAATTATCTGCTTGTTCTCTTGCCCCGGCTACAGCGTGGGAAGTAGCAGGTCCTGCTAACGTTAAACGATGGCGTCACGCTTCGCCGCCCCGGGGCACATGCGAGAGGTAATCTTATTGCATTGGTCGGCTACTGCCATCCACGAAGCTGCGCAACCACGTAGGTGCTGAACCGCCATGGCCTGCCTCTTTCATTGGGTGTTTTTTTTAAGACACGTTGTCTCAATAACTGTAAGCTAATGCCTCACAACTGTGTGTAGGGAAACCTACCGACATTACAGAAGAATTGAGTAGAACAGACATTGTGCAAAAACAACAGCAAAGAAAGACCTTGACGAACTCAACGTAAGATTATTCAACTTACATATTATGGAATTATTTTTACCATAACAAAATGGGGAAATCCCCAATTTGGACAATTTTAAACCGTGATTTATCAAAGATTTGCATAGCCATGCTCTAGAAGATAATCATCACTGTTTTTGTTATGTTTGATATCGTCACTATGTCAGTTAAGTCATCCTACTGGGGGTCGTGTTGTAGCTATTATAATATTATAATTGGCAGTAGAGTGGGTCAACGTTGTTTTTTTAATACGCACGTTAACGTAATGTAATGTTGCTATGCTTGTGCACTTCAAACGAATAAATCAGTGCATATATTGCAGGAACACGAAACACATTTGTCTTTATAGTAGTTTTGTCCATTCAGAATATTCACACAGTGAATATGATAATTATAACAATCCTGGTAAATACGATTACATTAATATTAATGTACACTACTCTTACTGCTGAGAACCGCAATTTGGTTTTCAATAAAAAAAAAACATTATATCATTATTGTCTATGATTCACTTCAATGCAAGAAGTTTAAAACAAACTTTGAAAATGTGATTCCAACAGTTTTGTCCATTCGGCATATTCACACGTTGAATATACCGACAAACCCATTGCCATCGCAACACCAATATGGGGTGTCGTTACACAACCAACATATGGTGCCGCTGTGACAACGTTGCGCCGATGGTTAGTGTGTCGTTGGCAGGGCTAACTGACCATCACATTAAACTAGAAGCGCAGGTGCCTCAATCAGGACAAGAGGCCACTAGTGCAAACAAACCTGTAACAAAATATCCGTAAATCATTTCTGAAGCTGGTTATAAATGAGTGTGTTTAAAGGTATAGCAAATAAAAGACAAATTAAACATTATGGTATAAGATGTTGACCCTCACGTCAAGAGAGAGAGAGAGAGAGAGAGAGAGAGAGAGAGAGAGAGAAAGAGAGAGATAGAGATAGAGAGAGAGAGAGAGAGAGAGAGAGAGAGAGAGAGAGAGAGAGAGAGAGAGAGACAGACAGACAGACAGACAGACAGACAGACATACCGGCAGACAGACAGACAGAGAGAAAGATAGACATATATATATAATATTGATGTAAGGTTGACGGGTGTTTAATGCTGAATTCGCAGAATGAGGTACTGTTTCATATGGAACGGTTAATCGGGGCGATATTAATTTGCGTGTTGACATAATTTAATGCTGCTATGTTGTAAACTTCAAAACAATAAGTAATTGCAAAAATTGCATGAAAAAACACAATTTGACTTCAACAGTTTTGTCCATTCAGAATATTCACACAGCGAATGTGATACGGATACAATAATATTAATGTAGACTACTGTTAAAACGAATTAAACAGTATACTTACTTACTTACTTAGGCCCTTAACTCCTCCTGGAGCATAGGCCATCCACAACATTTCACCAGCGCCTCCTGTCTTGGGCAATCCTCTCCAGTTGTTGCCAGCCATTCCCTGTTTGCTTGATGTCTGCCTCGAGGTCACGCCGCCAGGTGTTTTTGGTCTCCCCCTCTTTCTCTTGCCTTGGGGGTTCCATGTCAGGACCTGTCTGGTTATGTTTGTGCTTGGCTTTCTCAAGGTGTGGCCGAGCCATCCCCATCTCCTCTTAAGGATTTCTATCTCTATTTGGGTTTGGTGTGTTCTATCCCAGAGGTCTTTGTTGCTCACCCTGTCCATCCAGTGTATTCGGAGAATTCTTCTCAGGCAATGGTTGACAAATGCCTGGATCCTTATCAGCGTGGTCTTGTTTATTCGCCACGTTTCCGCTCCGCTTACATTTGTGTTAAACAAGCGTATTTTTGTGGTTTCTCCAATTACCTTTGACTTCCACACATTTCTCAACAGGTGGAAAGCTACCCTTGCTTTGCTGATCCTTTTCTTTACGTCAGCCTCTGTCCCTCCATGCGTACCCACTATGCTGCCTAGATATCTGAAATCTTTGACCTCGTACAGTGTCTCTACCTCAAGCATGATTGGTGTTTCGCAAGTAGCATTTGTTCTCAGGATGTTTGTATTCCTTTTGTTGATTTTCAACCCAACCCGCTCTGAAATCAATGCCAGTTCTTTTGTTTTGCCTGCATCTGCCTATGGCTGTGAGACAAGGTCATCCACAAAGTCCAAGTCATCAAGTTGGGTCAGCATCGTCCACTGGATTCCATTTCGTCAGTCTTGTCGTTGGTTGGGGCGTAGCACTGCACTATGTTCATAGATGAACATAGATGAATTAAACATTACGGTAGAAGATATTGAACCTGTTTGTTGCAATACTGTTGAATGAATTCAGTATTAGCTATTGTATGTGTGTACCATTTGTAACATGGCAAAGTTGTCGCTGATAATAGGATTGTGTTACTTCCTTGTTCTTCGATTTGTAGAAAATTCGGCAGCTGCAAGGGTTTACGCAGTATATTTTTGTGAAACCAACACGCATTAGGAGTTATACAAGCGTACACTTCGTCACGGTGGCGAAAACAGGCTACCTTTGAGCTGGGACTAAGGCGAATGACAAACACCGCCTCTACAACTAGTCGCAATATGTTATTTGTGACTAATTGGTTATTATTTCATGAAGGGATAGAGTACATAATATCATTACTTGAAGTAACGATGACATATTTAGATCAATCCAGATTGTTTTGAATGCAGTAGGCTACTCTCCCTCTACGTGAAAGGCGCCAACAACCCAGGAGATAACAACCCAGAAGCAAACAACCCAGTAAATAACAACACAAGAGCTAACAACCCAGGAGCAAACAACCCAGGAGATAACAATACAGGAGCAAACAACCCAGGAGGAAACAACCCAGCAGATAACAACACAGGAGCAAACTACCCAGGTGATAACAACATGGGTGCTAACAACTCAGAAGCTAACAACTCAGGTGCTAACAACCCAGGGGCTAACAACCCAGGTGCTAACAACCCAGGAGCTAACAACCCAGAAGCAAACAACCCAGGAGATAACAACACAGGAGCTAACAATCCAGGAGCAAACAACACAGGAAATAACAAAACAGGAGCAACCAACCCAGGAGACAACAACCAAGGAGCAATCAACCCAGGATATAACAACACAGGAGCAAACAACATAGGAAATAACAACGCAGGAGCTAACAACACAAGAGCAAACAACCCAGGAGATAACAACACAGGAGATACCAACCGAGAAGCAAACAACCCAACAGATAATAATCCTGAAGCTAACAACCCAGGAGCAAACAACTCAGGATATAACAACACAGGAGCTAACAACCAAGAAGCAAACAACCAAGGAGATAACAACACAGGAGCTAACAACCAGGATATAACAAAACAGGAGCAAACTACCCAGGTGCTAACAACTCAGTTGCTAACAACCCAGGAGCAAACAACTCAGGTGCTAACAACCCAGGTACTAACAACCCAGGTGCTAACAACCCAGGAGCAAGGTGGAAAGCTACCCTTGCTTTGCTGATGTTTTTCTTTACGTCAGCCTCTGTCCCTCCATGCGTACCCACTATGCTGCCTAGATATCTGAAATCTTTGACCTCGTACAGTGTCTCTACCTCAAGCATGATTGGTGTTTCGCAAGTAGCATTTGTTCTCAGGATGTTTGTATTCCTTTTGTTGATTTTCAACCCAACCCGCTCTGAAATCAATGCCAGTTCTTTTGTTTTGCCTGCATCTGCCTATGGCTGTGAGACAAGGTCATCCACAAAGTCCAAGTCATCAAGTTGGGTCAGCATCGTCCACTGGATTCCATTTCGTTTCTCCTTGGTTGCTGTTTTCATGACCCAGTCTATGACTAGAATGAAGAGGAATGGTGACAGTAAGCATCATTGTCTCACCCCCGTCCTAACCTCAACGTTCTTTGTAAGTTGACCTTCATGAATGACTCTGCATGACATTCCCTCATAAGAGTTTTCGATCATGTTGACTAGTTTCGTGGGCACCCCATAGTGTCTTAGCACTTTCCAGAGTGTCTCCCTGTCCACACTGTCAAAGGCTTTCTTGTAATCAACAAAGTTGATGTATAGGGATGAGTTCCATTCGATGGATTGTTCCACTATGATTCGCAGTGTCGCAAGCTGGTCAGTTCACGATCTGTCCTGCCTGAAGCCTGCTTGCTGTTCACGTAAAGTTTGGTCCACTTTGCCTTTCATTCTCTCTAGGATTATTCTGTTTAGAATCTTCCCAGGTACTGACAACAACGTGATTCCTCTGTAGTTATCACAGCGGCTCAGGTCTCCTTTCTTGGGAATCTTGATAAGGTAACCTTCCTTCCATTCTGCTGGAATTTCTTCTTTTTCCCAGATTTCCTCAAAAAGACTGTACAGCATTTCTACTGAAGTATTAACATCTGCCTTTAGTGCTTCTGCAGGGATACCATCAGGGCCTGCTACTTTCCCATTTTTCATATGTGCGGTTGCCTTTTTTATCTCTTCTCTAGTGGGTTTATTACAGTCTATTGGGAGATCTGTCACAGCTGGTTGGATGTCTGGTTGATTCTGCGGTACTGGTCTGTTGAGCAGCTCTTCAAAATGCTCTGCCCATCTGTTAAGCTGTTTGTCTGCCCCCATCAGGACGCTCCCATTTTTGTATGTGATTGGCCGCTCTGATTTCTTAAACTTTCCAGCTAACTTCCTTGTTGTATCGTAACGTTGCTTCATGTTCCTTCTAGCTGCTGCCTTTTCTGCCTCTTGTGCAAGTCCCTCCACGAAGTTCCTTTTGTCTGTTTTGACACTTTTCTTCACCTCTCTATTTGCTGCTGTGTGGTCTTTCTGAGCTGTTACCTTTGCCGCCCTTGTGCGGCTGCTGTTGACTGCTTCTTTCTTGTCTCTTCTGATCTGTATTTTCCTCATTGTTTCTACTGAAATCCAGTCTTTCTGTTGGGGTTTCCTTCTTCCAATTATCTCTTCGCATGTGGTGTTTACTGCATCTTTGATGTGACTCCATTGGCTGTTGATGTCTACTCCC
>OY759261.1:60117746-60120246 GCA_963662155.1 Lamellibrachia columna | reverse complement strand
ATATGTTCACCGGAAGGTAAGATTAAAGGTTAAAAGGTTAAACTCGTCTCTTAACGAAATAATAGGGGACCAATATATTTCGATAAACATAAAATGTTAATTTGTGACAACTAGTCGGACTATATTTTGCCATTTATTAACTTACAATAATATGTTGTTGCCATTTGTTCGGATCAGTTTCTGACACCAGCTCTTGTAATGTTATTATTCCAATTCAACACAAGGATCTCACCTTTCACATGCTTCCCAGAATAGTTGAGATGACCTTGGAATAAACAGGTCTGCTAGGGGGTGAAGTGAACAAGGATCTGGCCTATGTTAACACCCCACACCTGCCTCACGTTAATTGTTCCCCTTTAACCTTATTAATCTGTTTCGTTTTATTATTGTGATGACCACTGCCATTACTTCTGGTCATCTTGAGTAATTTGGATTCTTCATGTGGGTGCAGGTATTGATTTCTTGGTCAAATATATTCCCCCGCCCTGTAAAATCGCGAGTGCATTTTTTTTCCGAAAATAAACACTTTAGCCACATTAAATTGGTATTTTGTCATAGCGACAACAAAGTTCCATTCGATGGATTGTTCCACTATGATTCGCGGGGTTGCAATCTGGTCAGTACACGATCTGTCCTGCCTGAAGCCTGCTTGCTGTTCACGCAAAGAATAAGCAATTAATTAAATAATAATATTATGTTTGGCAACATGGCTTTGTTTTTTAATCGCCAACATGAAACCATCATGAACAGTTCTTCTGAAAACAGGAAAGTCGTTCTCATTCAGTGATTCGCTTCCAAAATATGTTCGTTACAAATTAATTGTTATTATGTCTACAGCTTAGCCTAATGTAGACCTAATCATCAGTCACACAGTGCTGTCGTAGGAACGTTGAAAGAAAGTTGCGCTTAGTAAAAAAATACTGAATAAAATATAAAGATTGTCACAACTGAAAGTATTTATCTTTACGAGACAAACCCTTGGTTTTAGGTTGTGCCTTTAAAAATCGGAATGTTGTTTGGGTAAATTTTGCTGTGCATGTTCATACGTTATTTAAAAAAAAAAATTTTTTTTTAAATTCTGAAGAAATCTTTGTGCCAAATATTTATATTCTAAATCACTAACAATTATTTAATCAATATTTCCAGCAAATTGTTATAAACAAAGTTGTTTTTGTGTTAAATATTTAGATAATCGAACGACGAAACGCCACTGCCACTGGCATTGCCGCCTAAACATGTGGCCAACATTTTCAATTCACATGCAATGTTTCAGCTTCGTCAGTGTTGTAGCTTAGAAAAGAATTATACTTCCATGGTCGCTAGTGATAACACAAAACAAGCAGATGCTTGAAATTACATTTGTTATACCTTTCTCTGGGCTAACAATGCCAATGTTGATGAAACAACACGCACGCGTACGCGGCTGAAAATGTAAACTAACCGTCAGTATGATTATAGCGTCTTGCATATTTTCTCAACCACGCATCATTGGTCGGCCACCCGAAGAACTTGCTTATCGCAGGCGTTAGTGGTTGGATCCTGCATCGAAAAACGGTATACTGTACTTCTCATTTGAATGTATGTCAGCAATATGGCCGGATCTCCTTGGCAACCATACACCAGTGACGTCGCTCTGCCCGTCTGAATAGCCAAGCTGTAGACGATGACCATCGTTGCCTTTGTTTAAGTTTGACATTGCCACAATGTCAATTCAATCGCTCTGTGGGTTCCGTGGCGTAGTGAATATAACATCGGACTTCAAATTGAGCGTTTTCGGGTTCGAATCGTCTGGTTGCAGTTTCGAAAATTGTGCAGTTTCGTTCACTCCACGTTGTCTCAGTTATCTTAGCTATACAAATGAGCATATGGCAATAGACATTGGCGTATGCGTGAACGAATAGTCTTCGCGCAGTAATTGCAGCGTGGATCAGTGCTTCCAGATAATTCGAGAAGGTGGTGAAGTGTAAACGCTTTGAGTTATCCTAGGACTTGACAATACGCTATATAAGAATATAGTTTAGCATCGCTTATGCATTTACCATCTATATATGAACATGCTACTTATGGGGGTATTCTCCCAGGTGCCGACATTCACTCGCATCTTCCTACGTTCATTCGCCTCCTTACACCAATGCCCTATGATCTACCAAATGGCGATGCATTAAAACACAAAGGCAGTTACTTAGATTTGTTTAATAAAATGCTTTTTTCATGTCGAACAAATATGGAAACAGTAGCCGAAATTTGCCCGAAATGAGTGTGAGCCACTCTCCAGATGAGATCAATCCATACATGAACTTCCTGTTTTATTGTTTCATACGGATGTATGGCGTATTAAATCGTGATGTGTGGAATTAAGAAATTCGTATGATATAACATGAATGCAACTGGGCCGGCATGTTGTCAGGTTTGTTTGTAGACAATATTGCCTGTCAAATAGTGCAGTTTGCTTATAGTTTAACAAGTAGAGGGATTAGTGAGGAAATGTTCTGCCATGGAC
>OY759261.1:60025246-60115246 GCA_963662155.1 Lamellibrachia columna | reverse complement strand
GGATATTTTAACCACGGACACATGCAATGAAAATCTCAAGAGAGTACAGGAAGTGAGGATCAACAGTTTCTATTTTTAATTCAGGAGCTTCATTCAGGAGGGAGAATGAGAGAGCTTCCTTTACACAACCCGTGCTAGAACCAACCAGGGGAGATAATGCATTATATATAGTAAGTGCTGATATGAAAGATTCAGAGCAGTGTGGTATTGAATCATTAAAGTTAACCAAATTATTAGGTTGATTAGGAAAAATATAACTTATAAGGACAAAAAGCTTATGATACACCTGTATAAAGTAATAGGTAGGCCTCATTTAGAATAATGTGTACAAGTTTAGACACCATATCGTAATAAGGAAATATAGGAGAGCAATTAGTATGATTCCAGAATTGAGAGACCTTAGGTATGAAGGATGCCTATAAGAATATATTGTAACAACCGTATTGACAAGGAGGTTAAGAGGTGATCAAATCGATGTCTTTAATATAGTAAATGGGTATGAAAATAGATGACAAATGTTGGACCCTCGATGTGCATGTCTTCTTTGTGCACTTGCCATATGGGCCTTTGCTTTAAATCTTGTTAAATCCTGTTACAAACTGCGATTAAATATTAAAATTGCTATTTTCCCTTTGTGAATATGCTAACATTCTCATTAATACACATATCGGCTTGCTTTGTTGATCGATGTCGTGTCGTGTGTTATAATGCTATGTGACGTAAGATGGTCGCCCTAGTCTCAGACACAGCACAGATGTGGAGCGCTGTCAGCTAGCGTGATGGTCTTTTTTTCCTCTATGCGGGAATGCCTACCAGTTCCCCGGTTACGTACGTTCCAATGTGTTCTCCATGTTGTGCCCCTCCATCACTGCGCCTTAGAAAATGCACCCCAGCTTGTACTTGTACAGCGTAGGAAGTAGCAGGTCCTGCTATCGTTAAACGATGGCGTCACGCGTTGCCGCACCGGGGCACTTCGACGTGCGAGAGGTAATCGTATTGCATTGGTCGGCTACTGCCAGCCACGAAGCTGCGTAACCACCTAGATGCTGAACCGCCATAGCCTGCCTCTTTCATTGGGTGTTTTTTAAGAAGCGTTTTCTCAATTACTGTTAGCTAATACGTTACGACTGTTTGTAGGGAAACCTACCGACATTACAGGAGACTTGGGTCGAACGGACATTGTGTGGAGAAAGCAGCAATAAATAAAGACCTGAACGTGCGATTATTCAACTGATATATTATGGGATTATTTTAATGTTTCATTTCAGTTTGATAGCTTTCACACAGTGCTGTATTTTATAAACATCCTTATAAATGTTATATGTAATTATATAATCATTATTGTGTACTGTATGTATGTACTGCATATCATTCATATGAGCCAGTTATCTGATACCGCTTTAACATATGCAGGTGATAAACATGATTATGGAAATTGTAAGGCTACGATGCGGAATATAGATCCATACTGTAATCGGCTTTCAACAGATAAATTTGCAAATACTAAAAAAAATTTGAGAGCGACATTAATGACGTTATAAAAAGAACTAATCTCATTGAGGAAGAGTTGTCTCTCATGCACTTAAATATTATAAGCTTACCGAAGAACATTGACACATTGAGTTAATTCTGACCGTTTATTAATGACGAGTTCTCAGTCATTGGTATAAGTGAAACCTATATGAATTGCCAGAGTACATAAGTATATATTTGACTAGACCTTCCAAGAAGGGAGGTGGGGTATTTTTGTATGCTAATAGATCCCAAGATTATATTGAATTATCAGAAATGGGTACCATAACTGAATATTTGGAATGTGTTTTTATTGAGATCAAGACTCAATCTAAGACAGGTAGCAAGAACAATTGTTGGTGTTGTCTATCGACCAACTTAAATAAGCATTATGTTTTTACATTACATGTTATCAATATTATACAAACTCTTACAGTTTAAAATACATAATGCTACATAACGGGTTATTTTAATACTAATTTACTTAATTATGGTAGTCATTCATACGGAAACCCAAGATCAAGAAGATGCAATATTTCAACATGCACGTGTACCCTTATCACTAAACCTACTAGAATAACACCAACTACTGCTACTGTCAAACACACACACACACACACACACACACACACACACACACACACACACACACACACACACACACACACACACACACACACACACACACACACACACACACACACACATACACACACACACACACACACACACACACACACACAAACACACACACGCACACACACGTACACACACGTACACACACGTACACACACGTACACACACACACTCACACACACACGCACACACACACACACACGCACACACGCGCGCGCACACATACACACTGTATATATATATATATATATATATATATATATATATATATACTTGGCACAAACTATAAAGTGCATGGACTAATATATATATATATATATATATATATATATATATATATATATATATATATACATAAATTTCCGATCACTTACCAATATTTTGGTTACTAAATGTAGTAATAACACGAAGGTAGATACGACAGTAGAGACAATACTATATAATGCGCAGACTATTGCTACATTTAATCAGAGTATAGGTCAAATATGCTGGGATGAAGTTGATGCAAGCAGATATCCTCAATATTTTACTTGCATAAAATAAATAATTTCCCTTAGTAAAAAAATATCAGGAAAATAAAACATAAACCAATCATATACAAATACTACAGGACTTAGAAATTCCACACAAATTGTACATGTAATACCAGCAAAAACCGTCTGTTTACAATGAAATCAATTATAAAATGATATGATTACCGTAGCAGAAATATATCAATACCGACATGAGTCTCAGAAACACAAGAGTAATTTACCAAAAAAAACCGGAGAGTAGCATATAGGAGTTTTTGAAGGCTTAAATTTGAGGGGCAATTTGCTTCATTCTGATTGGTTGAAATTTGAAATGGAGCGTTCTGATTGGTCGTGCGCTTATTGCCGCCAGGGGGCGCCACGTGAAATACCCTATTATCGCTCAAATGAGGGGCACTTTCTGATTGGTCGAGAGCAGTTTCACCACTAGGGGGCGCCACGGGGTAATTGTGTCGACGGATATGATTGGTCGAGAGCCGTCACGTGACCTATGACGTCACAGCTCATTTGCATAAATTTGCTTAAATTAGCATAAATTACACCGTTTTGTAGTGAAACCATCACCAGGGGGCGCAACGTGTCATCCCCTATTATCGCCCCGAGACATTGTTTTGCGGTAATATTGTCGCCAGGGGCGCTACGTATTAAACGTGTCGACGGTTCTGATGGGTCGAGAGCCGTCACGTGACCTATGACGTCACAGCTCTTCATTTGCATGTCACGTGACCTCTCTATGGAGGCTGCCATCTTGTTTTGTTGCCATGTTGTTTTGCGATGATACGGTCACCAGGGGGCATTGCTACGGGTCAAATGTGTCGGCGGTTCTGATGGGTCGAGAGCCGTCACGTGACCTATGACGTCACAGCTCCTCCCCATTATCTAAAACGAGATTTTGTTCTGTCGTCTGTAGCGAACCCTAATACGGACCTTTAGGGTTAGTAACCCTAATGAAATGTCAAAGATCACCGACCTTTTGTACTGATACGGTTACCAGTTAGGATTAGGGTTAGTCACCCTAATTCTATCGTCTTCGGTTTAATACTGACGATTATGCCGCGCTTTTCGAGACGTGTCTGGGTACAGAACCGGTTCGAACCGGTTTCGTGTAGTTTTTTTCTCCTTTTCTGGAACGTTCGAACGGCGTTATGGAATTTTCCACGCTCACGAAAAGAAACACCATCCCGCATTTTCACCCTGCTAGCAGACTGAAACCTAGCGGATGAAAGTTCGTGCATGCAGCGGGAAAAACGTAGCCGTACATGTAAGCTATGCGACGCATATCGCATCGTTGCATTATATCGAGAACCTTTCGACGTATTTCGTTTCGCGTCGACATCTACATACCGCCTATTTCACCACGAGTCTGCAAGAACACTGCGAGGTCAAAAGGTCAAGGTCAAGGTCAACAAAACAAACACCGTCGCTTTCTGGAACGTTCGAACGAAGTCACGCCTTTTCACCCTGCTAGCAGACTGAAACCTAGCGGACGAAAGTTCGTGCAAGCAGGGGGAAAAGTTGGCGGACTTTGGCTTGTGCGTTCCCACTCGTCTTGTCTTTTTTGACACTGGTCAGTCGCTGTTGGTAGACTTTTGCTTGTGCGCTTCCACTCGTCTTGTCTTTTTCACACTGGTCAGTCGATGTTGGTGGACTTTGGCTTGTGCGCTTCCACTCGTCTTGTCTTTTTTGACACTGGTCAGTCGTTGTTGGTGGACTTTGGCTTGTGCGTTCCCACGTGGTAGACATTTACCACTGTGTGATATGCGTGGAGACATTGACCACAACGTGACATGCATGAAGACATTGACTGCTATGAGACATGTATGGATACATTTACCGCTGTGTGATATGTATGGAGACGTTCACCACCATGTGATATGTGATATGTGTGGAGACATTTACCTCTGTGTGATATGTATGGAGACATTTGACACCATGTGGTATGCATGGAGACATTGACTTCCATGTGACATGCATGGAGACATTGACTGCCATGTGACATGCCTGGAGACATTGACCGTCATGTGACATGCATGGAGACATTTACCGGTGTGTGATATGTATGGAGACATTTGACACCATGTGACATGCATGGAGACATTTACCACTGTGTGATATGCGTGGAGACATTGACCACAACGTGACATGCATGAAGACATTGACTGCTATGGGACATGTATGGATACATTTACCGCTGTGTGACATGTATGGATACGTTCACCACAAAGTGATATGTGTGGATACATTTACCTCTGTGTGATATGTATGGAGACATTTGACACCATGTGGTATGCATGGAGACATTGACTACCATGTGACATGCATGGAGACATTGACCACCATGTGACATGCATGGAGACATTTACCGTTGTGTGATATGTATAGAGACATTGACCGCCATGTGACATGTATGGAGACATTTGATACAATGTGGTATGCATGGAGACATTGACTGCCATATGACATGCATGGAGACATTGACTACCATGTGATGTGCATGGAGACATTGAACGCTATGTAACATGTATGGAGACATTTGAAACCATGTGGTATGCATGGAGACATTGACTGCCGTATAACATGCATGGAGACATTGAATGCCATGTAACGTGCTTGGAGACATTGACCACCATGTGACATGCATGGGGACATTTACCGTTGTATGATATGTATGGAGACATTTGACACCATGTGACATGCATGGAGACATTTACCACTGTGTGATATGCGTGGAGACATTGACCACAACGTGACATCCATGAAGACATCGACTGCACGACGGACGGAAGTACACAAGCCAAAGTCCACCAACAACGACTGACCAGTGTCAAAAAAAGACAAGACGAGTGGAAGCACACAAGTCAAAGTCCACCAACAGCGACTGACCAGTGTGAAAAAGACATGACGAGTGGAAGGACACAAGTCAAAGTCCACCAACAGTGACTGACCAGTATGAAAAAGACAAGACGAGTGGGAGCGCACAAGTCAAAGTCCACCAACAGCGTCTGGCGATCGTATCGTCGCAAAGCAAAAGTCAAAGTCCACCAACAGCGGCTGACCAGTGTCAAAAAGAAAAGACGAGTGGGAGCGCACAAGCCAAAGTCCCACCAACACGGGCGTGCTTCGTGTCGGCGCCGTCAGTGGCGGTACGGAAAAAAGGTGTAACCCCAACCTTTTGTCGGTTGTATAACCCTCGATAGCCTGCATTGAGACAGTACTGCATTGAGACAGTGGTAAATGTCTCCATACATATCACACAGTGGTCAATGTCTCCACTCATATCACATGACGACCGCCCGTGTTCCGTGGTGGCGGTGGTATGGAAAGAGGTGTAATCCAACCTGTTGTCGGTTGTATAACCCTAGATAGCCTGCATCGAGACAGTGCTGTTTGCCAACCCTATCATCACATAGTTGTTGGCTCGTAGATAGCCTGCATTGAAACGTTGTGTATGACACTGTCTTGTTTTCTTCAAGTTGTTTGTGACAGTGTCTTGTTTTCTTCAAGTTGCGTATGACAGTGTCTTGTTTTCTTCAAGTTGTGTTCAATGTCTCCACGCATATCACACAGTGGTAAATGTTTCCACACATATCACATGGTGGTGAATGTCTCCATGCATGTCTCATGGCAGTCGATGTCTCCATGCATGTCACATGGAGGTCAATGTCTCCATGCATACCATATGACGGTCAATGTCTGCATACATATCACACAGTGGTAAATGTCTCCATGCATGTCACATGACGGTCAATATCCCCACGCATATCACATGATGTCAAATGTCTCCATACATATCACACAGGCGTAAATGTCTCCACACATATCACATGGTAGTAAATGTCTCCATACATATCACACAGCGGTAAATGTCTCCATACATGACACATGGCGGTCAATTTCTCCATACATGTCACATGGGGGTCAATGTCTCCATGCATGTCACATGGTAGTCAATGTCTCCATCAATATCAAATGGTATCAAATGTCCCAATGCATATCATATGGTGGTCAATGTCACCATGCATGTTACATGGCGGTCAATGTATCCATGCATATCGCATGGTGTAAAATGTCTCCGTACATATCACACAGTGGTAAATGTCTCCATGCATGTCACATTAGGGTCAATGTCTACACGCATATCACATGGTGTCAAATGTCTCCATACATATCACACAGGGTTAAATGTCTCCACACATATCACATGGTGGTAAATGTCTCCACACATATCACTTTGTGGTGAACGTCTCCATACATGTCTCACAGCGGTAAATGTATTCATACATGTCTCATAGCAGTCAATGTCTTCATGCATGTCACGTTGTGGTCAATGTCTCCACGCATATCACACAGTGGTAAATGTCTCCATGCATGTCACATGGTGTCAAATTTCTCCATACATATCACACAACGGTAAATGTCCCCATGCATGTCACATGGTGGTCAATGTCTCCATGCACGTTACATGGCATTCAATGTCTCCATGCATGTCATACGGCAGTCAATGTCACCATGCATACCACATGGTTTCAAATGTCTCCATACCTGTTACATAGCGGTCAATGTCTCCATGCACATCACATGGTAGTCAATGTCTCCATGCATGTCATATGGCAGTCAATGTCTCCATGCATACCACATGGTATCAAATGTCTCCATACATGTCACATGGCGGTCAATGTCTCTATACATATCACACAACGGTAAATGTCTCCATGCATGTCACATGGTGGTCAATGTCTCCATGCATGTCACATGGTAGTCAATGTCTCCATGCATACCACATGGTGTCAAATGTCTCCATACATATCACACAGAGGTAAATGTCTCCACACATATCACTTTGTGGTGAACGTCTCCATACATGTCACACAGCGGTAAATGTATCCATACATGTCTCATAGCAGTCAATGTCTTCATGCATATCACGTTGTGGTCAATGTCTCCACGCATATCACACAGTGGTAAATGTCTCCATGCATGTCACATGGTGTCAAATGTCTCCATACATATCACACACCGGTAAATGTCTCCATGCATGTCACATGACGGTCAATGTCTCCAGGCATGTCACATGGCAGTCAATGTCTCCATGCATGTCACATGGTAGTCAATGTCTCCATGCATACCACATGGTGTCAAATGTCTCCATACATATCACACAGAGGTAAATGTCTCCACACATATCACATATCACATGGTGGTGAACGTCTCCATACATATCACACAGCGGTAAATGTATCCATACATGTCTCATAGCAGTCAATGTCTTCATGCATGTCACGTTGTGGTCAATGTCTCCACGCATATCACACAGTGGTAAATGTCTACCACGTGGGAACGCACAAGCCAAAGTCCACCAACAACGACTGACCAGTGTCAAAAAAGACAAGACGAGTGGAAGCGCACAAGCCAAAGTCCACCAACAGCGACTGACCAATGTGAAAAAGACAAGACGAGTGGGAACGTACAAGCCAAAGTCCGCCAACTTTTCCCGCTGCATGCACGAACTTTCGTCCGCTAGGTTTCAGTCTGCTAGCAGGGTGAAAAGGCGTGACTTCGTTCGAACGTTCCAGAAAGCGACGGTGTTTGTTTTGTTGACCTTGACCTTGACCTTTTGACCTCGCGGTGTTCTTGCAGACTCGTGGTGAAATAGGCGGTATGTAGATGTCGACGCGAAACGAAATACGTCGAAAGGTTCTCGATATAATGCAACGATGTGATATGCGTCGCATAGCTTACATGTACGGCTACGTTTTTCCCGCTGCATGCACGAACTTTCATCCGCTAGGTTTCAGTCTGCTAGCAGGGTGAAAATGCGGGATGGTGTTTCTTTTCGTGAGCGTGGAAAATTCCATAACCTCGATCGAACGTTCCAGAAAAGGAGAAAAAAAACTACACGAAACCGGTTCGAACCGGTTCTGTACACAGACACGTATCGAAAAGCGCGCCATAATCGTCAGTATTAAACCGAAGACGATAGAAATAGGGTGACTAACCCTAACCCTAACTGGTAATCGTATCAGTACAAAAGGTCGGTGATCTTTGACATTTCATTAGGGTTACTAACCCTAAAGGTCCGTATTAGGGTTCACTACAGACGACAGAACAAAATCTCGTTTTAGATAATGGGGAGGAGCTGTGACGTCATAGGTCACGTGACGGCTCTCGACCCATCAGAACCGTCGACACATTTGACCCGTAGCAACGCTCCCTGGTGACCGTTTCATCGCAAAACAACATGGCAACAAAACAAGATGACAGCCTCCATAGAGAGGTCACGTGACATGCAAATTAAGAGCTGAGACGTCATAGGTCACGTGACGGCTCTCGACCCATCAGAACCGTCGACACGTTTGATACGTAGCGCCCCTGGCGACAATATTACCGGAAAACAATTTCTCGGGGGCGATAATAGTGGATGACACGTTGCGCACCCTGGTGACGGTTTCACTACAAAACGGTGTGCTTTATGCTAATTTATGCAAATTGATGCAAATGAGCTGTGACGTCATATGTCACGTGACGGCTCTCGACCAATCAGATCCGTCGACACAATTACCCCGTGGCGCCCCCTAGTGGTGAAACTGCTCTCGACCAATCAGAGAGTGCCCCTCATTTGAGCGATAATAGGGTGTTTCACGTGGCGGCACTGGCGGCAATAAGCGCACGACCAATCAGAACGCTCCATTTCAAATTTCAACCAATCAGAATGAAGCAAATTGCCCCTCAAATTTAAGCCTTCAAAAACTCCTATGTACTACTCCGGAGAATTTAAAAAGCATTATAGGAGTAATTTTATCTAATGACTAATTAAAAGTTCATATCTGATAAATCTAACGAATGTTTTACAAGTATAGGTCCAGAGCTGGCTGATAAGATACCACTTGTATCAGGGAATCCCGATGATTGCAAAATAAATGCAATGTTTCTGTCGCCAGCTACACCAGATGAGATAATCAGAATCATTCATAATATAACTAAAACTCCTGGATGGGATGGCATAAAACCTATTATTATCTGGTCTTCTCTAGCATACTTGAACCGTTATGCTTCATTATTAACTTATCATTTGATCAATGATATGTTCCTGACCAACTAAAAATAGCTGATATAGTTGCCGGTTAAAAATGCTGACACAACATTAATTATATAATTAATCATATATCCTGTATAATTCTCAATTTGGTTTTAGGAAAGGATATTCCCCTGATGTGGCAATATCAGTGCTCTGATGTGGCTATATCAGTTCTAATGATAACATTAGAAAGGCAATTGATAATAAAGAATGTAAATGTAATTGGGGTATTGTTGGATTTTATTTTGCTAAAACCTTTGATACCATTAAGCATATTATCGCATTATGTAATTAGAGGAAACATACACCACTGGATTCATAACTATTTTAGTAGCAGATAACAAATAGCAAAATTTATTGGAACAAAATCTGCCCTTCAAAATATAACATATGGTGTCCTACATATTTCAATTATGGGACCTTTACTCTTCCTTATCTACATAAATTGCTTAACTACTTTATCTGACACAACATTTACCATCATGTTTGGGTCTACTTATAAAGAACAAATATAACTGCAGCGACCATATTAAATATATATCAAATAAAATTGCCAAGAATATTGGTATTACGAAAAGGTGACTAAAAATTAGATTAAACGTTGTTGTTAAATATATATTATAAGTTTATCTACCCATATAATACTTACCGTAATATTGTCTGGGGAAGGGCCCTGAATATATACCTATATAAAATGTATATACTCTAAAAATAGTTTCGCGTATAATTAGTCATGTAGGATTTACTGGTCATCACTGATTTCCCTTATTTATCTCTGATCAGATAATTAATATTTATGAGATATACCAATGTTCAAACATAATAGGGTTATGCTGCCAAATATATATATATAATGATGTGTTGTCCTGCAAATATCCACACATAACTATAATACAGAGCAGGAAGTAATATAAAATACCACACTGCAAAACAAATTTCGGACAATTATTTTTGGCATGTGTTGCATCTAAAATCTGGAATACTTTATTATTCATAAATATATATAATATTATATATATATATATATATATATATATATATATATATATATATATATATATATATATATATATATATATATATATATATATATATATATATATGATAATGTACATATATTATATTAATATATTTGACAAAGATCAAAAGTTTATTATTGAACACTTCCTAGACATATAATATTTTATGTTATGATGCACCTTTGCTGTATGATTATAGTACTAATTAATGTAACAAACATGCATCAAATATTTATGTTTGTTTTGTTAGGGTATGCTTATAGTGCACCACGCACGCACGTGTATGTTGCATTTTGTTAGACTAAAGACATTTTTGCGCTTTTGTGCTCCAATGAAGTCCGACACAATCTTGTCAAGATATCAGCATTGTCAGATGAGCCAGTCTGTCCCGGCTAGTTGGGCATTGGTGCTCATCCCTGATCAGTTTCAACTTGGACAAAACAGTTACTAATCATAAAAGTAAGATATTTTCATAGTAATACCTCCACGTTGGAGAAAGCATCCCTGAGATTGATCTTGATCAACATCTCATACATCGTCGCCTCTAGTAAAACTTCAAGGAGAGATACTCTAAGGGGCTTATCAGATGGATAATGATTGATTTTGAAGGGGCCTGGTACGCATGTACCTTTTGTAACATGGCGAAGTTGTAACATTGCGTTAGTTGCTTGTTGTTCGAATTGTAGACGACTCTGCAGCTGCAAGGGTTCACGCAGTATATTTTTGTGAAATCTACACGTATTTGGACGTATCATATTTTTGAGAATGGTCGAAGGGCGATAGAAGATACTTTACGAGTTATATATGCGGCTCGTCGACCAGGTGGCGATGGCGTCAGCTGACTGGGGCATATAGTTGTACGGTGGCGAACACAGGCTATCTTTGAGCTGGGACTAAGGCGAATGGCAAGCACCGCCTCTACAACTAGTCGCACTATGTTATTTGTGACTAATTATTTATTATTTGAGAATGGAATATAGTATATAGTATCATTAGTTGACGTAACGCTGACATATTTAGATCAATCCAGATTGTTTTGATTGCAGTAGGCTACTCTCCCTCTACGTGAAAGGCGCCAACAACCCAGGAGCTAACAAACCAGGAGCAAACAACCCAGGAGATAACAACACAGGAGCAAACAACCAAGGAGATAACAACCCAGGGCCAAAATTCCAGGATCTAACAACCCAGGAGCTAACAATCCAGGAGCTAACAACCCAGGATCAAACAACCCAGGAGCATACAACCCAGGAGATAACATCCCAGGACTATCAACCCAGGAGCAAACAACCAAGGAGATAACAACCCAGGGCCAACATTCTAGGATCAAACAACCCAGGAGCAAACAACCCAGGAGATAACATCCCAGGACTATCAACCCAGGAGCAAACAATCCAGTTATATAAATATCGCCTCCATTTATGTCCCTCGATAATCAACCGATTCTAGTCATATTGGCCGAGTACCACAATAACTTCTTACATGATTACAATCTAGTGCACATATATAACGATAAGAGTAAAAGCAAAACATTGTCAACAAAATAATAAAATAATGCAAACATCATTTTGATTTCTTAAAATTGGCCGACGATTATTCAACTGACATACTATGGAATTATTGTTATCATAACAAAACGGGGATATCCCCAAATTGGACGATTTTAAACCGTGCCTTATCAAAGATGTGCATAACCATGCTCTAGATGATGACCATCTCTGTTTTTGTTTATGTTTGAAATTATCACGATGTCAGTTCAGTCACTATTTTGAGTGTCGTGTCGTAGTGGTTAGAACATCGGACTTTCAATAGAGAGTAGCCATGTTCGAATCCTCTGCCGTTCCGTAATTTGGAAATGTCATTCACTCCACGTTGCCACGGTTCTATAGAAAAGTATCTTGCTACATTCAGTGGTGGATTTGTGAATGAGTAGTCTTCGCGCAGTAATTGCAGCGTGGTTGAGTGCTTCCAGAGAAGCCGATTTAGTGTTGCAAGGAACATACATACCGGCGGTGAAGTGTAAAGCGCTTTTAGTGATCCTTTAATTTTAGTAATGCACTAGTTTTTATGTATGTATGTATGTATGTATGTATGTATGTATGTATGTATGTATGTATGTATGTATGTATGTATGTATGTATATGTATGTATGTGTATGTATGTTTGTATGTTTGTATATATGTATGTATGTATGTATGTATGTATGTATGTATGTATGTATATGTATATGTATATGTATATGTATATGTATATGTATATGTATATGTATGTATGTATGTATGTATATGTATGTATATGTATAAGGCGCCTGCCCGGGTCCGCGCTGTAGGACCTGTTTAAATGTCAATAGGGAAAAAGCAGGGCCGATACTATGACGACAGCCGGACATAACTTGGACGTTGCAGTGGCTCCTTGCCTTGATTCGTTCGTGAATAATTCATAAATGTCGGGGTGAACATAGATTGACCGTTCAGCTAGATCTGCGGGGTAAACATAGAGATAGATGATTGAAAGAGAGAGGTAGAGAGAGAGAGAGAGAGAAAATGAGTGAGAGTTAGAGAGAAGTATATATATATATATATATGTATATATATATATATATATATATATATATATATATATATATATATATATATATAGAGAGAGAGAGAGAGAGGTAGATAGGTAGAGAGAGACAGGGATAGAGAGAGAGACATATGTAGATAAAGAGAGAGAGGTAGAGAGCGATGTAGGGAGTGATATAGAGAGCAAATTAGAGAACAAGGTAGAAAGCGAGGTAGAAAGCAAGCTATAGAGCGAGGTAGAGAGAAACAGCCCAAACTTGGGCTAACGCAGGAGTTTGTGGTGGACTGTGCGCATGCGCTGTGGGTGGTACATTCAACTAAAGGACTAGTATTTTTAATGTTGCTGAACGGGTTTTTATCTGATAGTTTTATTTATTTTATGTATAGGATGCTAAACGAAAATGTTTAATAGGTTGGTTATGTGTATGGATACCGTCGCTGTCTTGCCACATGCACACATAGACAGTCTCCATACCCACACCATGGATATGTTTACGCTGAGCACTGTGTTTTAAAGGCAGTTTAGGTGAGGACGTGTAGTGAAAGGGTTTATGTTGGTAGTTTTTGGTGGAATCATATTCCATATGCGAATGGCTCGGGGATAAAATGAAAATACCATTGCATTTATACGACACCTGGGGGCTACGTATTGTCCACGGGTTCGAGAGCGGGTTAGTAGGCCTGGCGGGGGGGGGGGTGATCTCAATAATGTCGTTTATAATTGTGTAGAACGTTGTGGCTTGTTTAATGATACGTCTTCGTTCAAGGGTTGGCCATCCAGGGGGCAGCAACTAGATCTGTTGGATTTGTGTTCCGTCTGTAATAATTTTTAACAAATCTGGCAGCAGAGTGTTGTACTGTTTCAAGGCTTTTAACTTGTGAAAAGGTGTGAGGATTCCATATGGGTAAAGAGTACTAGAGTTTTGGCCGGATTAGCATGTTGTAGGCTGTTTGTTTAACTTCGGGTTTACATGGGCCAAGATTTCGTTTAAGCATGCCTAAAACTTTCGAAGATTTTGAAGTTATGTCAGTGACGTGATTTGTCCAGGTTAATTTGGAATCCAATTTTATTCCGATATATGAGTGGCTGGATACAGTGGATAATGGCTGGCCAGAAAGCGAGTACTTGTCTAGGCTGGGTTTAGTTTTGTTTGTTATTGGAAGGTGGACACATTTATATACATTAAATTTCATTTGCCATTTGTCTGACCATGTTTGGAGATGGCTTAGTTCAGTTTGGAGAATTTCGTGGTCGGTTTTGGAAGAAATTTTATGATATATAGTACTGTCTTCTGCAAAAAAGCGCATAGAAGATTTGATGTTCCCATCCATGTCATTTATGTAGAGTAAGAAGTGGACAGGTCCTAGAACTGAAACCTGTGGGACACCATATGTGACATATGTGATGTCTGACATGGCTCCGTTAACTGAGACTCTCTGTTTGCGGTTGGATAGAAAAGATTTGATCCAATTATGAGTGTTTCCAGTGATTCCATAAGGGGTCAATTTTAATAGGATACGTAGGTGAGGCACTTTGTCGAAGGCTTTGGCAAAGTCAAGCAGGATTGCGTCGATTTGGGTCTTGTTGTCCATAGAAGTCATCCAGTCGTGGACTGTCTCAATGAGTTGAGATTCACAAGAGAGTCCCCACTGGAATCTGTGTTGGAAGAGGAAAATGATGTTATGCTTGTGCAGGTGTTTCCACATACTGCTTAGGATGATGTGTTCCATTACTTTACAGAGGATGCAGTTTATTGATATGAATCTGTAGTTAGCCGGGTCAGATTTGGGGCTCTTTTTGTGTCTAGGATTTATTAATGCTTGTAGCCAGTCATTAGGAAGTTTACCTTTGTTGTATGATTGTTGGAAAATTTGGGTGATGATGGGAGCTATCTGCTTTGCAGTTTCTTTAAGGACTCTGGCTAGGAGTTCATCTGGGCCTGTAGCTTTGTTCTGGTTTAGATTTTCCAGCTGTTTTGTTACGCCATCTATGCCAATTTCGAGAAGGGGGTGTTGGGGGTAAGTAGAGGGGGCTATTTGGGGGATGGGATGCTTTTCTTGGGTAAATACATAGCTAAATTGGTTGTTTAGGGCATTTGCTTTATCACGATCACTTATTATTGGCTGGTCGTTTACTCGAAGTGTGGGAATGCCAATGTTTTCTCGTTTATTTGCCTTAATAAAATACCAGAATCGTTTTGGATTAGTTTTCAGGCTGTCTCCAATGTGGTTGTTAACATAGTCTTTGTAAGATTTTGCTAGTGCTTTAGTAACTCGCTTTCGGAGTTCCTTACATTTTTCTTAGTCACTGTTTAGTCCAGTTTGCTTTGCATTTTTGTGGCTTTTGTTACGTATTCTCTGCATTCTAATTAATTCACGTGTTATCCAGGGGAGGTGGGTCTTAGCTGTTGTATATCGTCTAGGTATGTTATTGTTAATTGATAGAGAGAGAGAGAGAGATATATATATATATATATATATATATATATATATATATATATATATATATATATATATATATATATATATATATATATATATATATATATATATATATATATATATATATATATATATATATATATAAGGGGGAGGGAGATAGGGAGAGAGAGGGGGGAGAGTCCTTACTTAAAATATATAATTTAACTGTGTAGACATTGATCACGAAGCAGATGTACTTTGGGCGCAGTCCAGTGGTACTGCATTCGCGTGACGTAGATCAAAATACGCTTGATGTCTCGTAACACCTGTTTAGCTACATCTGGGAAACATTATGTTGTGACAACCGTGCATTTGATAAATCCGGATTATTTCTCATACATTGGCCCGCACCATACTGGGTGTTAGTCGATAAGTCAAACTCGGCCAATGAGGGAACATCATTATTAACACACGCTCGCGTCTCCGGTGAATAGTAGATATTCCATTTAGGTCAGCTGCGGTCATACAGACCAGGTAGGCGAGATTGTTTTTGTAGAGCATGAACATCACGTTAGATCAGTAGTGTAAATTGTACAAGGACTTACAAACTTGGTTTAACGTTGTTTAGCCTTAATTTAGGCATAATCTTACCATCTGCAGCCTACATTAACCAAGCAGTAATATTATTTGAATTGTTATATAAAGGATCCTAAGGTGTTGGTGTAATGTTGACGAGTGGTTCTTTGTGAGTTCGCACATTGAGGCACTGTATCACACGGAACGGTTAATCTTTTGTGGCGATACTAATACGCGCGTTAACACAATTTAATGTAGCTATGCTTGTTAACTTCAAAACAATAAGTCATTGCATCAATTGCCACCACCAATACATGGTGCCGTTGCAACACCAGTATATGGTGCCACTGTGACAACGTTGTGCCGATGGTTATTGTGTCGGTGGCAGTGTTGCTGTGCTAACTGACCCTCATATTAAACTAGAATCGTAGGGTAGTTACTTAGACTTGCCTCAAACAGGGCAAAAGGCCACTAGTGCACACAAAAACAGTAACATAATATATATATATATATATATATATATATATATATATATATATATATATATATATATATATATATGTATATATATATATATATATATATATATATATATATATATATATATATATATATATATATATATATATATATATATATATATATATATATATATATATATATATATATATATATATATATATATATATATATATATATATATATATAAATTATATATGAAGCTGGTTATAAATGCGTGTGTTTAAAGTCAATGAGCATAGCAAATAAGAAAAACTAATTAAACGTATCAGGTATAAGATATTGATCCTCAATATGGTATAAGATATTGACCCTCACATAATCTATGTCCAACAGAGACATTGCGGATTCTGAATTAGGACTGACAGTATAGTTAATGTATAGGATATATCGAATAGGAAGAAGGGGAAGTTATTTTATACATTAAATAATATATTCAGGCTTGATAAAAACACATTAGAAAGAGAAACATACTGCGATGAAGCTGTTTGGTTAAATATAGTTAAAAGAAATTCAGTATTAACTATTGGATTGGTTTACCGAAGTCCAAGCATAAACGAAGAGGATAACACGAAAATACAAAACGCAATAAAGGAAGTTAGTAAAGGGGAATGTACCATAATGGGGTATTCTAACCACGGACACATACAAAGAAAATATATAGAGTGTACAGGAAGTGAGGACCAACATTTTCCATTTTTAATTCAGGATAGCTTCCTTATTCAACGCGTGCTAGAACCAACCAGTTGAGATAATATATTACATATATTAAGTGCTGATATGAACGATTCAGAGCAGTGTGGTATTGATGCTTCAAAGGGTAATATTTTTTTTTATTATGAGAAATATAACTTACAAGAACAAATAGGTAATTATACACATGTATAAAGCAATAGTTTGGCCTCATTTATAGTACTGTATAAAATCTAAGAGACTTAATCGTAAGAAGGATATAGAGGGGAGCAAATAAAATTATAACATAATTTAGAGACCCTAGTTAGGAAGAACGCCTAACAGAATGTACTTTAACAACCATATATCAAGGAGGTTAAGAGATGGTCAAACTGAAATATTTGTGATAGTAAGTGGGAAAGAAAATATTAATTTAAATATAATTTTTTCATTCAAGAAATGTAGTAAAACTGAGTAACTTGTAGCAGCGTGGATATGTTTAAAAACAAGGTTGACACGTATCTCAGAGGGCGGGTTACACACAGGTGAAAATGTTTGGGCTCTCGATATGCATGGTTTTTTTGTGCACTTGCCATATGGACCTTTATCTAGGATGGCAATATTATTAAATATTGTTAAATCCTATTAAAAACTGCGATTCTCATTTATACATATATTGGCTTGCATGCTTGTCGATGTTGTGTCGTGTGTCGATCTCCCGTCCTGGCACTGCGCCTATGAAAACACACCCCAGCTGTTGTCGTGGGTTATAATGCTTTGTGAAGTAAGATGATCGCAGGCCAGTAGTACCGCACTCGCGTGTCATCTGGGAAACATACTGATGTGACAGCCGTGCAGTTTATCACTCCGGATTATTTCTCATAAATTAGCTTGTACCATACAGGGTGTTTGTCGGTAAGTCGAACTCGGCCAAGGGGAACATCATTGTTAACTCTCGCTCGCGTCTCCAGTGAGTGGTAGATATTCTATTTTGGACCGCTGCGGTCATACAGACCAGGTAGGCGAGATGTTTTTTTGTAGAGTATGAACATTACGTTAGATAAGTAGTGTAAATTGTACAAGGACGGATAAACTTTGTGTTGTATAATGTTAGTAGTTAAGCTGTAATAAATGCAACTGTATCTTACAAACTTGCTTTAGTGTGGTATATCCTTAAATTAGGCATAATCTTACCATCCGCAGCCTACATTAACCCAGTCGTAAAAATATGTGAATTTTTACATACCGGATCCTAATATGTTGGTGTAATGTTGAGGAGAAATAATCCGGAGTTATCAAATGCACGGTTGTCACAACATAATGTTTCCCAGATGTAGCTAAACATGTGTTACGATGCATCAAGCGTATTTTTATCTACGTCACGCGAATGCAGTACCACTGGACTGCGCCCAAAGTACATATGCTTCGTGATCAATGTCTACACAGCTAAATTATATATTTTAAGTAAGGACTCCCCCTCCCCCTCTCTCTCTCTCTCTCTCTCTCTCTCTCTCTCTCTCTCTCTCTCTCTCTCTCTCTCTCTCTCTCTCTCTCTCTCTCTCTCTCTCTCTCTCTCTCTCTCTCTCTCTCTCTCTCTCTCTCTCTCTCTCTCTCTCTCTCTCTCTCTCTCTCTCTTAGTTAACAATAACATACCTAGACGATAAACAAAAGCTAAGACCCACCTCCCCTGGATAACACGTGAATTAATTAGAATGCAGAGAATACGTAACAAAAGCCACAAAATGCAAAGCAAACTGGACTAAACAGTGACTGGGAAATTGTTTTGGAACTCTGAAAGCAAGCTACTAAAGCATTAGCAAAATCTTACAAAGACTAATCCAAAACGATTGTGGTATTTTATTAAGGCAAATAAACGTGAAAACATTGGCATTCCCACACTTCGAGTAAACGACCAGCCAATAATAAGTGATCGTGATAAAACAAATACCCTAAATAACCAATTTAGCTATGTATTTACCGAAGAAAAGCATCCCATCCCCCAA
Source organism: Lamellibrachia columna (assembly GCA_963662155.1). NCBI lineage: Eukaryota > Metazoa > Annelida > Polychaeta > Sabellida > Siboglinidae > Lamellibrachia > Lamellibrachia columna. Next base: position 60,095,719 of record OY759261.1, on the reverse strand, counting down.
ATAGCCCCCTCTAATTACCCCAACACCCCATTCTCGAAATTGGCATAGATGGCGTAATAAAGCAGCTGGAAAATCTAAACCAGAACAAAGCTACAGGCCCAAATGAACTCCCAGCCAGAGTCCTTAAAGAAACTGCAAAGCAGATAGCTCCCATCATCACCCAAATGTTCCAACAATCATACAACACAGGTAAACTTCCTAATGACTGGCTACAAGCATTAATAACTCCTAGACACAAAAAGAGCCCCAATTCTGACCCGGCTAGCTACAGATTCATATCAATAAACTACATCCTCTGTAAAGTAATGGAACACATCATCCTAAGCAGTATGTGGAAACACCTGCACAAGCACAACATCATTTTCCTCTTCCAACACAGATTCCATTGGGGACTCTCTTGTGAATCTCAACTCATTGAGACAGTCCACGACTGGATGACTGCTATGGACAACAAGACCCAAGTTGACGTAATCCTGCTTGACTTTGCCAAAGCCTTCGACAAAGTGCCTCACCTACGTATCCTATTAAAATTGACCCCCTACGGAATCACTGGAAACACTCATAATTGGATCAAATCTTTTCTATCCAACCACAAACAGAGAGTCTCAGTTAACGGAGCCATGTCAGACATCACATATGTCACATATGGTGTCCCACAGGGTTCAGTTCTCGGACCTGTCCACTTTTTACTCTACATAAATGACATGGATGGGAACATCAAATCTTCTATGCGCTTTTTTGCAGAAGACAGTACTATATATCGTAAAATTTCTTCCAAAACCGACCGCGAAATTCTCCAAACTGACCTAAGCCAACACCAAACATGGTCAAACAAATGGCAAATGAAATTTAATATATCTAAATGTGTCCACCTTCCAATAACAAACAAAACTAAACTCAGCCAAGACAAGTACTAGCTTTCTGGCCAGCCATTATCCATTGTATCCAGCCACTCATATATCGAAATAAAAAACAATTGCCGAATTTCCTACACCATCCTGCTTGACAGAACTACAATCTGTTATGTGTCTTATCAACCAGCTTGATGGCTTCAGGCCGGAGGTCAGTACAACCTCTGATCCATTACGTGAGCTACTGACGAACAAAAATGAATTCCGATGGACTGAAACACATAAGTAGTTAGTGGAAGTTTCTGAGTAAGCAAATCCGGAGGCCATGTGTCTGAACGACTTCCGGTTGCGCGCGCAGCCAATCAGAGCGCCCCCTGACGGTTGTAGGAACACCACAAACCGTACGCAGCGCCCCCTAGCGACTGTAGGAGTACCGAAAGATAATCAGTAGCCATCGATAGTGGACATAGGAACACACAATATACACCTTAATAGCAATAATACATCGACCACCCCACCCCCACCCCCACCCCACCACAACACCTGACCCTGACCTTGACGGAGTGACCAATAACCCGAGTCCGATTGGCGAGCTAATACTAACTGGACGCCCTAACGACTGGAGTTAACTGTAAGCCCAAGCGTTTATCCAGCTGTGAGCCATAGTGCGAGATCAAAGGATGCCAAACGGAACAATGTAGCAATGGAGTCGAGCTAATCAGTGAAAAAACAGCAACTATGTTGCAAGTACAGTATTGATGTGGGACTGAGGCATGTTATAGCCAGTATATATGTAGTGGACATAAGACGTAATAAAATTAAAACTGTTAAACATAATGCGATGATGTAATACGTATTAATTAGCCGACATGCATGGCTATAATATAACCGCTGAACGATGGAAATCGGACCGTTCATTAAAGAAATTGTAGCAGGGGTGAAAATTGACTATGTGTATAATATGCACACACACGCGCAATGGGAACGAGAACTCAATACAAGACGGGAATATCAGCTCAAGCAAAATTTAATATATATGAAAAACGAAGTATAGTTACATTGGGAATATATATATTTTAAAACATTAGAAGTATATATCGAATTATAAACATTATAAGTAGAGAAGTTAAAACATTATAATGTGCGTGTGGATAAGTTCATGGAGCATTATTGAACGCCCTCAACAGATTTCGGCGAACGTGACGTGGCGTCATACATCGTCGCAAGTTGCAGCGTAGTCGGAGCGCCAGCAGCGTGCGTCGACGGCGACGCTGTAATGGAGACATGTGATCGTGTGACGGTGTGACGGGGTAATGCTGCAGCTCCGTCATTATACTCAACCAGTTCCTCCGATGGTCTAGGAAAGCTGCTCCTAGGGGCGGTGGTAGACGGAGTAGCAGCAGCTCTTGCATAACACCCAACCAGATCTTCCGATGATCGAGGAAAGCTGCGGAGGTGTCACATTCGTCGTCCCAGGATTCTGGTTGGGTGTCATTGCGTCGATAGCCGAAGGTGCAGTGGTGCATTTCGGCGCCAACGTGGCGCCAACGACTTGCATGCTCCATGAATGATGTTAATAAATCATGAGCATACAGTTCGTCACGAAACCCGAAGGTAGCCCGTCTGACCCGGCGCTCTATAGTCATGTCCTGCAGTTCTGCCATAACGAATGGCCAGTCATGTATATGCATACTGTAAGGAAACGACAAAACCAGAGTGAGAAGATGCATAGTGTAGTCATCTATATATATATATATATATATATATATATATATATATATATATATATATATATATATATCAGACGTAACCAAGCAACGAGAGAGAGATGTAATGCGAAACCGATCGACTGGTAGGTGTTATCGCTAGGCAAGCCGCTGCATATGGAACTTGGACCCGACGAACACTTAGCGAGACATGTATACACGGCAACGATAAAACAGTATGTCAAGTGAACATTTATTAAAAATGTAGAGCTATGGAGAGCTATGTAGAGCTATGTAGAGCTATGTAAAGTATAATATATATATATATATATATATATATATATATATATATATATATATATATATATATATATATATATATTATATATATATATATATATATATATATATATATACTCACGCACGATCCATCAGTTGAAACATCGCGTCCCCGACTACTTGGAGAACGGCCAAGACATCGGTAAAGAGGGCTATCAATTCTGCAGGCATGATCGACGTGAATTGCTACGAATTCAATAATGGCGGTTGTGATGACGACACGACGATGTCGACTTATATACCATGCTAGAAATAAGCCAGACAGCTGACGTAACCCTCGGAACAATACCACAGTAATCAGAAAAAACTGATAAGCGGCAGGCAAATGTCAGCTAACCGACGCCGGGCATCCATCACGGAAGGAAAAAGTGGGGGTTATGAGTACTCGACAGCGCTAGAACGGCGTGTATTTAATACAGTAAATGTACATTTTAACGTCATAAATTCAGTATGAATCGTCCTATACACTTCAGAGGCGGTAACAATTATCTGTCCAATTTCTACGTGTGCAGGATACATGTGTGGAATAGAGAATTTAACACTGTTGAAAGCGCGTACCAGTGGCGTAAATGCATGCATCATGGTGATATGCATACAGCAGAAAAAATGCTATCCACACGCACGGGTCTACAGGCGAAATACCTCAGCAAGAGCATTCGAGAGAAGGTGCATTTACGCGCAGAAAGGAAGAAACAGAGATATTCTGTAATGTATGCGTTAGTCGCTGTTAAATTTCGCGATCCAACCCTACGTAAACGACTGTTAGACACACGGGAAGGTGAATTGAAGGAATGGGTAAAGAGTCGGGAAGGATACTGGAGTTCACTGACCTACAGTGGTCAAGCAGGTCAGAACATGCTCGGACAGATACTTATACGAGTACGCGAGTTCATTCGAATGCATCAGAATCCCCCCACAGCGAAACGATGGCCAGATGTAACGCGAGTCGATCACAAGACCGGTGGACAAAGTACAACGCACTGCCAGACACCCGGCGCACAATAGCGACATCACGCGCGCGGCCAACGGTGGAGATAAGATTGGGCGCCACAGGCAGTAGGAGGCCTATATAAACCGAGCGCACAGTGAACGACCCACACAACCGCTCTCCGATCACCCAGCATCAGTCTACAAGCATCAACAGCATCAGAAGAAGAAATGGCCGCACAACAAATCGTCGACAAGGAGATGACTGTCACGCGACTCGAGAATGAAGTAAGTAACGGAAATTATAGATTTACACGTCCGTTAACGATAGTACAATGAGCCACGCAAGAGCTATATATCGTATGTCCATCGTGTCAGCATTGTAACAAACGTGTGTATCCGGAAAACAATGGGTATGTGTGTCCGATTCATCGATGGCAGCGGGTTCCAGTGTACAAGTTCGCTCTGCGTATCCTCCTACAGGATGCCATTGGAAGTGAATGTTGGGCAACGTTGTTTAATGAAAAGGCAGTCCAGGTGTTGGGATTTACGGGTAACGCCTACATGAGCATGACGTCAGAGACCGAGCGGTATGCGGCACTGTCGATGTTGCGGGGGGCCGTGTCATGGTGAGCATTAGGAAACGCGTAGCGGGACAGTATGTCAATTACACCGTGTCAGAACTGGAAGTAGTGACCGTGTAATTATGTTGACAGGATGACGCCGCTGCTGCTGCTACTGCAAGCAGTGACGTCAAGGAGGGAAGAGAGAAGGTAATGGAATGGTTACGTACTAATAGTAGTGAAATACTATTCTCCTCCTCGGTGGAAAGTTGTTCACCGCCACCACTCATTATAATAACAGATGATGAGGGGGAGGATAGCACGTCACAGCCCGATGTTATATCTATAAGTAGTAGCGACGAGATGGAGGCTACGGTGAGTGGTCTAGATAGGATACGTGATCGATCCGAAGCCATGCCGAACGAAAATAACTTATATAAAGCGCTAGAGGTCGCCAGTGTCCAGTATGCCTGTGACGAGGTGAAACGCATAATGAATTGAACGGACAAGGAGCGGTACGTACAATCGTCCAGCTTGGTCATGCCCGTCTTGCTGTGGCTATAGATAGAGGTAACCGCAACTTGTGCGAACATGCAATGGCGACACGATGTGACAGAGTTGGTTAGAAAGAGTATAACCGAACGATACACAGATATACAGGGCGACGCGGACGAATATGCAGAATGTGACTAGTATTTCTGTTCAATAGATAAGCAACGGCCTACGTGAACTGCGTAGGGCGTACGATGAGGAGGTGGCGCCATCACGCAAACGCAAGACATCAGCCACGGCAGATGGCGACACCAGAGAGGTGAAACGGCGAGACACTGCCGCATCACCATCAACATCCCATGACTACTGCGAGTCACAACCAGCAGCGCAGGAGATACCGTGGGATATGTACGATGATGTTGATGATGATGATGATGATGATGATGATGATTATGATGATGAACAACAGGACGATGAGTTCACGTTCAGCCCCGCTTCGCCTCCGCTGACAGAGACGACGAAGGGGGAGGAGGAGGAGGAAGAGGAGACGGCACCACCGATGTTATACGTATTTCCCGACTCAACCGTCGTACTGACGCCGGACGGGAGTTCCGTTCGGATACCGGACCGACCCGCCAACCAACCGGAGAGTCCGGAGCCCTCCACAAGCCACACCTACGCAAGCCACATGAACACAGAGGTGTGTAAGATTATGATTGAAGAGTCGGTGTCACACATAATAACGAACGAGTGGCGAACATCATCCCAAACATTAGAAGAGGTGACGACGAACATATGCAAATCGATCAAGGCAACTATACTGTCGCCGGAATGGCATGAACTAATGAAGTATTACGCTCGCATAAACATCCGCCGTCAGCAGTAGTTAGTAGTTGAACATTAGTAGTTAGTAGTAGTTGAACATTCAGTAGTTAGTAGTTGAACATTCAGTAGGTGAACATTAGTAGTTAGTAGTAGTTAGTAGTTGAACATTCAGTAGTTAGTAGTAGTAGTAGTGGAACATTATAACCACTGTAGAAGAATATTAGTATTAGTAGTTGAACATGAGTATTATTGCTGTTATGCAGAATGAAGTGTACTACGACGAGGCACCCGTACTCCCTGCCAGCGTTCGGGATCGGTCTGAAGTATTGATCACCACGTATATGACGTCGTCAACAAAATACTATTATTAGTCAAACATAACCTAGTTAGTAGTTAGTAGTTAGTAGTTAGTAGCTAGTAGTTAGTAGCTAGTAGTTAGTAGCTGTAGAAGAATATTAGTATTATTATTAAGTAATATGGAGTTGAATATTAGTATCTTTTATTTTTCTGTAGGATGACGTGCCTGTGCTACCGGCAGAAGCGCGTAGGCGTGCATGTCGGAAATTAGTGGAGATAATAAAAGAGTACATGATATCGACACACCATGAACAGTAGTACAATTTATTTTATGTAGGAGGAGGAGGAGGAGGAGGAAATGTATGACGAAGCGCCCGTACTACCGTCAGATGTGCGGAGACGCGCAGTGCGAGGATTAGTGAAGATAATTATCGATTATATGCTAGAGACACACGACTATTAAGAACCACCGTTTGCAACGGAAAGTCATATGAATCACAGTAGTGTATTGTAACCTGTAGAACTGTATGTTATTTAGTCTCTGTTATTGTATGACATATATGTTATTTAGTCTCTCGTATTGTATGACATATATGTTATTTAGTCTATCTTATTGTATGACATAGAGTCATTTCTATATATATATACATACACATAACGACTTTTATAGTACATCATCATCATCAACATTGTACGTAACCTCTGTCGCGGTGTAACAGCCCACAAGTTAATAACCATGCTACTAGCCACTGGCGTGTCGATAACCGAACGTAAGCTAGTGGTCACTGTCGAGGATGTAACAATCCCACAAACCATCATGTCATCATAGCATTTATATAAGTATATCCGTGTATATGCATATATATATATATATATATATATATATATATATATATATATATATATATATGACATACCACATTATACTTAATAAAAAAGTCATACAATGATTGATACGTGTTGTCAGTAGTGTTCCCACGTCCTACATAGTTGAAAGAGAACCGGTATCCATCGATAGTGGACACAGTAGCCATTACCATAGGAACACACCTTAGTTAATACACCATTCACCACCACCACCACCACCACCACCACCACCACCACCACCACCACCACCACCACCACCACCACCACCACCACCACCACCACCACCACACGCACTATATAGATGTACTACGGACCGCTGTCTCTCAGTTGTAGACGCGTACAGCACCATGAAACGTCATCTATGTCGGCACTGCGGACTGGCACTCGACACGTATGCAGAGCTACGACGTCACGTAGAGAGTCATTCGACACCGGCGGTGAATGAACACTCGTATTCGGTGGCGCAACCAGCAGCGGTGCCACCTAGCGACCACGCAAAGAGAACGAAATATTCGTGTAAATGCGATGCAACGTTTGGGAGATGTGACGATCTGCAGCATCACGTAAGGTCCGTATGTCGTCTTAGTAGTAGCAGTAGTAGAAAAAAGACCACAGTCTACACTTGTGCGAAATGTGGAAAGAAGTTCAATAGACGCGACATCCTGACCAGACACGCACGAACAACGTGTACCGTCGTCAAGGAGCCACCATTACCGAAGAGATCAAACAGGGAAGACACCACACCCCATGACCCACTCGTTACCGACCAGAAGACCCCATCGACCCACCTGCTCGACTTCCCTTCGTCGACAACCTGTCGACGGAGCTGCTAGATGTCGTTCGAGCGCACTGGTCGACCGTACGGACACGTGTAACGAGAGGACCCCTCCATTCCAGGTACGATTACAGATTAACGACGCTAGACACGACCGTTCTAGAGACGCCGTTGAAGAACATGTTCCAGGAACAGGCCAACGCCTTCAAGATTAATCTCAGTTAGGGGTTCGTTCTGAGGAACAAGAACACGGGTCGATACAAGTACTACCATTCCTCGTGCAACTGCTGTGGACGCTACCTGGACGAGCCCAGTCTCATCACCAACAGCAAGGACTTTGATGACTTTCTCGAACGCATCCGAGAAACCGACGTCTTTCAATGGGCCATCAATCAAACACCGGATTCTGCGTGGGAGTGCGAACTCGTGACCAATGTCACATTTTTCGTCAACCGCATCATCGATCACCCAATAGGATGTGTAGGAATGATCTCCCTTCCAGTCTACATCAAGAAGAACAAAGCCGTCATCGGATTGGAAACGGAACGCAATCATAATAAGAGGTACAGTGACAACCTGTGTCTCTTCCGGTTTCTGGCCCTGCATCGAGGATGTGACATACGCCGATTGGAACCAGCGGTGAAGACGCTGTACGAGGCTTACGCCCAAGACGGCGTACCCATGGAAGAATTTGCCGGGGTCAAGATGTAGGACTTCTATCGTGTATAGACCACGTTCCAAACGAACGTGTGCGTGTACAGTCTCGTAAAACCGGATGGAGAGGATGGAGAGGATGGAAAGACAACTGCCGAACTCGTTCGTCGATCGGTATGTAAGTACCCTGACACACTCTACCTCAATCTTCACGAGACACATTTTTCCTTCATCCAGGATGTACGCATGTACTGTCACTCGTACAGATGTCGGAAGTGCGGTGACTCGTTGTGGAAAGACGCATGGAAGCTACGCAACCACGAGAGCACGTGTACGGGGGGTGTGCATCGGGTCTATCCTGGTGGCGTGTACCATTCGACTCCATCGGTGTTCGAACGGCTGGACGACGAGAACATCCGAGTGGCCGAATCGTTGCGGTACTATCTGTACCGAGCCACCTTCGACTTTGAGTGTTGGTTCGACACCGAACAACTTCCGTCTGACAGTGACCAGGTTCACTGGGTTGCACGTCACGTCCAGCTGAGCGTCAGCGTGGCATTCAGGCATTCAACGTGCCCGGACACAAGCAAGTGACATGCCTCGTCACGGACGGAGACACCAACAAGTTGCTGAGCACCATGATGAATATCCTGCAATCGATGAGTGACGCCGCGTACGACAAGATCAAAGACTCATACGAGGATGTGTTGGAACCACTCGCAGAAGCGCTGACGAACTGGGACGAACGGGAGGAGGCTGCACGGTCAGCCACCGACAAGAAAGCTCGACCGGCAACCAATCCATACAAAACGCTGATGGGACAACTATATGGATGGATGCGTCAGTTACCTGTCATCGGGTTCAATTCGGGGAAGTATGATCTCAATGCCATCAAACAGTTCCTCATACCGTACTTCCTGTCGACTGCAAAGCCAGAGGAACAAGAAGAGGAAGAAGAAGAAGAAGAAGAGAGGGAGCAAGAGGACAAAAAGAAAGAAGCAGAGAACGATGGCGTCGGGTAATTTTTCGTCATCAAATGCAATAACACTTTCATGTGTCTTTCGACGGATCAGCTGAAATTCCTAGACATGACCAACTACATAGCCCCCGGGTTCAGCTACGACAAGTATCTGAAAGCGTACGGATGCGAGGTGACGAAAGGTCATTTCCCGTACGAGTACATGGACCGTCTGGAGAGGCTCGACGACACCGCTCTTCCACCGAAAGAGGCCTTCTTCTGTCGACTGAAGAACGAAGGTATTTCAGACGAGGATTACGCCAGTTGTCAGGAGGCCTGGCGCGACAATGGCATGACGACGTTGCCCGACTTTCTCGTCTGGTACAACAACAGGGACGTGGTTCCCTTTCTTCAGGCAATCGACAGACAGTTTGCCTTCTATCGACAACGTGGAATAGACATGTTCAAGCAAGGGGTCAGCGTACCTGGTCTGACCCTGCTGTACCTGTTCAACGACCTTCCAGAGAAGACCTACTTTACCATCTTCAACGAGAAGAATAAAGATCTGCATGACCTCGTCAAAGATAACATTGTAGGCGGTCCTTCGATCATTTATCACCGCTATCACGAGAAAGGGGTCACCACGCTACGTCAGAACGAGTACGGAGAGGCTGCTCGTCATTGTCGGTCGATCGTCGGATACGATGCGAACGCATTGTACCTGTGGTCGCTCATGCAAGACATGCCTATGGGATGGTGCACGCGACGACGGGCAGAGAACGACTTCCGCCCCGAATCGGCGCAGCTGTAAGGACAGATGGCTGGAGAATGGTTGACGTGGGAATCCGAACGCACGGGACGTCCCATACGACATCAGATCAACGGACGAGAGAAGAAAATAGGCAAACATCGGGTGGATGGATGGTACAGCGAGACGAAGACGGCTTATCAGTTCCAAGGTTGTTTTTTCCATGGTTGCCCGTGCACTCGAGAAGAGGTGAACGCCGTCAACGGGAAACCCATGGCGCAACTGCTCGCCGAGACCCGAAAGACCACCGCCTACCTATGTCACTTTGTCAAGGTCGTCGAGCTGTGGGAATGCGAGTGGAAAGAGATGAGACGAGCCTCGACCGTACGAAAGTGTCTGGATGCTGCATTTCCCCGACGTCGACACGTGCGGTGGACGATGACGTCGCAACAGATCCTGAACGGTGTGCGTGCAGGAACCGTGTTCGGCATGATCGAGTGCGACATTTGCGTACCGGAAGAATTGCGCGCGCACTTTGCCGAGATGCAGCCCGTGTTCAAGAACATCCGTCTGATACGCGAGGATCTCGGTCCGTTCATGCGCCGATACGCCGAAGAGCACAACATCATGTCGACGCCAAGGCGCATGCTCGTGGGTAGTTATCGTGGCGATAAGATACTGCTCGCAACGCCCCTGCTGCGATAGTATCTGGACCACGGTCTCGAGGTGCTGCACGTTTACCAGGTCATCGAATACGATCCTATTCCGTGTTTCCGGCGGTTCGGCGATGCAGTGTCCACGGCCCGACGCGAGGGAGACGTCCACCGAGACAAGACCATCATCGCGGACACCATGAAGTTGCTGGGGAACTTGGGCTACGGAAAGACCATCACCAACGTTGACCGACATCGCGACGTCAGCTACTCCACGGAGAAGGCGGCATCGCTCATGGTCAACGATAAACGGTTCCGACAACTCGAGATCGTCGTCGACGATGCGTACGAGATAGAGATGAACAAGAAAACCGTCAAGTACACCCTACCCGTACACGTGGGATTCTCCGTTCTGCAGTACGCCAAGATGCGCATGTTGCAGTTCTATTACGACTTCATCAACAGATACGTGGAGCGCCTTCTGTTCCAATACTGCGAGATGGATAGAGATAGTGCCTATTTGGCCTTGGCCGGTGAGTCCGTCGATGACCTCGTGACCCCAGCACTACGAGATCTTTATTTCCGACATCGTTCCGAATGGCTCCCGTCCGAATGTTGCGACGAACATAGGACCGACTACGTGCGCTGTCCCCTCGCCAATCGACCGTGGGTCGGAGACGAGGCGTGCTGTAAGGCGCGAAGAGCGTTCGACAAGAGGACACCGGGTCTGTTCAAGGTCGAGTGGTCCGGTGACGGGTTCGTGGGGTTGTGTAGCAAGACGTACTATTGTTTCGGAGCCACCGACAAGTACAGCACCAAAGGACTGAGCAAACGTCACAACACCATCGACAAGGATGCGTTCCTGGAGGTGCTCACCAACCGTCGGAGCGGAAGTGGAAAGAACCGTGGATTCCTGGTGCATAAATCAACCGTGTTGACGTACGTGCAGGAACGGGCGGCCCTCACGTACATTTACGCTAAACGCGTGGTGCACGAGGACGGGGTGACCACGGGTCCGGTGGACGTATAGAAAAGGCGATGCACGCTGCACTTGTTTCATACACGATCATGGATGCACGATGGAAACATCCCTTCACGTGCATCGTCGCCGGACCGACGGGGTGCGGCAAGAGTACTTTCGTGACGCGTATGTTGCGTCACGCTGCTGCGATGATCGACCCACCTCCCGAAACAATCACATGGTGTTACGGAGAATGGCAAGAGGCTTACGCAACGACGGACTTGGTCCACGTGCGGTTCGAGGAAGGGTTACCGACGGCGGCCATGTTCGAATCGACAACGAGGAACCTCATCGTCATAGACGATCTCATGGCAGAAACGGACGAACGGGTCACGACCTTGTTCACTAAAAAATGTCATCACAGGAACACGTCCGTGCTGTATCTCGTACAGAACCTTTTCCCTAAAAACAAAGAGAGTCGCACCATCAGTCTGAATTCTCAGTACATGGTGGTGTTCAAGAATCCTCGTGACGCATCGCAGATGTCGCACTTGGCTCGGCAGATGTATCCGGGACGCGTCAAGTTCGTCCAAGAGGCTTTTAAAGACGCCACGTCCGTACCGTACGGTTATCTATTGGTCGATCTCAAACAGGACACGCCCGAGGACATGCGTCTTTCCAGACGACGGTGTTCAGTACGTTTACTTGCCGAAGGTATAAAACGACCGAGTGCGTGGATAGTCTCTTCATTCGCATCATATCTGCCCTGGTGAAGAGACACATCGTGTGCATACAGGCTCTGAACAGAATCAAGAGCAACAAACTGAAAAGGGCCATCATCGTCAACGCTGACGCCGACCTGCTGTGTGCACTAGCCGAGTGTGCCTACAACATACTAAAAAAGAACATTCCATTGACCTCATTGCAGAGGCGACGTTTGAGTAAATACAGGACGAAGTTACGCGAGTTGGCTCAGAGACGAACGCCTGCTGCCAGGAGAAGACGCATCTTGCTGCAACCGCAGGTTGGCGAGGGACAGGGCGGAGGTTTCCTATCGGCCTTCCTAGCACCGTTGCCAAGCTCGGTCTTTCTACCCTTGCTCCGAGAGGTGCTGCTCAAAAGGTAGATACATGGAACACGTACGCAAGATGGCCTTGGTGGACCCGCGACTGTTGGACACGCTTCGTTCACCGCCACCACCCTCAACGGACACCTTAGGCAATAAGGTGCAAGCCCTCGATGACGATATGAAGACCATCCTCGATAGAAAGACCAAAAGTGACACTGTATAATCAGGTGTTGCAGCGGTACAACGTCTTGGCCGATAAACACGTCAAGGAACCGGTACGCGTGGTCACGGTGAACGAGTCGGTGATGGGGTCGGGGCCGGGGGTGGAGCCGGGGTCGGGGTCGGAGGGTGCAGTACGAGCTCCTGGTAGCGGGCTAGAGGCCACCGTCTTGGACACCGTTCCCAAGACCATGCAAGGCAAAGCCAGACGTTTGATGGCGCATCTCAAGAGAGGTATCGCTTGGACCGCTCGCGGTGAACTTATACACGAGGGCGTACCGGTTGTCGGAAGTAACGTGGTGGATCTCGTTAATGATCTGTTGCGTAAGAGAAAGACCGATCCGACGGGTTGGCAGCCATTCGCACGACAACTCCGTGCCATCAACCTACCCATGGAGTTGGTCGGTAACGCCGTCAGGAAAGCCTACATAGGACAGGCGACGACGGTCACTCCCTCTCGGCGGTCAGCTACTACTCCTCGTGCTGCTGCTGGTAGTGCACGAAGATCACTAAGTTGGACACCCCTCGCTCGTCAGCGCCGTCGAATGGAACATTCCATGCCCACCCCACCCCCCGAATCACGCAAGGCTTTGTCGTCATTGGCTGGTTGGGACGCCTTATAAGGTGGTACGACGCGTGTCCGTAGCACAGTGTTCGTCATGCCAACCGATCCACAGGACGCGTACCGTTCCGTTGTTGCTGCGGTAGTTTTCAGCGGACTTTACTTGATTGCTCACGGTGTAGCCCAAATTCTTATGCAAGACGCGTTATTCAGACTATGGTTTCGCTACTAGACTGTTGTTGTTCCACCGCTAGCGTTGTGGGTGCCATAGCGTGTGTCCTACTATGCGTCGGCGTGCTCCTCGTCATTCGTCAGCATTCGTACTCCGGAGTCAACGTCACCGCCCCCGTCAACGCATCGGTCCTCCTCCTCTTTTGATGGCGCGGAGGAGAGAACAACCAATGAGTGAGGTCTACTTCGATCCAAATAGGGTAGGCAGTTATGGCGGAGTCGATGCCTTGCGACGCGTCACGCGCGTGCCGCGGAAGATCGTCGCAGAATGGTTGTCGGAACAGGACGCCTACACCTTACACAAACCAGCGAGACGTCATTTCAAGAGACGCCGCGTCATCGTGGGTAGTATACATCAGCAGTGGCAGGCCGATCTCATAGACTTGTCGGAGTTGAAAAAAGACAACGAAGGTATAACCTTTCTCCTCACGGTGATCGACGTCTTTTCGAAATTGGCCTGGTGTGTTCCCATGAAGAACAAGTCCGCGGCGTCGTTGGTAGCAGCGCTGGAAGCCACGTTTGTCGACAACTGGCCAACGACGTTGCAGACAGATCAAGGTGTGGAATTTCTGAATAAATCCGTTCAGGCTCTATTGAAGAAGTACGGCATCCATCACTTCTCCACGCACAACGCGGAGACGAAGGCAAGCGTCGTGGAACGATTCAACAAAACGTTGAAGACGCGTATGTGGCGATACTTCACGAAACACCAGACGTGGCGTTACATCGACGTCCTTCAGGACTTGGTGCGATCGTATAACAACCCCCACCACCGCAGCATCGGTATGGCTCCGTCAAATGTGAATGGAAAGAATCAAGAAAAGGTTTGGCAACGTCTGTGCGGTCACGACGGTAAGGGCGTGCCCAAGTTGCACGTGACGGATCGCGTGCGCGTCAGCAAGTACAAAGGCACGTTCGAAAAGGGCTACGAGACGAACTGGAGCAAAGAGATGTTCACGATACACGAGGTTCACCCCTCCGATCCACCCGTGTACCGTTTGCCGGACGATCTCGGCGAAGTGCTGGACGGCACCTTCTACGAACTGGAGCTGCAGAAGGTGTCGGTACCCGTCGATAGAGTGTACCGCGTTGAAGCGGTACTGCAACGCCGTAAGGTTGGTAGACGAAAGGAGGCTTTGGTGAAATGGTTCGGCTATCCCTCCAAATTCAATAGCTGGATCGATGCCAGGGCACTCGTCCACTCCACTATAAAGACTAGCCGCGCGTATGGCGACACTTCATTCGAGAAATGACACAAGACACGACACCACAGACCTGCACCACCATCATAGACGAGGAGGTGGAGCAGGAAGAACAAGAGGATTGTACTGACGCTGCATCGAGCGAGAAAGACAGCACTCCCTGGCATCTGTTCGGTACCGTGTGTCCCAAAGAGGAGATAGTGTTTCTGTGTCAGGTCGTCGTCCTGTACACGGTCATTCTGATCAGCATTTACAACCTGACGACAGGTCACGCGAATTCTAATCTGTGGACGGCTCTGTTGAGCAGTTCGTTGGGTTACCTGCTGCCCAATCCTACTTTGAGACGCAATGGCGACTGATTTCTATCTGACGCTACCTAGCAACGCTTCCATGAAGGTGCACCACGATAACACCTTGGCCCATAACATCACGGACTTGCCTCAACGCATATCGATGTCTGGCGAATGGGAGTGCGGACTGGCAGAGTTCCAGTACCCGCATACTTGGTACAACGTTCGAGAGGACGACACCTGGTTCTACCTCAACGAGCGCATTCCTGTGGGTCTTACCCCGTCTACGAAGATCGAGGCTGGGTATTACCGCAGTCCTGACGTATTGTTGGACCACGTCAACAAGGCGCTGAAACGCATGTCGACGGATAAGACGCGGGCTAAAATGAGCTACAGTCCCATCACTCAGAAAATGACGTTGCACATGTCACCGGGCACCGACTTCAGCATGCCGTACCAGAGTGCAATGGGTACCATTTTGGGATTCTACCCGTCGCTTGTCACCAGTCCAGCGAGAGATAGGGATACACGCGTGTACACCCACCCGAGAGTAGGAGAGGAAACAAATCGGTCCTATCCACCGGAGCTAGGTCTCATGCCATCGGCCACCGTTACTTTGCCACCCGCCAAAACAAAGACTGCCGGTAGCCCGTACTCTTTCCGTCAAGAGGCCACTACCGTGTTGAACATGAATCAAGGTTTCGACACCATATACGTCTACACGGACGTCGTGGAGTCTCGCATCGTCGGCGACAGTCTCGTGCCGTTGTTGCGATGCCTCCCGGTTCGCGGAGGTCACGGCGCCACGGTGTCCGATCGTTTCACTAACGTTCACTACGTGCCTCTGTTGCGCAAGGAGTTCGGGACCATAGAGGTGGATATAAGAGACGACACCGGACGGCGCGTGCCATTCGAGTACGGTAGAGTGACGGTGACGCTTCATTTTCGACGGCGTAGGACCGGACTGTTCTGACGATGAATTACAACGACTATTACGCGCGTCAAGCGGGTGGTGCGCTGCCCTACTTCGCTGGTGCACAATACCAGCGAGGTCACGGACTGGGCAGTCTGTTCGGTGGTCTGCTGCGCAGCGCCATGCCACTCATCAAGAGAGGTGCCGTGGCGTTGGGTAAGGCAGCGTTGAAGACCGGCATTCGTATAGCTGACGACGTCTTATCTGGTCAGAACATAAACACGGCAGCCAAACGACGCATCACGGACGCTGGTAGGGGCATGCTGCGTAACCTTGAGATCCCTGGCGTGCGATCTCGTAAACGTATAAAACGAGCACCCGCGAAGACAGGCGTCACTACAGCGAAGAGACGGCGCACGAGACAGACGCCCAAGAAACGTGAGGCCGACATATTCGACGACAAAGATGGCGTTCGTACATAAACAGTCGTGCGAAGGGGTCAAGACCGAGCTGGATCTCTTTACCGTACCCCCCACTCAGACCAGCATCGTCGACAGTCACGTGGTGGAACATCAACCCATGGCCTCTCTTGACTCTGGTGGACCGATATAATTCCTGATCCCTGGATCGGGAGACGATTACCTGGATCTCGCCATAACGATGCTACACGTGCAGGTGAAGGTGACGCGAGCCAACGGGGACGATCTCGACTTGGCCGACCCCGTGGGACCGGTGAACAACTGGCTGCATTCGCTGTTCGGTCAGGTCGACGTCTCCCTGAACGGCACGCTCGTGACCCAATCGACCAACACGTACGCGTATCGTGCCTTCATCGAGACGCTGCTGAGTTACGGCGCCGATGCCAAGGGCGGGTCAGCTGTGGTACAAGGACACGGCCGCTCACATGGATGCCGTCGTGATAGTCGACGGAGTCGCGGCTAACGCAGGGTTCGTGGCTCGACGAGAGCACATCGTACGGAGTCGAGTGGTCGACATGATGGGTCGTCTACACGTGGACCTGTTTCTGCAAGATAACTTCCTGATCAACGGCGTCGATGTCAAGATCCGACTGGTGCGCAATAAGGCTTCGTTTGCGCTCATGGCTGGTGGACCCGACCCCGATTACAGGATCAAAATCGTCAATGCCACCTTGTTTGTCAAGAAGGCCACCCTCAATCCCACCGTGCAGATGGCCCACATCAAGGCTCTCGAGAAGAGCACGGTCAAGTATCCGATGCGGTCCGTCGACTGCAAGGTGTACTCCATTCCCGCGGGTGCTAGGTCGCACACGCACGAGAACCTGTTCCTCGGCACTCTGCCGAAACGTCTGGTGCTGTGCTGCATCGATAACGATGCCTACAACGGTGCGTACCCCAATAATCCGTTTCACGCCAAGAACAACGCCATAATCTGGACGGACGACAGATACCCTCCAAACCCTTTCAGCCCAATTTCCAAGACGACCTCTTCGTCAGGAGCTACATGAGCCTGTTCACCTCGACCGGTAAGATCTGGCAGGACGAGGGGAACGGTCTGACTCGCGACGACTACCGACACGGTTACACCTTCTTCGGTTTTGACCAGTGCGACGGCCCCTGCTTCCATCTGGTACAAAAGGGCAACCTGCGCATAGAACTTCATTTCCGCAATGCGCTGCAGACCACCGTGAACGTCATAGCCTACGCCGAATTCGAGTCCGTGCTGGAAATCGACAAGAGCCGGAACGTCATCTTCGACTACTGAGATGGACACCCTGCAGATCACCCGACTACTGGCGACGGACCCGTGCACCAAATCGATATTTCGCGGTGTCGTACCCAAAGACGGACTGCCTGCGACGATAGACGGCGTTCTACCTGCAGCCTTCGTGTGCAACACCGACGACGGCGACGAACCGGGCGAACATTGGATAGCGCTGTACCTGGCTGCCGACGGACGCGGCGATTACTTCTGCTCGTACGGCCTGCCGCCACGTCACGCGGTCTTCCGCACCTTCATGAACGAACATTGTTCCGAGTGGACTCATAATAGCAAGAGACTTCAGAGTCCTCTGTCTAACGTTTGTGGACAATATTGCGTAGCTTATGTATTGCTTCGTTGTAACGGCTTGCCAATGAGAACTTTTATCAAAGTATTCGGCACCGATCTAGTTGCTAACGATTGCCGCGTGTTTGATTGGCTTAAACAGATGCGACAAGGTAGACTGTACTATCACACTTCGTACATGGCGTGATGGTCAACATCCGCAAGTCACCTCATCGTCACCCTTGAGCCTCTGGCGAGGTGGAGACACCCCTAAGCTCGCGACCTCTGGCGTGATGGTCAACATCCGCAAGTCGCCTCATCTTCATCGTCATAGTTGTCGTGATATTACACGCTACCCATATTGTATCGCCATGCTGCTTGTGTTGTTAAATAAAATACGTGTGCACTCGTACGATATCGTGTTCTGTTCGTTTCTCGTCTCCTCGTTAGGTCCTTTGATCTCAGTTATTAATGACCCTGTTAATGACCGCTGTTAACTTACTCTTTCATCTCAGTTATTAACGATCCTATTAATGACCGCTGTTAACGGACAGTCGTTCCTATGTCCACTATCGATGGCTACTGGTTATCTTTCGGTACTCCTACAGTCGCTAGGGGGCGCTGCGTACGGTTTGTGGTGTTCCTACAACCGTCAGGGGGCGCTCTGATTGGCTGCGCGCGCAACCGGAAGTCGTTCAGACACATGGCCTCCGGATTTGCTTACTCAGAAACTTCCACTAACTACTCACATACCACAACCTTTCAAGTGACCAAGAACGCGCTTGTATCTGCGCCTACACTCCATTGACGCCAACAGCGCTACAGACATATGCATAACGACAACAGGCGGATAAATGGCGACTCGTCCAGTGCGGATCACGCTTTCTTGCAGACACAGACAGTCGCTATGCCATGTTGGAATTAAAGCTACTGGCAGCCCCTTGGGCAATGAAGAAGGGCCGTATTCAACTACCTGGATTGCCACATTTCGAGTTGTTCACTGGTGACAATTCTTGATCGCCATTGCCTTGACGATATTGACAACAAGCATATTCAACGTCTCGCAGAAAAGACGTTATTCTCGTTTACGACACGCTGGACAATAGGCAAATATCACTGAAAGACAATAGACAGACCGGCAGACAAAATTGTTTATTGATCCATTTGTACATAATATTACAGTAACAGTAATTAATACATAAAAAAACAATTAATTGTGTGTAAATTAGGTATGTAAGCGCTTATATTTAGTATAAAGTGAATTTGGGAGACCCCTATTAAGACTAAATAAGTTGCTCTCATAGGAGTCACCCTGGTACGTTTTCGATGAATTTATTGTATATTTCCGCTTGTGTTAATTAATGTTAACACGTAGTGCTGGATTAATTATTTATTAATGACCATGCGTGCAAGTGTAGCAGATAACAACGGTGTATATGCATAGATAGCTTTTCATCATATATTTTTAGCATACAGTATATATCCATGTAAGCTGTGTGTGGTCACCTTATCTTTTAAAATGTCTGGAGTATTGTTGATGATATGTGGTCAATTATATTTTATAATTTTTTTTTGCAAATTCGTGTTGTGTTCTAAATGTGTGCATTTTTTTGTGTTTACACGTGTGGTGATTGTGTAGGTTATGTGTGTATTCTGGTTTATCGGCCAGTTTTGTAAATATGCTGGTAATTGTTTGTGCATGAATTTATAATAAAAATAAAATCGTAGTATCTGTATTATAATTAAGTTGTCAACCTTTAGAACGGAAAGGCTTTTAAATATTGGTTCCGCACTTGAATTGTATTTGATTACCGATATTATTCTAAATGCTTTCTTCTGTAATTATTTTATCCCTTTACAGTGGTAACCCCAGGTCATTAGGCAGTAATTTATGTAGGGTAATATTAATGAATTATATAGTATAATTCTGATATTTTTGATAAGACACTCTTCAACTTAGTTATTATTCCGATTGTCCTAGAACACTTATTTGCTATTTTCTCAATGTGCTTATGCCAATTTAAATGTGTGCCTAATAGTAAACCTGAGAAGTTGAAATGTTGGACTCTTTCAATGTTCACACCATCAATTGTTAGTGTTGGTACTACTACCTTTTTGTTTGGCATTTGAAAAATCATATATTTAGTTTTGTTGATATTTAATGATACTCTATTTAATTTTAGCCATTCTGCTATGTTGTGTAGTTCTGTATTTATCATATGTTCAGTATTTGGATTGTTTGTAAAGGACCCGAGCGTGCTTACTAGAGAAGTGTCATCAGCATATGTAATGAACTTAAAGGCAGTATTGGCTTGTGAGAAATCGTTAATACATTTAATTAATAACATAGGACATAGTATTGAGCCTTGTGTGACTCCCGTGTTTATAGGTAAGACACTTGATTTTATGTCATCAATTTGTCCAAATTGCTCAAGGTTTGTTAAGTAACTCTAGTAATTGTAATGCTGATGATTCCAACCCATAATGTTCTATTTTTTAAAAGAGGATTGTATGGTCAAGTGTATCGAATGCTTTCGATAAATCAAGAAATATACTGATGGGTAATTGGTTGTTATCCAAATGTGTCGTTATTATATCGATTATTTCTAGAGCTGCATATTCAGTTGAATGATGGGGTCTGAAAACGTATTTATTATCAGATTTTCAGATTTGTATTAGTAAAATACATTTTATATAACCAAGTTACTGGTTAATCATAATTCTTTCCAAGACTTTTGAAATAACAGGCAAAAAGGATATTGGTCTATAATTTGTTAATAATGTGGGATAATTTTTCATTAATATAGGAATAACTTTTACTACTTTAAGTTTGTCAGGAAATTGTCCGGTCTTCAACACTTGATGTATTAATAATGTTAAAGGTTTCACTGTGTCTGGTTCAATAAGTTTTAACATATGTTGCTGGATATTCCATCAAAAACATAGCTATTTTTATTTGGAAGGTTGTTGATTATTTGTGATACGGATTCCTCGTGTATTTCTGTAAAACTGAAACCATTTTTATTTTTATTTTGGAGAAATTTAGCAACATTATTTGCAATTGTGCATAACATGTTTTCAGCAAGATTAGGGTATGTTTCCGTAAAAATATGATTAAATCAATCTTATTAGTATATGTATTATTGTTGTGCTTAAGACTTGTTGGACATTGTGTACTAAATTTGTGCCTTGATATAATTTCATTAGTTGCTTTCCATGTATTTGCAGCATTGAATCTGTATCTATCGAAACGTTTTTCACAGTGTAATCTCTTTGCTTCACGAATGTTCTCATTAAGTATTACATTGTATGTTTTTAGATTAGTGCAACACATGTTATAATGTGCAGAATCCGGATGTATTATATTCAGTTGTTTATATAATGTATCTCTATATTTAATTGATCTTAATGGACCTTTCGTTATCCATTTAGATTTTGTATGTATGTATTTATAGAATGTAACAACTTTAGTTTGTATATCTTTATTTTTAGTCGTTTCTATAATTTGACCTATAAGATTATAATTGAAATTTGTATCAATATTAAGAGAAATCATAATTTTTAGATATACAACACTCTTGTAGGCATATGACACTAAATTGATGTTTTAAAGTTTTTTATTCGTCTACGAATTCCTCTAGTTCGATAAATTTGGCACTGTATCCCGGATGCTATGTCACGTGCAACTGTCTCTGATCCATCACGGGATGATCAGGAAGCAGAAGAAGAAAACCATGTTGAGCACCATGTTCACGCGGTCACCATACATTCATATATAATGGTACATGAATACGACCAAGAGGATCAGCAACAACATGCATGTGACCCGATACTAGATCGACCTCGAACAGTCGCCCTCCTGTATGATGAAAACTACAAGGCTCTAATCGACAACGTCCATAATGGCATCATCCCATTTTCAAGAGACAAAACTAACGCTAATGTCACACAATTTTGGAACATGAGAAACGAGCTGTCTTTAGATGACGAGATAGGGACCTCGCTTTATCGTGCCCAAGTCAGCTCGACGTGAAGTCATAGCGCGCCTTCGACTCTCACCAAGGAACTGATAGAACGAAACTCATGGCGCGGCAAAACGTTTATTGGCCCGGCATTAGTAACATCATCGCTACGACAGTGGCAAGTTGCAGTAAATGCCGACTCTCTCAGAAACGCGAGCCACTGACATCGGAATCACGACCAAAGAGAGTGTTTGAAGATGTATCAGTAGACTACGCAGGACGAAATTTTGTCGTCTATGTAGATCGACGTTCCATTTGTGGAGCTCGGAGGGTCGGTGCGATTTAGATATGATGGCGGTCCTCAATTGGCTTATCATGAGTTTAACTAGTTCTTAAAATGCTGGAGTGATTGTGCTGCACCACCAACACCACATTACTACCAATATAATAGATATGCTGAAGCAGTGGTAAAAGCAATGTATAAACTCATTGCAACAACAACCACGAAAGGAGATCTAGACGACGAGAAATGCCAGCGAGGACTCGAATAGGATTAGAATATCGCAATACTCCTCGAGCAGGAGGTCTTTCCCATGCAAACATTATCTTCGGACTTCCATTGCGATCAGCAGTACCTGCACACCGGCAGTCGTTTGCAAGCATGTGACAGAAAAACATCGGGGCGAGCAGGACGCTAGCTGTAGGCAAGCACACGCACGAAACGAAGAACGCTACAACAGACATAGTAGTATGTGTGCAATTCTGAAACATCAAAAATGGCAAGATTTGGGTAAGCTTCAGATTGGTTGAAATTTGAAATGGAGCGTTCTTATAGGTCGTGCGCTTATTGCCGCTAGGGGCGCCACCGTATAATCCCTATTATCGCTCAAATGGCAATATTTGGGTAAGCATCTGATTGGTCGAGAGCAGTTTCACCACCAGGGGGCGCCACGGGGGTAATTGTGTAGATGGACCTGATTGGTCGAGAGCCGTCACGTGACCGATGACGTCACAGTTCATTTGCATACATTTGCATAAATTTGCATAAATTAAACCCTTTTGTGGTGAAACCGTCGCCAGAGAGCGCAACGGGTCATCCCCTAGTATCGCCCTTGAGGCACTGTTTTGCGGTAATATTGTCGCCAGGGGCGCTACGGGTCATGTGTGTCGACGGTTCTGATGGGTCGAGAGCCGTCACGTGACCTATGTCGTCACAGTTCCTCATTTGCATATCACGTGACCTCTCTATGGAGGCTGCCATCTTGTTTTGCTGCCATCTTGTTTTGCGATGGTACGGTCGCCAGAGGGTGCTGCTACAACGTCACAGTTCCTCATTTGCATATCACGTGACCTCTCCATGGAGGCTGCCATGTTGTTTTGCTGCCATGTTGTTTTGCGCTGACACGATTACCAGACGGTGCTGCGGGGGCAAGGTCGAAGGTCAACTTATGACGTCACAGTTCCTCATTTGCATGTCACGTGACCTCTCTATGGAGTCTGTCATCTTGCTTTGCTGCCATGTTGTTTTGATTACCAGACGGCACTGCGGGGCAAGGTCAAAGATCAAAGATCACCGACCTTTCGTACTTATACGATTGCCAGTTAGGGTTAGGGTTAGTCACACTAATTCTGACGTCTGTAGTGAACCCTGACCCTAACCCTAAAAGACATGCAGGTTTCAGGTGAACCTGGGTGATACGGTCACCAAGTGGCGCTCTCCTGGGTGATACGATTATCGGAGAGGGGTTTCGGGAGGGAACGAAGGGTCTATTAGCAGCAGCGACGGCAGCAGCAGTGATCATTAATAGAGTCTGCAAGAACACCGCGAGGTCAAAAGGTCAAGGTCAACAAAACAAACACCGCCGCTTTCTGGAACGTTCGAACGAAGTCACGCCTTTTCAACCTGCTAGCAGACTGAAATCTAGCGGACGAAAGTTCGTGCAACCAGGGGAAAAACGTAGCCGTGCATGTAAGCTATACGACGCATATCACATCGTTGCATTATATCGAGAACCTTTCGACGTATTTCGTTTCGCGTCGACATCTACGTACCGCCTATTTCACCACGAGTCTGCAATAACACCGTGAGGTCAAAAGGTCAAGGTCAACAAAACAAAACAAACACCGTCGCTTTCTGGAACGTTCGAACGAAGTCACGCCTTTTAACCCTACTAAAAGACTGAAACCTAGCGGACGAAAGTTCGTGCATGCAGCGGGAAAAACACGGGAAAAACCCAGAAAAAGTGCATCGTCAGCAAACTTTCAGGGTAAACTGTAGGAGGTATGGGTAAATTGGAGGAATTATGGGTAAACTGTAGGAGATATGGGTAACTTGTAGGAATTATGGGTAAACTGTAGGAGTTATGGGTAAACTGAAGGAGGTATAGGTAAACTGTAGTAAGGCTTGTGCGCTTCCACTTTTTCTTTTTCAAACTGGTCAGCCGCTGTTGGTGGACTTTTTGGCTTGTGTGCATATAAGCTATACAACGCATACCGCATCGTTGCATTATATCGAGAATTTTCGACGTATTTCGTTTCGCGTCGATATCTACGTACCGTCTATTTCACCACGAGTCTGCAAGAACACCGCGAGGTCAAAAGGTCAAGGTCAAGGTCAACAAAACAAACACCATCGCTTTCTGGAACGTTCGAACATTTACCGCTGTGTGATATGTATGGAGACGTTCACCACCATGTGATATGTGTGGAGACATTTACCTCTGTGTGATATGTATGGAGACATTTGACACCATGTGGTATGCATGGAGACATTGACTACCATGTGACATGCATGGAGACATTGACCACCATGTGACACCGTTGTGTGATATGTATAGAGACATTGACCGCCATGTGACATGTATGGAGACATTTGACACCATGTGGTATGCATGGAGACATTGAGTGTCATATGACATGCATGGAGACATTGACTGCCATGTGACGTGCATGGAGACATTGACCGCTATGTAACATGTAAGGAGACATTTGACACCATGTGGTATGCATGGAGCCATTGACTGCCATATGACATGCATGGAGACATTGAATGCCATGTAACGTGCATGGAGACATTGACCACCATGTAATATGCATGGGGACATTTACCGTTGTGTGATATGTATGGAGACATTTGACACCATGTGACATGCATTTACATTTACCACTGTGTGATATGCGTGGGGACATTGACCACAATGTGACATGCATGGAGACATTGACTGCTATGTGACACGTATGGAGACATTTATCACTGTGTGATATGTATGGAGACGTTTACCACCATGTGATATGTGTGGAGACATTTAACCCTGTGTGATATCTATGGAGACATTTGACACCATGTGATATGCGTGTAGACATTGACCCTCATGTGACATGCATGGAGACATTTACCACTGTGTGATATGTACGGAGACATTTTACACCATGTGATATGCATGGATACATTAACCGCCATGTAACATGCATGGTGACATTGACCACCATATGATATGCATGGAGACATTTGATACCATTTGATGTGCATGGAGACATTGACTACCATGTGACATGCATGGAGACATTGACCGCCATGTGGTATGCATGGAGACATTGACTGCCATATGACATGCATGGAGACATTGAATGCCATGTAACGTGCATGGAGACGTTGATCACCATGTGACATGCATGGGGACATTTACCGTTGTGTGATATGTATGGAGACATTTGACACCATGTGACATGCATGGAGACATTTACCACTGTGTGGTATGCGTGGAGACATTGACCACAATGTGACATGCATGGAGGCATTGACTGCTATGTTACACGTAAGGAGACATATACCACTGTGTGATATGTATGGAGACGTTTACCACCATGTGATATGTGTGGAGACATTTAACCCTGTGTGATATGTATGGAGACATTTGACACCATGTGATATGCGTGTAGACATTGACCCTAATGTGACATACATGGAGGCATTTACCACTTTGTGATATGTACGGAGACATTATACACCATGTGATATGCATGGTGACATTGACCGCCATGTAACATGAATGGTGACATTGACCACCATATGATATGCATGGAGACATTTGATACCATTTGATATGCATGGAGACATTGACTACCATGTGACATGCATGGAGACATTGACCGACATGTGACATGTATGGAGAAATTGACCGCCATGTATCATGTATGGAGACATTTACCGCTGTGTGATATGTATAGAGACATTTACCACCATGTGATATGTGTGGAGACATTTACGCCTGTGTGATATGTATGGAGACATTTGACATCATGTGATATGCGTGGAGACATTGACCGTCATGTGACATGCATGGAGACATTTACCACTGTGTGATATGTATGCAGACATTGACCGTCATATGGTATGCATGGAGACATTGACCGCCATGCGACATGCGAGGTCAAAAGGTCAAAGTCAAGGTCAACAAAACAAACACCATCGCTTTCTGGAACGTTCGAACATTTACCGCTGTGTGATATGTATGTAGACGTTCACCACCATGTGATATGTGTGGAGACATTTACCTCTGTGTGATATGTATGGAGACATTTGACACCATGTGGTATGCATGGAGACATTGACTACCATGTGACATGCATGGAGACATTGACCACCATGTGACACCGTTGTGTGATATGTATAGAGACATTGACCGCCATGTGACATGTATGGAGACATTTGACACCATGTGGTATGCATGGAGACATTGACTGCCATATGACATGCATGGAGACATTGACTGCCATGTGACGTGCATGGAGACATTGACCGCTATGTAACATGTAAGGAGACATTTGACACCATGTGGTATGCATGGAGACATTGACTGCCATATGACATGCATGGAGACATTGAATGCCATGTAACGTGCATGGAGACATTGACCACCATGTAATATGCATGGGGACATTTACCGTTGTGTGATATGTATGGAGACATTTGACACCATGTGACATGCATTTACATTTACATTTACCACTGTGTGATATGCGTGGGGACATTGACCACAATGTGACATGCATGGAGACATTGACTGCTATGTGACACGTATGGAGACATTTATCACTGTGTGATATGTATGGAGACGTTTACCACCATGTGATATGTGTGGAGACATTTAACCCTGTGTGATATCTATGGAGACATTTGACACCATGTGATATGCGTGTAGACATTGACCCTCATGTGACATGCATGGAGACATTTACCACTGTGTGATATGTACGGAGACATTTTACACCATGTGATATGCATGGATACATTGACCGCCATGTAACATGCATGGTGACATTGACCACCATATGATATGCATGGAGACATTTGATACCATTTGATGTGCATGGAGACATTGACTACCATGTGACATGCATGGAGACATTGACCGCCATGTGGTATGCATGGAGACATTGACTGCCATATGACATGCATGGAGACATTGAATGCCATGTAACATGCATGGAGACGTTGATCACCATGTGACATGCATGGGGACATTTACCGTTGTGTGATATGTATGGAGACATTTGACACCATGTGACATGCATGGAGACATTTACCACTGTGTGGTATGCGTGGAGACATTGACCACAATGTGACATGCATGGAGGCATTGACTGCTATGTTACACGTAAGGAGACATATACCACTGTGTGATATGTATGGAGACGTTTACCACCATGTGATATGTGTGGAGACATTTAACCCTGTGTGATATGTATGGAGACATTTGACACCATGTGATATGCGTGTAGACATTGACCCTAATGTGACATACATGGAGGCATTTACCACTTTGTGATATGTACGGAGACATTATACACCATGTGATATGCATGGTGACATTGACCGCCATGTAACATGAATGGTGACATTGACCACCATATGATATGCATGGAGACATTTGATACCATTTGATATGCATGGAGACATTGACTACCATGTGACATGCATGGAGACATTGACCGACATGTGACATGTATGGAGAAATTGACCGCCATGTATCATGTATGGAGACATTTACCGCTGTGTGATATGTATAGAGACATTTACCACCATGTGATATGTGTGGAGACATTTACGCCTGTGTGATATGTATGGAGACATTTGACATCATGTGATATGCGTGGAGACATTGACCGTCATGTGACATGCATGGAGACATTTACCACTGTGTGATATGTATGCAGACATTGACCGTCATATGGTATGCATGGAGACATTGACCGCCATGTGACATGCATGGAGACATCGACTGCCATGAGACATGCATGGAGACATTCACCACCATGTGATATGTGTGGAGACATTTACCACTGTGTGATATGCGTGGAGACATTGAACACAACTTGAAGAAAACAAGACACTGTCATACGCAACTTGAAGAAAACAAGACACTGTCACACACAACTTGAAGAAAACAAGACATTGTCATACACAACGGTTCAATGCAGGCTATCTACGAGCCAACAACTATGTGATGCTAGGGTTGGCAAACAGCACTGTCTCGATGCAGGCTATCTAGGGTTATACAACCGACAACAGGTTGGATTACACCTCTTTCCATACCACCACCACCACGGAACACGGGCGGTCGTCATGTGATATGCGTGGATACATTGACCACTGTGTGATATGTATGGAGACATTTACCACTGTCTCAATGCAGTACTGTCTCAATGCAGGCTATCGAGTGTTTTACAACCGACAACAGGTTGGGGTTACACCTTTTTTCCGTACCGCCACTGACGGCGCCGACACGGGGCAGGCGCGTGTTGGTGGACTTTGGCTTGTGCGCTCCCACTCGTCTTTTCTTTTTGACACTGGTCAGCCGCTGTTGGTGGACTTTGACTTTTGCTTTGCGACGATACGATCGCCAGACGCTGTTTGTGGACTTTGACTTGTGCGCTCCCACTCGTCTTGTCTTTTTCATACTGGTCAGTCACTGTTGGTGGACATTGACTTGTGCCCTTCCACTCGTCATGTCTGTTTCACACTGGTCAGTCGCTGTTGGTGGACTTTGACTTGTGTGCTTCCACTCGTCTTGCCTTTTTTTTTTTTGACACTGGTCAGTCGTTGTTGGTGGACTTTGGTTTGTGCGCTCCCACTCGTGTTGTCTTTTTTCACATTTGTCAGTCGCTGTTGGTGGACTTTGGCTTGTGCGCTTCCACTCGTCTTGTATTTTTTGACATTGGTCAGTCGCTGTTGGTGGACTTTGACTTGTGCGCTCCCACTCGTCTTGTCTGTTTTGACATTGGTCAGTCGCTGTTGGCGGACTTTTGCTTGTGCGTTCCCTCTCGTCTTGTCTTTTTTGACATTGGTCAGTCGTTGTTGGTGGACTTTGACTTGCGCGCTCCCACTCGTCTTGTCTTTTTGACACTGATCAGCCGCTGTTGGTGGATTTTGACTTTTGCTTTGCGATGATACGACCCCCATACGCTGTTGGTGGACTTTGACTTGTGCACTCCCACCCGTCTTGTCTTTTTTGACATTGGTCAATCGCTGTTGGTGGATTTTGGCTTGTGCGCTGCCACTCGTCTTATCTTTTTTGACATTGATCAGTCGCTGTTGGTGGATTTTGGCTTGTGCGCTCCCATTCGTCTTGTCTTTTTTGACACTGGTCAGTCGCTTTTGGTGGACTTTCGCTTTTGCGCGCCCACTCGTCTTGTCTTTTTCAAACTGGTAAGTCGCTGTTGGTGGACTTTGACTTGTGCGCTTCCACTCTTCTAGTCTTTTTTGACACTGGTCAGTCGGTGTTGGTGGACTTTGGCTTGTGCGCTCCCACTCGTCTTGTCTTTTTTGACATTGGTCAGGCGCTGTTGGCGGACTTTGACTTGTGCGCTCCCTCTTGTCTTGTCTTTTTTTTTTTTTTTTGACAATGGTTACACCTTTTTGCAGGCTATCTAGGGTTATACAACCGACAACAGTTTGGGGTTACACATTTTTGCAGGTAATCTAGGGTTATACAACGGACAACAGGTTGGGGTTAGGCTTTTTCCGTACCGCCGCCGCCACTGCCGCCGCCAACCTGTTGTTCTTCAAGTTGCGTATGACAGTGTCTTGTTTTCTTCAAATTGTGTTCAATGTCTCCACGCATATCACACAGTGGTAAATGTCTCCACACATATCACATGGTGGTGAATGTCTCCATGCATGTCTCATGGCAGTCGATGTCTCCATGCATGTCACATGGCGGTCAATGTCTCCATGCATACCATATGACGGTCAATGTCTGCATACATATCACACAGTGGTAAATGTCTCCATGTATGTCACATGACGGTCAATGTCTCCACGCATATCACATGATGTCAAATGTCTCCATACATATCACACAGGCGTAAATGTCTCCACACATATCACATGGTGGTAAATGTCTCCATACATATCACACAGCGGTAAATGTCTCCATGCATGACACATGGCGGTCAATTTCTCCATACATGTCACATGTCGGTCAATGTCTCCATGCATGTCACATGGTAGTCAATGTCTCCATGCATATCAAATGGTATCAAAAGTCTCCATGCATATCATATGGTGGTCAATGTCACCATGCATGTTACATGTCGGTCAATGTATCCATGCATATCACATGGTGTAAAATGTCTCCGTACATATCACACAGTGGTAAATGTCTCCATATATGTCACATGAGGGCCAATGTCTACACGCATATCACATGGTGTCAAATGTCTCCATACATATCACACAGGGATAAATGTCTCCACACATATCACATGGTGGTAAACGTCTCCATACATATCACCCAGTGGTAAATGTATCCATACGTGTCACATAGCAGTCAATATCTCCATGCATGTCACATTGTGGTAAATGTCTCCACGCATATCACACAGTGGTAAATGTCTCCATGCATGTCACATCGTGTCAAATGTCTCCATACATATCACACAACGGTAAATGTCCCCATGCATGTCACATGGTGGTCAACGTCTACATGCACGTTACATTGCATTCAATGTCTCCATGCATGTCATATGGCAGTCAATGTCTCCATGCATACCACATGGTGTCAAATGTCTCCATACATGTTACATAGCGGTCAATGTCTCCATACACGTCACATGGCAGTCAATGTCTCCATGCATGTCATATGGCAGTCAATGTCTCCATGCATACCACATGGTGTCAAATGTCTACATACATGTCACATGGCGGTCAATGTCTCTATACATATCACACAACGGTAAATGTCTCCATGCATGCCACATGGTGGTCAAAATCACCATGCATGTCACACAGCGGTAAATGTATCCATACATGTCTCATAGCAGTCAATGTCTTCATGCATGTCACGTTGTGGTCAATGTATCCACGCATATCACACAGTGGTAAATGTCTCCATGCATGTCACATGGTGTCAAATGTCTCCATACATATCACACAGCGGTAAATGTCTCCATGCATGTCACATGACGGTCAATGTCTCCAGGCATGTCACATGGCAGTCAATGTCTTCATGCATACCACATGGTGTCAAATGTATCCATATATATCACACAGGGGTAAATGTTTCCACACATATCACATGGTTGTGAACGTCTCCATACATATCACAAAGCAGTAAATGTCTCCATACATGTCACAAAGCAGTCGATGTCTCCATGCATGTCACATGGCGGTCAATGTCTCTATGCATACCATATGACGGTCAATGTCTGCATACATATCACACAGTGGTAAATGTCTCCATGCATGTCACATGACGGTCAATGTCTCCACGCATATCACATGATGACAAATGTCTCCATACATATCACACAGGCGTAAATGTCTCCACACATATCACATGGAGGGAAATGTCCCCATACATATCACACAGCGGTAAATGTATCCATACATGACACATGGCGGTCAATTTCTCGATACATGACACATGGCGGTCAATGTCTCCATACATGTCACATGGTAGTCAATGTCTCCATGCATGTCACATGGTAGTCAATGTCTCCATGCATATCATATGGTGGTCAATGTCACCATGCATGTTACATGGCGGTCAATGTATCCATGCATATCACATGGTGTAAAATGTCTCCGTACATATCACACAGTGGTAAATGTCTACACGCATGTCACACGAGGGTCAATGTCTACACGCATATCACATGGTGTCAAATGTCTCCATACATATCACACCGGTTTAAATGTATCCACACATACCACATGTTGGTAAACGTCTCCATACATATCACACAGTGGTAAATATCTCCATACGTGTCACATAGCAGTCAATGTCTCCATGCGTGTCACATTGTGGTCAATGTCTCCACGCATATCATACAGTGGAAAATGTCTCCATGCATGTCACATGGTGTCAAATGTCTCCATACATATCACACAACGGTAAATGTCCCCATGCATGTGACATGGTGATCAATGTCTCCATGCATGTTACATGGCATTCAATGTCTCCATGCATGTTATATGGCAGTCAATGTCTCCATGCATACCACATGGCGGTCAATGTCTCCATGCATGTCACATGGTAGTCAATGTCTCCATGCACATCAAATGGTATCAAATGTCTCCATGCATATCATATGGTGGTCAATGTCACCATGCATGTTACATGGCGGTCAATGTATCCATGCATATCACATGGTGTAAAATGTCTCCGTACATATCACCCAGTGGTAAATGTCTCCATGCATGTCACATGAGGGTCAATGTCTACACGCATATCACATGGTGTCAAATGTCTCCATACATATCACACAGGGTTAAATGTCTCCACACATGTCACATGGTGGTAAACGTCTCCATACATATCACACAGTGGTAAATGTCTCCATACGTGTCACATAGCAGTCAATGTCTCCATGCATGTCACATTGTGGTCAATGTCTCCACGCATATCACACAGTGGTAAATGTCTCCATGCATGTCACATGGTGTCAAATGTCTCCATACATATCACACAACGGTAAATGTCCCAATGCGTGTTACATGGTGGTCAATGTCTCCATGCACGTTACATGGCATTCAATGTCTCCATGCCTGTCATATGGCAGTCAATGTCTCCATGCATACCACATGGTGTCAAATGTCTCCGTACATATCACACAGTGGTAAATGTCTCCATATATGTCACATGAGGGCCAATGTCTACACGCATATCACATGGTGTCAAATGTCTCCATACATATCACACAGGGATAAATGTCTCCACACATATCACATGGTGGTAAACGTCTCCATACATATCACCCAGTGGTAAATGTATCCATACGTGTCACATAGCAGTCAATATCTCCATGCATGTCACATTGTGGTAAATGTCTCCACGCATATCACACAGTGGTAAATGTCTCCATGCATGTCACATCGTGTCAAATGTCTCCATACATATCACACAACGGTAAATGTCCCCATGCATGTCACATGGTGGTCAACGTCTACATGCACGTTACATTGCATTCAATGTCTCCATGCATGTCATATGGCAGTCAATGTCTCCATGCATACCACATGGTGTCAAATGTCTCCATACATGTTACATAGCGGTCAATGTCTCCATGCACGTCACATGGCAGTCAATGTATCCATGCATGTCATATGGCAGTCAATGTCTCCATGCATACCACATGGTGTCAAATGTCTACATACATGTCACATGGCGGTCAATGTCTCTATACATATCACACAACGGTAAATGTCTCCATGCATGCCACATGGTGGTCAAAATCACCATGCATGTCACACAGCGGTAAATGTATCCATACATGTCTCATAGCAGTCAATGTCTTCATGCATGTCACGTTGTGGTCAATGTATCCACGCATATCACACAGTGGTAAATGTCTCCATGCATGTCACATGGTGTCAAATGTCTCCATACATATCACACAGCGGTAAATGTCTCCATGCATGTCACATGACGGTCAATGTCTCCAGGCATGTCACATGGCAGTCAATGTCTTCATGCATACCACATGGTGTCAAATGTATCCATATATATCACACAGGGGTAAATGTTTCCACACATATCACATGGTTGTGAACGTCTCCATACATATCACAAAGCAGTAAATGTCTCCATACATGTCACAAAGCAGTCGATGTCTCCATGCATGTCACATGGCGGTCAATGTCTCTATGCATACCATATGACGGTCAATGTCTGCATACATATCACACAGTGGTAAATGTCTCCATGCATGTCACATGACGGTCAATGTCTCCACGCATATCACATGATGACAAATGTCTCCATACATATCACACAGGCGTAAATGTCTCCACACATATCACATGGAGGGAAATGTCCCCATACATATCACACAGCGGTAAATGTATCCATACATGACACATGGCGGTCAATTTCTCGATACATGACACATGGCGGTCAATGTCTCCATACATGTCACATGGTAGTCAATGTCTCCATGCATGTCACATGGTAGTCAATGTCTCCATGCATATCATATGGTGGTCAATGTCACCATGCATGTTACATGGCGGTCAATGTATCCATGCATATCACATGGTGTAAAATGTCTCCGTACATATCACACAGTGGTAAATGTCTACACGCATGTCACACGAGGGTCAATGTCTACACGCATATCACATGGTGTCAAATGTCTCCATACATATCACACAGGTTTAAATGTATCCACACATACCACATGTTGGTAAACGTCTCCATACATATCACACAGTGGTAAATATCTCCATACGTGTCACATAGCAGTCAATGTCTCCATGCGTGTCACATTGTGGTCAATGTCTCCACGCATATCATACAGTGGAAAATGTCTCCATGCATGTCACATGGTGTCAAATGTCTCCATACATATCACACAACGGTAAATGTCCCCATGCATGTGACATGGTGATCAATGTCTCCATGCATGTTACATGGCATTCAATGTCTCCATGCATGTTATATGGCAGTCAATGTCTCCATGCATACCACATGGCGGTCAATGTCTCCATGCATGTCACATGGTAGTCAATGTCTCCATGCACATCAAATGGTATCAAATGTCTCCATGCATATCATATGGTGGTCAATGTCACCATGCATGTTACATGGCGGTCAATGTATCCATGCATATCACATGGTGTAAAATGTCTCCGTACATATCACCCAGTGGTAAATGTCTCCATGCATGTCACATGAGGGTCAATGTCTACACGCATATCACATGGTGTCAAATGTCTCCATACATATCACACAGGGTTAAATGTCTCCACACATGTCACATGGTGGTAAACGTCTCCATACATATCACACAGTGGTAAATGTCTCCATACGTGTCACATAGCAGTCAATGTCTCCATGCATGTCACATTGTGGTCAATGTCTCCACGCATATCACACAGTGGTAAATGTCTCCATGCATGTCACATGGTGTCAAATGTCTCCATACATATCACACAACGGTAAATGTCCCAATGCGTGTTACATGGTGGTCAATGTCTCCATGCACGTTACATGGCATTCAATGTCTCCATGCCTGTCATATGGCAGTCAATGTCTCCATGCATACCACATGGTGTCAAATGTCTCCGTACATATCACACAGTGGTAAATGTCTCCATATATGTCACATGAGGGCCAATGTCTACACGCATATCACATGGTGTCAAATGTCTCCATACATATCACACAGGGATAAATGTCTCCACACATATCACATGGTGGTAAACGTCTCCATACATATCACACAGTGGTAAATGTATCCATACGTGTCACATAGCAGTCAATATCTCAATGCATGTCACATTGTGGTCAATGTCTCCACGCATATCACACAGTGTTAAATGTCTCCATGCATGTCACATCGTGTCAAATGTCTCCATACATATCACACAACGGTAAATGTCCCCATGCATGTCACATGGTGGTCAACGTCTACATGCACGTTACATGGCATTCAATGTCTCCATGCATGTCATATGGCAGTCAATGTCTCCATGCATACCACATGGTGTCAAATGTCTCCATACATGTTACATAGCGGTCAATGTCTCCATGCACGTCACATGGCAGTCAATGTCTCCATGCATGTCATATGGCAGTCAATGTCTCCATGCATACCACATGGTGTCAAATGTCTCCATACATGTCACATGGCGGTCAATGTCTCTATACATATCACACAACGGTAAATGTCTCCATGCATGCCACATGGTGGTCAAAATCACCATGCATGTCACACAGCGGTAAATGTATCCATACATGTCTCATAGCAGTCAATGTCTTCATGCATGTCACGTTGTGGTCAATGTATCCACGCATATCACACAGTGGTAAATGTCTCCATGCATGTCACATGGTGTCAAATGTCTCCATACATATCACACAGCGGTAAATGTCTCCATGCATGTCACATGACGGTCAATGTCTCCAGGCATGTCACATGGCAGTCAATGTCTTCATGCATACCACATGGTGTCAAATATATCCATATATATCACACAGGGGTAAATGTTTCCACACATATCACATGGTTGTGAACGTCTCCATACATATCACAAAGCAGTAAATGTCTCCATACATGTCACAAAGCAGTCGATGTCTCCATGCATGTCACATGGCGGTCAATGTCTCCATGCATACCATATGACGGTCAATGTCTGCATACATATCACACAGTGGTAAATGTCTCCATGCATGTCACATGACGGTCAATGTCTCCACGCATATCACATGATGTGAAATGTCTCCATACATATCACACAGGCGTAAATGTCTCCACACATATCACATGGAGGGAAATGTCCCCATACATATCACACAGCGGTAAATGTATCCATACATGACACATGGCGGTCAATTTCTCGATACATGACACATGGCGGTCAATGTCTCCATACATGTCACATGGTAGTCAATGTCTCCATGCATGTCACATGGTAGTCAATGTCTCCATGCATATCATATGGTGGTCAATGTCACCATGCATGTTACATGGCGGTCAATGTATCCATGCATATCACATGGTGTAAAATGTCTCCGTACATATCACAAAGTGGTAAATGTCTACACGCATGTCACACGAGGGTCAATGTCTACACGCATATCACATGGTGTCAAATGTCTCCATACATATCACACAGGTTTAAATGTATCCACACATACCACATGTTGGTAAACGTCTCCATACATATCACACAGTGGTAAATGTCTCCATACGTGTCACATAGCAGTCAATGTCTCCATGCATGTCACATTGTGGTCAATGTCTCCACGCATATCACACAGTGGAAAATGTCTCCATGCATGTCACATGGTGTCAAATGTCTCCATACATATCACACAACGGTAAATGTCCCCATGCATGTCACATGGTGATCAATGTCTCCATGCATGTTACATGGCATTCAATGTCTCCATGCATGTTATATGGCAGTCAATGTCTCCATGCATACCACATGGCGGTCAATGTCTCCATGCATTTCACATGGTAGTCAATGTCTCCATGCACATCAAATGGTATCAAATGTCTCCATGCATATCATATGGTGGTCAATGTCACCATGCATGTTACATGGCGGTCAATGTATCCATGCATATCACATGGTGTAAAATGTCTCCGTACATATCACCCAGTGGTAAATGTCTCCATGCATGTCACATGAGGGTCAATGTCTACACGCATATCACATGGTGTCAAATGTCTCCATACATATCACACAGGGTTAAATGTCTCCACACATGTCACATGGTGGTAAACGTCTCCATACATATCACACAGTGGTAAATGTCTCCATACGTGTCACATAGCAGTCAATGTCTCCATGCATGTCACATTGTGGTCAATGTCTCCACGCATATCACACAGTGGTAAATGTCTCCATGCATGTCACATGGTGTCAAATGTCTCCATACATATCACACAACGGTAAATGTCCCAATGCGTGTTACATGGTGGTCAATGTCTCCATGCACGTTACATGGCATTCAATGTCTCCATGCATGTCATATGGCAGTCAATGTCTCCATGCATACCACATGGTGTCAAATGTCTCCCTACATGTTACATAGCGGTCAATGTCTCCATGCACGTCATATGGCAGTCAATGTCTCCATGCATGTCATATGGCAGTCAATGTCTCTATACATATCACACAACGGTAAATGTCTCCATGCATATCACATGGTGGTCAATGTCTCCATGCATGTCACATGGTAGTCATTGTCTCCATGCATACCACATGGTGTCAAATGTCTCCATACATTTCACACAGAGGTAAATGTCTCCACACATATCACATAGTGGTGAACGTCTCCATACATATCACACAGCGGTAACTGTTCGAACGTTCCAGAAAGCGACGGTGTTTGTTTTGTTTTGTTGACCTTGACATTGATCTTTTGACCTCGCGGTGTTCTTGCAGACTCGTGGTGAAATAGACGGTACGTAGATATCGACGCGAAACGAAATACGTCGAAAATTCTCGATATAATGCAACGATGCGGTATGCGTTGTATAGCTTATATGCACACAAGCCAAAAAGTCCACCAACAGCGGCTGACCAGTTTGAAAAAGAAAAAGTGGAAGCGCACAAGCCTTACTACAGTTTACCTATACCTCCTTCAGTTTACCCATAACTCCTACAGTTTACCCATAATTCCTACAAGTTACCCATATCTCCTACAGTTTACCCATAATTCCTCCAATTTACCCATACCTCCTACAGTTTACCCTGAAAGTTTGCTGACGATGCACTTTTTCTGGGTTTTTCCCGTGTTTTTCCCGCTGCATGCACGAACTTTCGTCCGCTAGGTTTCAGTCTTTTAGTAGGGTTAAAAGGCGTGACTTCGTTCGAACGTTCCAGAAAGCGACGGTGTTTGTTTTGTTTTGTTGACCTTGACCTTTTGACCTCACGGTGTTATTGCAGACTCGTGGTGAAATAGGCGGTACGTAGATGTCGACGCGAAACGAAATACGTCGAAAGGTTCTCGATATAATGCAACGATGTGATATGCGTCGTATAGCTTACATGCACGGCTACGTTTTTCCCCTGGTTGCACGAACTTTCGTCCGCTAGATTTCAGTCTGCTAGCAGGGTGAAAAGGCGTTCCAGAAAGCGGCGGTGTTTGTTTTGTTGACCTTGACCTTTTGACCTTTTGACCTCGCGGTGTTCTTGCAGACTCTATTAATGATCACTGCTGCTGCCGTCGCTGCTGCTAACAGACCCTTCGTTCCCTCCCGAAACCCTTCTCCGACAATCGTATCACCCAGGAGAGCGCCTCTTGGTGACCGTATCACCCAGGTTCACCTGAAATCTGCATGTCTTTTAGGGTTAGGGTCAGGGTTCACTACAGACGTCAGAATTAGTGTGACTAACCCTAACCCTAACTGGCAATCGTATAAGTACAAAAGGTCGGTGATCTTTGATCTTTGACTTTGCCCCGCAGTGCCGTCTGGTAATCAAAACAACATGGCAGCAAAACAAGATGACATCCTCCATAGAGAGGTCACGTGACATGCAAATGAGG
The DNA here is from genome assembly GCA_963662155.1 of Lamellibrachia columna. NCBI lineage: Eukaryota > Metazoa > Annelida > Polychaeta > Sabellida > Siboglinidae > Lamellibrachia > Lamellibrachia columna. The sequence goes on along the minus strand of OY759261.1, from coordinate 60,056,123 downwards.
AACTGTGACGTCATAAGTTGACCTTCGACCTTGCCCCCGCAGCGCCGTCTGGTAATCGTATCAGCGCAAAACAACATGGCAGCAAAACAACATGGCAGCCTCCATAGAGAGGTCACGTGATATGCAAATGAGGAACTGTGACGGTGTAGCAGCACCCTCTGGCGACCGTATCATCGCAAAACAAGATGGCAGCAAAACAAGATGGCAGCCTCCATAGAGAGGTCACGTGATATGCAAATGAGGAACTGTGACGACATAGGTCACGTGACGGCTCTCGACCCTTCAGAACCGTCGACACACATGACCCGTAGCGCCCCTGGCGACAATATTACCGCAAAACAGTGCCTCAAGGGCGATAATAGGGGATGACACGTTGCGCCCTCTGGCGACAGTTTCACCACAAAAGGGTTTAATTTATGCAAATTTATGCAAATTTATGCAAATGAACTGTGACGCCATAGGTCACGTGACGGCTCTCGACCAATCAGATCCATCGACACAATTACCCCCGTGGCGCCCCCTGGTTGTGAAACTGCTCTCGACCAATCATATGCTTACCCAAATATTGCCATTTGAGCGATAATAGGGGATTATACGGTGGCGCCCCTAGCGGCAATAAGCGCACGACCAATCAGAACGCTCCATTTCAAATTTCAACCAATCAGAAGCTTACCCAAATCTTGCCATTTTTGATGTTTCAGAATTGCACACATACTACTAGACAGCCTTGTCCTCTACCGCAACTACGTATTGGTACACAAGTCAGATGGCAAAATCCCGTTACTAAGAAGTGGAATAGAGTAGGCGTGATTATTGGGATTGGCCGACACCGCGACTCTCATGTGAAATTGCCAAGTGGCCGTTGGTATTGGCGCAACTGCCGATTCATGAAGCCAGAAACTGCCCAGTCTGATAGAACTGTCTTCGTGTCGACAACAATGTTGACACTGATGTTGTTCTCAGGGCGCCTCAGTTTCCATCGTCACAACTACTACTTAAACAGTTACACTGGCTTCCAAATTCTTATCGAATTAATTTTAAGCTGTCCACTCTTATATATATCGTGCTCTATCTACACAACAACCGCCCTACTTGGCTAGTCTCCCGCATCTTTCAAATATCCATAGGCAGCTAAGTGTAACTGTTTCACATCAATTTCACAACTTATTGTACCTAAAACAAAACTTAACTTGGATAAACGTGCTTTCTCTGTCGCTGCGCCTAGGGTCTGGAGTGAACTCCCTATCATTTTGCAAACATCTGAAACTATAGCTATTTTCCTTAAAAAAACTCAAGACATATCTACTCCAACTTGCATTTCCACCATAAATGTTCGGTTGTCCCAAATTATGATACTGACTTTTGCGCGTCCCTGTTCACGATTATGTTTAATGATTATGTTTTGTTGCGCCTCTGAGCTCAGGTTCCTGAGAATATAGACGCCATAGAAGTTAGTTATTATTATTTATTAATTATTATTACATGTATAAGTATTAATGTCTATATTTCAGGTATGTCAAATACATTTATATTGTATGTTATCGTGAAGGTATACTATTCATTGTATTCTAGCAACTTCCTTGTTTATGCGTGCGGTACCACAATCAAACTGACTAATCCTTTAAATTGTTTTGTTAAAAACAACACGTTCTTTTGAAAAAAAAGTAGTGTTGGAGGAATGTAAAGTATATGCTTGTTTGGTTTAAATAGGTTTTAATAGCTAATGCTACTAAGAAGAAGAAGAAGAAGAAGAAGAAGAAGAAGAAGATTTGTGTTTATTTGACCAATGTAATATTTCAAAAGATACACACATACATTCATGTTAACAAAACAATAATACCTAGTATAAGTTTGTAATTGTACTATGAACGTGGTGTGTATTAAGATGTATAAGGTAATGGTAATAGGGTGAGGAGACTCCTCTAAGACTAACTAGTCGCTATCGAGGAGCCACCTATACTAAGTAATTCCATATATTAAGCCTGGATAAGCAACATAAAAACAAGTTTCGAAAAAGTTTATATTTAAACCACCCAAGTGGATACGGACAAAATCCATATGGTGCCAAAGATTGATGGTAATGTTCAGACACTTCATTCCCCCCCCTTCATTCTAACATTTGTTAAATTGCTCTGATTTTGGAGGTCAACGTAGTTGGGAACTGCGAGGAAGCTCTCAATTTGCCCAGCTCCAAGAGTTCAAAAGTTTAACCTGCAAACTGGGCAAGGAAGTGTTGGAATACGTAATTTTCCAGCGGTTGAGAGGGTGGGTAGATTAATAAGTTGACCAATTGTAAAGCGTATTGGGTATTTAAGTAATTACAGCGCCTCTAGTGACGGCTTCTGAATTTGGTAAACTGGAGGAGGGATAGCAACTACATTTTTATGCATCCAAATTATCAGTAAGGTGGTCTTGGCGGCCATACCTGCTCATGCAGTCTATACACACTTGGAGCAATCGCATTAGACACACTTGGAGCAATCACATGTCTTTCAAAAGAAAGAAACGTGCAGCAGCAGGCGAGGCTTGATATGGTATCAATTCGAATGACAACCAGAGCGGCTGTAGAGAAAGAAAGAAATAGCCGTAACCTATTTATTATGACAAATTGGTGGTTACTAGGTAACTCCATATGGCGACAAGATTTGAAGTAATGGTGTCATAGTTAGTTCGACCCAGAATACTTTTATTGGAATATTCTGCTGTTCGGTGAAGGCCGACAACAATGTCATAATATTTCTGGTTGTACGGTAATTCAGCAAGTATGATTTATACGAATGAATTCTTAACGCAGTTGTAAATGATTTGGCGTAGGGTTGTCATACTTAGCTCGATCAAAGATATATGATTGCGACGATGTGTAGAAAATCACATCAATTCAAGGTAATACTGGAGTTTGTGCATGCATACGTGCGTGCGTTTGTGCGTGTATGTGCTAATCGATATGCATTAACACCTTAACTTCCGTCATTATCTAATGCATGAATAATAAAACACTATGCACAAATGTCGTGTTTCGATAGTGGTTTGATGAAGTGGGCTGACAAAAGGTGACTCAACATAAGTGCACTTCGTGGTCACATCGTGACACCGTATCATGTGCTCGTCGTCGAGGTCACTGCAGAAGTGTTTACCAGTTTGATGCTAAAGTTCAGGCACTGAAGAGTACACGTAATTCATCTAAAACATTTGGAACATCAACCAACGTTGTAAACAACCCGCTATTGATATGGTTAATTATCATCGTGATTGTCTTTTGTGAAGTGCACACACCAAGTTATCAGGTTTGCCGTTAGATCATCTATAATTCATGCAATCAATGAAGAGGATGCAAAAAGACAAATGCAACACGCGTATATTTAATGCAATCAGTGAAGAGCTTGCAAAAAGACAAATACAACATGTGGTAAATAAATATTCAGGTTTCTATAATGGTGTGTGTAGTTGTATTTTATACCAACCAATTAAGCCCTAACTAAAAGATTTATTCCATAGATAAGGTAGAACCAATTGCAAACAGCACCGGTTGAAAACAGCCACCCCTTAAAAACAACCACTCTGTGACAGCGTGTTTTTGTGTCAGATCTACACATGTGTACATCTCACCAGCCTCTGTAATCAGTCCAGTTTAAATTGGACCCACGGGTGGCCTATTTACAGGACTCGACTGTGTATGTATTGCAACAATAACACAATGAGGACAAGTAGTTTTATTTCTATGGCGAGGTTGTATATATGTTCACCGACCAAAATAAAATTGCGATTGAATTTATGTCTCTATGTCATAATAAAGTATTAGGTAATACATTTTTTATTTGTTATCTAGGACTCAATAACATAACGTAAAATTGTTTTATACTGATATAAACCATGTTTATCAGTATATTATTTTTGACCAAAATTAGATATCTAGTACATAAAGATAATTACATGTAACTAATTCAAACTTAACTAATAAGGTACTTTGATCCACATTTTAGTGTTTACTAAAACGCCATTACCACCCAGGCAACACATCTGCAACAAGGGTAAAACACTTCAATAAAACATAAGCACGCTTAGTTTCAACCCATATAATTAATACATATTTATATGCCCAATGCGTCCATGGTGCTAGTAACTGCTAATATGTCGCACTGTCCAATGTGCTCCACAAATAACTTCTGATAGCAGTATGACGTGTGTATATATATATATATATATATATATATAAATATATATATATATATATATACACACACACATCAGTTGGTTGTTCTGCAATACAAAATAAACATCCAAGCGCATTAAGTTGGCCCACATTTTCATTCGGTATATAAATGGGTGCACGTTTTTATGAGTTAGTGTCCAGCAAGTGCCTAGGTACGAGCTAGGAATTATTTTAATATATTATGATGATTCTGTCACTTAACAATCCGATATACATCATGTACTTCAACGTACCATACAAACTCAGTGTAGCAACCACTCATGTATTTCAACGTACCACACAAACTCAGTGTAGCAACCACACATGTATTTCAACGTACCACACAAACTCAGTGTAGCAACCACACATGTATTTCAACGTACCACACAAACTCAGTGTTGCAACCACATATGTATTTCAACGAACCACATAAAATCAGTGTAACAATCACACATGTACTTCAGCGTACCACACAAGCTTATTGTAACACTACACATTAATTGACTCTGGATTGGTAGAGACTCGTCAAGTCGACTGGTCCACATGCGTTCATATCCTTTCATGTATTAGTACCGTTTTCAGAAAGAATTAGTAGCAACGACTGATCCTTACAACTGGCGTACAGCGGAATTGTTTTTTGCATAGTTCGACGATAAAACGTATTATTCTGGGTCGAACTAACTATGGCACCATTACTTCAAATCTTGTCGCCATATGGAGTTACCTAGTAACCACCAATTTGTCATAATAAATAGGTTACGGCTATTTCTTTCTTTCTCTACAGCCGCTCTGGTTGTCATTCGAATTGATACCATATCAAGCCTCGCCTGCTGCTGCACGTTTCTTTCTTTTGAAAGACATGTGATTGCTCCAAGTGTGTCTAATGCGATTGCTCCAAGTGTGTATAGACTGCATGAGCAGGTATGGCCGCCAAGACCACCTTATTTTTGAGACGGTGATATTCAAATGTGTCTATTGTAAATATGTTGGTTGCTGACCACGAAGCAAGTTGAGAATACATCCAAACTCTCACCGATCGTACCTTATCGACCGACTTTTTTTCTGACGACGAAAAACATAATTCCAATTGGAACAATTACCACACATCAAATGCTACTTCGCCTTTATTTGTCATTTGCAAGGCGCATGCAAGAAATTACATTTATTCAGGTTATACATATTCAGTTAGTATACATACATTTAGCACGTAGTATAATACATGACTCAATTAAATTAAAGTGCAAATAAACGCGGCCTCGTTTTCGGTCACGCTGTGTTACTCCTAACCAGGAAAGGTTCGGGACTGGCTCGAGTGGTATACATGTAGACTGCGTAATGTTGATCGTTTGTTTACTTGTTTATTTCGAGTGAGTTCATGGAATCACGTTGCTGTGTTAGCCGGATTCCGTGATTTTCTCACTTCGTGTTTTGGCACCCATCAGCAGTCGAGACACTTGTTCGTTCCCGCTTTTACAACCGAGGCAGGCGGAGCGCTTCTTTCGCTCTGTAACAATCCAAATTGCTTTTCTAATTTAATTTCATTGTCCAGGCTTTACAACCATACAACAGCACATACTCAGTTGTTGGTATCAAAAGACGTTCGTTCTTAGGGAGTGTTAACTTCCAGATCCTCGTAAGGGTGTTACATGCCATCCATGCTTTTGTCTTATGGGAGTTCATGTCCTTTGTTTATATATATATATATATATATATATATATATATATATATATATATATATATATATATATATATATATATATATATATATATATATATATATATATATATATATAAATATATATACATATATATATTTATCACGGCATCCGTGTTTCCCCTCATGTTGTCTACATAACATTTAACAGCAACAACATAGCACTTTGTATTCCACATGTAATTTTGGAGATGCAATATTCTGGAATGTACAACGTTGTGTTTGATGATAAGATGTTATTATCTTCTTCTTTTTCATATTGTAGACGACTCAGCAGCTGCGATAACCCAATAACTATTTTGTGCAATCTATACGTACTTGGGGCAATCGCACGTTTACGACCAGTCTTTTTCGAGAGAAAACGAAGAAGAGCGAAAGAGGATTATCGACGAGTTGTTCAGTCGGTTGGTTGACGAAGTGGCAATGGCGCCCGCTGATCGATGTCGAATCATGTCGAAAACTAGCGACATTTGAGCAGGGGCTAAGTGGAGTGACAATCAGAGCCGCTGCAAATAGTCGTACCATATTAGGTATGACTAATTAGTGGTTAGTGGGCCACTGGATATAATGTCATGATTTAATAGTGTCATAGATATATCGACCTAGATTGATTTTGTTAGAATATTCCGTTGTTCCATCAAGGCCTTTAACAATATCTCAACAATATTGGTTGTTTTAACTAAGTTAAGACGACTTCGGAGGTTAGGCGAGGAAAAAAGGTTGTTTTTCAGATTATGACAGAATGTTATTATATGTTCTGCAGACATAATGATAACAATGAGGGTGTTCCAACGAGTTTGAGCGGCTCTAGTTCCGACATTTGTTTTATCTCTAGGAATAAAACAAATGCCATAACTAGATGCTAGAAATTTACTAAGTTTTACTGAAGCAGTGAGCAGCGAATATAAATACGCTGATTGTTATTTCCATGTCACCAGTTATGTAACACACACCATTCAATCGTTGTATGTAAAATATATATCGAACGAGAAGAACAAAATGCGTTCCATCATGTGTGCCGCCACCTGGTTTAATATTCTAACTATGCCTCCTGGTGTATCGTATAATCATGCAGGCTTTATTTTGATTATCCAAGCTACGGGACGTCGATAATTTCCAGAATGTTATTTAGTTTTAATGAAAAAATATTTACTGACATCAATTCAAGTATCTGCTTATGGACAAATATGAACCCGGTTTAATGGATCAATGCAGTATGATTGCGCACACGGTATTCATTATTGACATCGGACAAAACTATATGGCTTGCTAAAAGGACCATTCATGTTGTTGAGGAAATCATACTAAACAGTTGTGTAGCCCCGAGAGGTGGTCAGACGCATGTCGTTATTCTCTCCCGAAATTGTTGCTGTTTCCTTGATTCCAGATATCCCGGCATCGCCTCCCCATCAAGTTCTAGCCTGGAGAGAACGTTCTATTGTGTATTCATGCTCCGTTGCGTACGGACCCCAGAGATCATCTCTGAAGGTTGGATATGGCACCCTTGTGTCATTGTTCAGTCAATGCAAGATATACATATGAGCAGTCATCAAGGTATCCGCCGCAGTTTGTCCGCTTCATATATATATATATATATATATATATATATATATATACATATATATATATATATACATATATATATATATATATATATATATATATATATATACATATATATATATATATATATATATATATATATATATATATATATATATATATACATATATATATATATACATATATATATATATATATATATATATATATATATATATATATATATATATATATATATTATAATTTACAATAGCTAAATAATCAGGGTTAATACAACAACGTTCCTTGGAGTTCTAATCATTATCCATTGCATGATTAATAAGACACGATGTACAATTGTAATGGTTTCGATTAACGGTTATTGGCACGTATCAATGTGTGTAGTGTGAGGGACTTTGTATTTTCGTTGTTTGGTAAAGTGGCATAATAAAACGTAACTGAGTTTTAGTGTACTTCGTGATTACATCGTAAAACCTGTAACACAAAAGTGTCATGCGGTCGATGTTGAGGTCACTGCAGAAGTGTTTACCAATTAAATGCTAGAGTTCAAGCACTGATGAACTAACAACCAATGCAGTAAGCAGCACTGCTGAAGTGTTTACCAGTTTGATGCTAGAGAAGCATTAAGGAGTATAAATAGTTCCTCTACAACATTTATAACCCAACCTTTCTCATCGTGATCGTCTTTGGAAAAGTGCAAACCCCACGTTATCAGGTATGTTGTTAATTCAATATATCATTAATTTTATTTTCTTAGAATCAACATTACAAATTTCATTATTACAAAATACAACGCAATTTCCAACATACAACCAATTACATAGACAAGATAGTATTGGTAGAAAAGGAGTGAACAGCCGTGTGATGCTGACCCATTATTAAATAAATACTAATAAATTAGTTTGATGATATATATATATATATATATATATATATATATATATATATATATATATATATATATATATATATATATATATATATATATATATATATATATATATATATATATATATATATATATATATATACTTATACAAACTATTACATATTCGCTGACGTGGAATACGGAATATCGCTGCCACCATCTCAATTAATCCAGTCCAGTTAGAACACAACGCATATAACCAAGTAATACTATTTAATGGGTACACCTTGTCGATATTAACAACACAAAACTCCAAACAGAATGTCCAACGACAACATTACTAGGCGCGGTTCTCATCGAGTTCCCAGCCAAATGTATGCGCCACAACTAATCGCCTAATACTGGCGCAGGTAAAATGCAGCGATTTCCGTAGTGAAGATCTTGGTCATATCAAACTATTGTAAACGTTTAATGAGTAATAAAAAATTATTAGTCCAAGTATCTGCCAATGGACATATTTCAACACGTTTGGATCACTAAAATCTGATTGTGCATTCAGTGTTTGTTCTTGTAACATACACAACTCGTCCACAATGGCTTGTCATGTTACCCGAGTAATATGTAACATTATATGATGTAACATCATTGCCTCACCAAAGGGTCACCCATGTTTGGAAGTGACCCAATCGATGACCCAGACGGCACATTACATAACAGTTGTTTTTAATATTGTTCGTCCTATGCCTGTATTGCACTTCCATGGACTTAGACAATGACACGCCTCAATTATCAATACATAATTTCCATTGTAATCGACTAGATGCGTCATCAAGAATGACACCGCCTTAATAACTAGCCACTCTTTGCTGAAGAAAATAACATCTACATTGTCTCTGTTACCGACGAACCGGAGCCGTCTATCGCTGATCATTGTGACAGTTTCGGCAGCTGGGTTTACATTGTTTTGTGTACACATTATTTTATATATTGTTCTTAAGCATGGCGAATGTAGAACATGGTGCGTTTGCCTTTGATGAAGACATGTACATAGAAGACGGTGTATATAGCGATTCAACGCTTACGGGTCGAGCAGCTGCGGCGCAGGCTTGGCAAAACATCAAGACTTTATTGGGTAAGCATAGTTTTTCTTCTGTGTGAATGCATTAAAAATCACATACCGATTAAGGTGTTGACGTATGTATCATAATGTAGTTGCTGGTTTAATAATTTAAGCAGTTACGCAATGACAACGGAAAGAAAATCGATTTACACTATCTTTCATTCTGTGTCAAATACTTGTCACACAGGTTCTATTCAGTTTACACGTGGACGTGGGCCGTTTGTCATATGTGACTACGGGACAGCCGATGGCGGCAACGCAGCTAGCCTGATGACAAACTGTATAAGTAAGTAATTATAATGATTACTTACTTACTTAGGTTTACCTACCGACAACGGTATCGTGTCTTCGAGACTACGCTCTGCCTATATAGGTTTACCTAGGTTCTTCCTGAACGTAGGCGGTGGACTCGGTGGTCCGATCTTCAACTTTCCCTTGGGATGCTCTACAACTTCCTGGCAAGGCAGCTTTATAGTTGTAGAGAAACTCATCACACTCCAATATCTATATAAACGGTTTTTAAATGAGTTGACTAATGCGGCAGTTACAACTACTTCCGGTAAATCATTCCATAATCTGGTAACTCTAAGTGAGAAGCTTTATTTTCTAACATTTCTACAAGTACGTTCTATCAACAGTTTCAAACTATGACCTTTGTTCCTTCCCTTGTATGTATTTGTGCAGCTTGAGAATGTTAGATACATCACTGTCATATTTCCCTTGGTGCAGTTGATATACCTCAATCATATCACCACGAGTTCGTCTATATGCAAGTGTGGGAAGTTTTCAATATCTGTTTTTCGTCGTACGGAATATTATTCATACCAGGAAGCTGCTTTGTTACGCGTCTATGCACATTTTCGATGGCATCTTTGTATTTCTGTTGATAAGGGGGCCATGTTGATATTGCATAATCTAGAGCTTTATATAATGGCACAAAATTATGTTGAATTAGGGTTGTAAAGGATCTTCTAATAACTGCCATGATACTGTTTGCTTTGGTTTTTTTTGGTTGATGTGTTTATCAAATTCTAGGTTTGAATCAATTATAACTGATTCCTTGTTTAGTGGTACTTTCTATATATATATATATATATATATATATATATATATATATATATATATATATATATATATATATATATATATATATATATATATATATATATATATATATATATATATATATATATATATATATATATATAATATTACTCACAAGTCGATGAGGGATGAATTAATTCTCTATATTTTTAACATATTCTTTAAAACCTAACCATTGATGGTTTATAGTGCTCGTGCCAAGTATCTCGCCCCAGTCTGTGTCGTCTAGTTTCGTCTTCATACTATTATAATCCCATTGGTCGTAATAATATTTAAGCAGTGTATGACTTGCTATTTCTGCATAGCACCTAAATGTAATGATGAGGACAGAGTGATCACTCTTACCAAGTGGGCTTTCGTACACTATATCATCTATCATACCTTTTTCTTTGGTGAAAACTAAATTTTAAAAAATCGATTTATTTCCTAATCGCCCCCTTTTGGGGAGTGTGACATGTTGGAAGAGGAAATTATCCCTTATTCCTTCTTTAAATTTAGTGTCTGGGCTATTAGTATTCTCTGAGAGTGTGTACTATTTTTGCCAGTCTAAGTTAGGGTAGTTAACATCTCCAAGCAAGATAAGATGTGAGTGTTTATAGCGCATTGCCTCACGAAACAGTTCATTTAATTGTATATTATTGGAGCCAGAGCTGCCAGGGCTTTTCTATACACATCCTATCAGAAAAGTGTCTTTTTTTGTTTAATTTGATCTCAACCCATATTGATTCTTGAAAGTTGGTTCCTAAAGATACGAAAGGTTTTGTGGGTATATCTACAAACACTTTTCCATTGCTTTTCAATGATATAAATGATATAAATCATGTCTACTCAATCCCAGTTCAGCTGTATCTAATATAAATTTATGGTTTTTTCGGTTTAACATCAGTAATTGCAATCACCATACACTTTTGTGATTCGACTCGAGCTTTGAACTCAGTAAATTTATTGATTAGATTATCAGCGTTGGTGTAGAAACATTTTAACTGTTTATGTGTATATTTTATATTTACAGTTTTGTTCTGGTTAGATGATCTTTCTTTTGAATCGTACAATTTTTTTCTGGCCCATGGTGGGCCTCTCACCCTGTACAACCTTTTCCCCTCCTTATGTATCTCTTTTGTTCTGGCCTCCTCTAGGAGTTTCCTTCCTTTCTCTCTGTTTTATGTTGTATTGGATGCCGATACATATATATATTTGTCCTCTGCATCTCTTAAATTTGATAGTCGTTTGAACAATTCCATCTTCTTGTTAGTGCCTTTCCTTACTACCTTGAGAGGTCTGGGTTTTTGTTCAGAATCATCTGTATCCCCGTCTGTTTGTTTTTTACCTAACCTGATGACTTTGGTTAACTCATCTTTTACGTCTAGGTTCAGATTGCACACATAATTACAAAACCCTCCAACAAATTCCTTATCTATCCTCACCCTCTCTTCCTTTAGGTTTGTTTTTGGTTCTGGGGCATTGGATATAAGACAATTTGTTTCCCAATTTTTTCCTTTGATTTATCTTACTGTTCCTTCCCCAAAAATTCTACTATTTTGGGTGGTTCGTATGTTCCTGCTTTCATCATCATTTGGCCTACATGTATGTGTTGCATCCATTTCCCGCCTTACGATTTCTTTTACTTCTTTACTATGGCATTTCGCATCCATTTTTTTCTCTATGGCCTCAAATCTCGTGTTCATAGTTTTGAAATACATCTCGCATCTCTGTTCGATAACTTTCTCATTGAGAATAATGTTTATATATAGTTTGCCATTTTAAGCAAAGCCACATGCATCCGGGTTTCCCCATTGCCTCGTATTCGCCAGATTTAAATTTCAAGCATTTAATGCAGTATCGGTTTCCGAAGTACTTGCACTCGAGCATGTCTTTCTCGCTTTTAAAGATTTTCTCTCAGTTTTCGCATTTCCAAGCTTCTCTAACATTGCTTCCCGATTCTTAGTTTTTGCTACCTCTCCGTGTCCCCTTATTTTTTAGTTTTGTGATTGGAGCGTTAGAAATTGCTGCATTTTCGCCAGTATCTTGTTTTGGACCTATGTGTTGATCGTTTTCACTATTTTCCGTAATTGTAGAAAACATCAAGTTCCATGTATGTAACACTTACCACATACATGCTGTTTGTACTAAAAGTACGTGCATGGGCTTCCAATGTTGTGACTAGTGACAGTATGCAGTACTCAACGACAAAACGTAATTCTGTCCCAGGACTACTCTGGATTAAAACTCGAATTAAAATTTTGGGGGAACTTTCGAATAGGTATATGTATAGTTTAACATTGGATTTATATCGCATCAACTCAGTATTTACATCTAAGCACCACGGTAATAATCAGTATGCTACAATTCTGTACTAATTCTTACAATATAACTATGGTCAGTGGCGTTTAAATGTCTTTCAGTATTACGTCAATATGTTGTTGCCGATGATAAAACGACAGAGCATCAAGTTAACTTTAGCCAATACAAACTGATTAAGATGATCCTCATTATGTGTCGTGTACGTTACAGACTGGGTCCAGAACACGTACGGAGAGGATCAGCAAGTTCACGTCATATACGAAGACCGGCCAATCAACGACTTCAACTCTTTGATTCGCATAGTCGAAGGTTTGATACGTTCAAATAATCATATATAATACACATAATTATACCAAAATGTAGACGCACATATGTGAAATAAGCAAACAACAGACTAATTCAGTCATAGATTGTATAAAGTGAATCAATGTTTTCTTCGCCGGATTAGGACAAACTGCTCCTATCGACTAATATAAACTCGTCCAATTCGTTAATATGTGTGGATTTTTCCTTATACTTGGAACCTCTGGTGAGTGACATACCTTTAGAGCAATACCTATCGTATTATCATAATGTGCAATTGTTTACATCATAATGTCCAATAGGTTTACATTTCGATTTCACACTGCACGATTACAACCGGGTTAATATCTTATTATTTAGGGGTACGTTTTGTTTTCTACCTAGGTGTAATCCCAGGTTCCCACAGTTATCTTCAAGACCACAAGAACGTATACGTGACGTGCTGTGGGAGAAGTTTCTACGAACAGTGTATGCCGAACGCATCCGTTCATCTCGCGTTTTCATCGCTGTCCGTGATGTGGCTGTCTGCACGATGATTAAACGTTCGCCACTGAATACTATACCGTCGCATAGCGATAACACGCGAGCTCAATCTACACTGCACAATTATGTAATTATACACCCCAAAAATACGCTAGCTGAACACAATTTCACGCAGGCGCACACCATACACACGCACGCAAGCAAACGCTTGCGCATAAAGCACGCATTCATATTCACGCACACGCACGCACGAACGCACGCAGGCACGAACGCACGCAAGCACGAATGCACACGACAACACACATGCATATTACCACAGTATTTGCTAACAAGACCTTACGTGAACCATAACATGTTGTACGATATGTGCGCTATTGAATCTTTCCAGACCAAGTGTGACGTCACCAGAAATGTTTTCCATGCATTTCCCAGAAGGTTCTCGAGAACAGCGTTTATTTAAGGCGCAAGCCGCCGAAGACTGGGAAAAGTTCTTACTCCACAGAGCCAAAGAACTTGTGAATGGTATTGTTCTAGCAGTGGGAATGCTAATTGGTAACATCCTTAACCCACATGCGAGTAATTTGCTATACCACATTTTGTTTAGTTTTTGTCTAAGTGAAAACATTTTACACCCACATAGACTAGTGTTATTTGTATATTATTTGATACAAATATTATATATCTATTTTTTTACAGTGTAGCTTTAGTTGAGCCATAATGAGTAAATGCTTTATTTGTAGAATTTACTAAAACTTCATAACAACCCAATGAACATATCTACAACATGGGTACATTACTGGCAAACAAGTACTCTTAATTTCAACACATTTTATTAATGCATACTTATATGGTCAAAGATAAATACTCCACAATGTGTTTTGGAGTAAGCAACTTTCTTTAAACATTGCTCAACTAGCATCCCTTGTGTGGTTCAACTACTCCCGATTCGACAATAAAAACTTTTAAAGATCGTCTCGTTAAATGCGTGAAGCTATGTAAGTTACTCTTCTTACAAGTGGATAATTGATCCATTTGTAATTGCACATACAATAAAGACTAGTCACATGTTCTGGTACTTTACACATCAGTAGACATTAATCACAATCACAAAAAGTAATGACAAACATGACACACTTAAGAAAATACACTTTTACCTCACATTTTCTTACCAAAGCGACACATAGCATTGTTCTCCAGTGGTTTTCTATTGACGTGTTCGTATTTGTGTTACCAAATAAATGACGCTGGTTTTGTTTCTCTAAGACATATGTGTGGCTCGCTTGCCCCGTGGCTCCACTTACATTGCTTAACATAATTACGACACATATTTTCTGATAGCACAGTATGCATTGTCATCGTAATGCATGTCTCTTGTAGGAGGACAACGTGTGATAACGACAATAGACAATTCAAATTGCCCCTGCAAAAATAATGTATCTGACCAATGGTGTATGTTCAGAGCTATGACAGATATCTGGAGAGATATGATGCAGGAAAAGAAAATCTCGGAGGTAAGCAGCTTAAAAATATATGTTCCATCTTAGCACTGACCTATCCTGATAGCAGTATAACGTAAATATAAGTTGGCTGTAGTGTTATAAAGCTGCATAAAACATCCAAAACGTGAAGTTGGCCCAAACTTTCATTCGGCATATTCATGGATTCCCTTTATTGTGAGGTCTTGCCCAGGTACGAGCTAGGGATTGTTTAAATATATTATGATTTTTTCACTTCATGATCCAATATACATATTGTACTTCAACTTACAACCCAAACTCAATGTAGCAATAGCACGTGCACTTCAACGTACCACACTAACTCAGTGTAGCAATCACACATGTATATCAAAGTACCACACAAACTCATTGTAGCAATCACACATGTACTTCAAAGTACCAAGCCGAACCAATGTAGCAATCACAAATGTACTTCAACGTGCAACACGGACTCATTGTAACAATCACACATGTACGTCAACGTACCACACAGACTCAGTGCAAAAATCACACATGTACTTCAACGTACCGCACAGATTCAGTGTAGCAATCACACATGTACTTCAGCGTACCACACAGACTCATTGTAGCAATCACACATTTATAGAAACTGGATTGGAAAACACTCGTCGTCTCGACTGGTTCACATGCATGCGTATCCTGCTATGCCTTAATACCTTTTCAGGACGAATTCCTTGCAACGGTTGCACCTCTCTACTATCATACGCCTGAATTTCTGTCTGCACGTTTCGACGATAAAACATCTCCAGTGACGAAATCTGGGCTTCAACTAGTTGCTCTGGATACGGCGATAGTCAGATGCGCATATCGTGAACGTTGGGTGATGACCACCAAACACGGTGAGAAAGCATCAACATTCATACGTGTATCTCACCAATTGTGATATATCGACCCATTTATTTTCTGACCACGAAAAAGTACTTCCAATTGTTATAACTACCGCACATGAAATGCCGCTTCGCGTTTATTAGTTATTTAATTTAACTTGATTTACCTTGATGCTCCTCTTCTACACTTTTGCAGCAGTCGGTAAGATGACTCGTATAATCATCCGCCCTATTCTTTAAATAGTTGTCAATGTGACCCTTAAATTATGAAACATAACAGCTGCATCTGGAAGTTGGTTCCAGTCATTTACTATTCTTTGAGTAAATTAATACTTCCTTAAATCTAGCCTACAGTTATTTTTTATACTTTTTTGCAATTTTGAAATGGATGCCCTCGTGTTGCATGCCGTGCCTTATCCGTGTCAAAGAAGTCAGCAAGCATAATACTGTCTAACCCGTTGAATGTGTTGAACACCTCTAGTAGTTCGGCCCTCAATCGCCGGCCCTCAATCGACGTCTCAATAATAGTGATGTTTAATACTCGTAGCCTATTAGAGTAGTCCATATGCGTCAAGTCTAGTATCATACTGGTTGCCCTACGTTGTACATTATCTAATAAGTCTATGCCTTTTTGTTTGAATGGACGTCATGCCTGAATGCAGTAGTCCAGATTCTGTCTAAATAGGAACTTGTATAATTGTAACACTACTACTTTGATTTTGTATTTGATGATTCTGTTAATCATGCCTAGCATAGCATTTGCCTTCTTGGACGCTTTAGCCACAGCTCGGTTATTTCAAGTTTGTCAGTTATAATCACACCTAAGTATTTTCTTCATATGTTGTTTGAATGGAGTCTTCACCCATAAAATAATCGTAATGTCTGTCATAATGCCACATTGGATTTCTCTGCACTGAATAGCATTAGCCATTCTACACTCCACCTAAGCATGGCATTAAGATCTCCATGTGACACCTCAGCATCCTTGCTTGATGCTATCCGACTCCAACAATGTAATGTCATCAGCAAATTTTAGAAGATTGTTAAACTCTCCTTCATATATGGCATTGATATAAAAAATAGTATAATTGGTCGCAAGACTGACATTTGGGGGGGACACCATTCTTAATATAAGACCACACCGAACTTGTTCCGTTTATAACGACACGTTGTACTCTACCTAATAACCATTCGGTTATCCATCAACTCACGTCTCCTCCAATTACTCATTTTCCAGCCGGCGATGTGGAACCCGGTCAGAAGATTTGCTAAAATCTAAATAAATAGCTTCGTCTGGCAGCCTTCGTCAATATACCTAGTAATATTATCTATATACATTAACAGGTTTGTTAGACATGAGTATATCTTAATAAAGCCATGATGTTATGGTTTAATTAGGCTATGTATCTGTAGATGTTCTACAACCGCATCTCTGATGATTTGTTCCATATTTGTTTATAAATGTGATGTTAAACTCACTGGCATATTATTTCCAGGTCGTGATTTACTACCCTTCTTCTTATATCATGGGACCATGTTGACCTGCTTCAAATCTTCCATGCTCTCTGTGAAAATCTCACTCAGTGGGGATGCAGTAGCTGGAGCCACATCTCTGAGTATTTTGGAATTTAACTTATCTACTCCAGGGGCTTTATATAGTTTTAGGTGCGTCAGCTTCTTCAATACCACGTCAGGCGTGAACTTGACCTCTTTTAAATAAATTAGACGGTTCCGGCATATCATCAATATCTTCCTCAGTAAACACTGAGGTGAAGAAGTAGTTTAGTACATTCGCTGTCTCCAATATGTTCGTGATCACATTACCTTCGCAATGAAGAAACGAGTCGACGCTCTCTTGTTTCCTAGTTTTAGACATAGTATACGCGAATGCTGACATTGGATCTTTCTTTATATTGACCGTTAGCTTTTTTCAAAAAATTATTTTTTCCCTTTTCTACCTCATTACGGGTTATATTCAGTTGCCTCTAATATGCCTCATAAATGTTCAATCTCTCTCTCTCTTTCTCTCTCTCTCTCTCTCTCTCTCTCTCTCTCTCTCTCTCTCTCTCTCTCTCTCTCTCTGTATATATATATATATATATATATATATATATATATATATATATATATATATATATATATATATATATATATATATATATATATATATATATATATTGAGTATTTATGGGATAAGGCTGCTGTCACATGAAGCTAAATAATAATGTTGCACGCTTCACATACTAACCCTGTGCGTCCTCTGACTATCATTTGCTACAACTGTAAACATTTCAAAGACAGGGGCCAGAATTTTTATTTTATATATGAGAATAGCAAATAATGTGCTTTTTTTCAAAGAGGAACATTGCTACTATAAAAAAAAAATTATTATTGAAGATGTGTAAATTAGGGGATTGCATTGCCATCTCCGTTAAGAGTTTTATGGATGAATGTATTGCCATGGATGGACGTCCATATTGTGGTTGTGCGATTTCGTGGAAATTAACACTTAAGATTGCAGTCGTTGAGATTAAGTGCACTTATGTGGTTATGTGGCATTATGATTCAAATTACTAGGACTAATAACTGGGAAATCATGTGTATCAAATTATACATGCCTTGTGAAGAAAATTCAGAAGATAAAAAAATTACGGAATATATGGATGTTTTATGTGAATTACATCAGTTAATACACAAATATAATCCCTAACATGTTATATACGGGGGTAACATGAACACTGACTTGGCTAGGAGTACACCTTATGCACATGATAATTTTATACTGTATTTTAATATTGCTGTACGTATTGATGCGCCAGAAACGGAAGGAACATATGCGTTTGTAAATCCAAACGGTTTTGGCTATATCATTTATCATTTTATAGTCACTGCTACAATGGGACAGAGGGTTCTGGGATGTTCTATTAAAGACAACTTTTTATATTCTGATCACGTACCACTTAAAATAAGGTTGAATTTATAAGTAGATCACATGTTTGAAATTAATTTTGTCAGAGGCTACCCTGGTTCAAAGCCAGTATTGAACGAAATTATCAATACAGGAGTTAATTCGAACGCCAACTGTCCACGTTACTATATGACAAAGGGGCATTGCAGTGTAAGAATACTATTTGTAAAAAAAAACATATTAACCAAATAGGTAATTCATATAATGAAATACTCAAGTATGTGAATAAAAGCATGTGAATATATACCTGCCACCTGTCCTAAGCTAATTTCAGATTAAGCTGGTGGTAGAAGTAGGGTTCCTGGATGGTCGGAAGTTGTTGAACATCTAAAGCAAGAATCTCTCTTTTGGCATCAGGGCGATATTACATAAATGGGGCGTATCACAGGGGATTGGAATCGCAGGGCTGTTAGACACATTATGAAAGAAACTTATATAATGTGTACCACTAAGATGGATGAGGCCATTAGTGAGAATAGAACTCGTGATCCATGCACGCTCCGAGGTGCGCCGTATAAAGGGCAAAACTAAATGCCTGCCTTCTAGTGTTGAAGGCGTGGTGGGTGATGATGAAATAGCTCAAGTTTATCTCTGATAAACATATTCATCCCTTAAAGAGTGTGTCATAGTATAGGTGCTGAGTTTATCAAACAGATTAAGGAACATGTTGTGTATAAGGGAAAACTTCCGATCATACCATACATGATATGAGAATACCCTATGAGCTGTTAACATTAGTCTTTAATAGTATGTTGGTACACGGATATAGCCCTGACTTCATGTGAGTGGGAACCATGGTCCCTACACCAAAGGAAACGATACATTTAGCACGCACATCAGTCTGTGTTAGAGCTATTACTCTTAGTAGCATTGTTGTCAAATTGTTTGATGTCATTATATTATCTAAGGAACAATACGCGCTTACACAATCTCATTTGCAATTTAGATTAAAACCATATGCACACTACTCATGGCACATATGTTATGATGGAGACAATCAGTCATTACATCGCTAATTTTATTTAAGTGTATGCACTAATTTTAGATGCCAGCAAAGCTTTCGACAAAGTCAACCGTTGTAAGTTTCTTAGAGAACTTCTAAAGCGTCAGGTGTCATATATGGTGTTAAGATTGCTGCTGAATATTTATACTAAACAAACAACTTCAAATGAAATGGGGCTGTGGTATCTCGACGCAGTTTACCGCCTGTAATGGATTCAAGCAGGGAGCAATCCTCTCTCTATATGGATGGAATACTTGAAAAGTTAGAGAATAGCGTTGTGGGAGGGTGACATAGGATATGCAGATGAACTGCTAACACATACAAAATATGGACTCAATATATAACTCGAGATATGTGAACAATATGCAGACGACTACTATGTAAAATGTAATAGTGTAAAGAGTATGTATCATGTTTTTAGAGGTGGGAGTTATAAACCCGACAACAAAACAGTAGTTGGGACCGTGTTGCAGAGTGTTCAGGATGCTGTACATTTGGTCCCTTCACTATTAATAATGAAAGCCTAGTCGCCGGTGGCATTGCACAATTCTGGAGAGGATGTTCATGGGTGATTTTGGTCATATAAAGACTGTTATGAAATACAAGTTATTCAAACAATACTGCTGCTCTTACTGTGGACCTCCGCTACGGGATCTCCAGAGTAAACGTGTTGGCAATGTATGTATGCCATGGCACAAGACACTCTGGCAATTGCAGTTGTTGTCTCGTTGTTGTCTGATAGTTTGCCACTATTGGTCAACTAGAGTAAAGGTTCATGAAATGTATTCATAAGGCTCTAAATCACAAGTCGCCAGTGATAAACAGTGTTGCTAAATTATCAATAAAAAATCCATGGTCGATGTGTGGTGGTAACTACTGTCATGTACGTTATGAATACAACATACATGAGAACGTGTCTGCGCTATAGGCAGCCGGGCGTGTGCGATGAAAGGATTTCTGACGTGAGTGTTCTATCAGATATTATATAATTTATAAATGGTCTTAAAATATACGATATTGTTAAGGTATGATGCTGTTAAAGATGTCATCACGGAAATAACTGTATCTCAAATATTGTACAAATGCCATTTTTAATGTGGGAAATACAGATTTTATTATACAGGACTTATTAAATTGGGATAAATTGCAAATGAACGCGGTCTAGCGTTCGGTCACGCTGAAGGACAGGTTCGGGATTTGTTCGTGTGGTGTAGCTGTGCACAACACAATGGGACTCGTTTGCTTAATTGCTTTTGGTGAGTGAGTTCCTGGAATCACGTTGCTCTGTTAATATATTGCTTTCTACAAGCCTGTGTCTCGTTTCAGGACGTCAATGTACGTGAGTGTCGGCTTACCTGATTTTCTCACTCTATGTTTTGGCGCCCAGTGTAGCAGTCGAGACACTAGTTCGTTCTCGCTTCTGTAGCTGTGGCCTGCGACGCGTGTCCTTCGCCCTCTGCTTTATTTGAGGACGTTTGTAACTCGATATATCGGTCGCTGCTTCTGATTTGCTGGATGTGGTGTATGTTAACGCCATCCGTAGCAACAATCCAATTACTTTTATAATTTAACTGTCATTGTTCGGGCCTTACATCCATTCAACAACACATACTCAAATAACGTTCGATTAGCTTCTCATGGAGTTTTGACATCCAAATATTCGTAAGCCTGTTCAAAGACATTCAAGATGCTCTCTTATGGGAGTTCATGTCCTTTGTTTAACCATCATGGTTCGTAATTACCTGAAGTCATCTACCTCTTCACTGTCTGATTCCTCCTTTGTCTTGATAGTACTTGCTTGTCCATGTTTGATGGTCGTATATGTTGTACTCCCTGTATTATTATGCAGAACTACTTTACTCACTGACGGTTCACTTCTTAGTAGCAGTTCTTGAGCCGTCTGAACTTCTTCCGACAAATATATGATTTCATCAGCAAAATAGACATCTGCTATAACCATCTTTCCAATTCGCCCACTTTGGAAGCCTATTTTTTGCCATCATAGGTCTCCCTTATAGCAAATATATATATATATATATATATATATATATATATAGTTTTATTATGGCATCCTTATTGTTCCCTCGTGTTGTTTACACAATATGTTAACAGCAACAAAATAACGCTTTGTATTACACATGTAGTATTGGAGATACATTATTCTTGAATGAACACCATTGCATTTGATGATTCGATTTCATTATATTCTTCTTTTTTTATAATGTAGACGACTCTGCAACTGCTAGAATCCATGCAGTCTCTTTTGTGCAATATATACGCACCTGGAGCAATCGCACGTTTACGACCGGTCTTTCAAGAGAGAGAAACGTCGAGGAGCGAAAGAGGATTATCGACGAGTTGTACCGTCGGTTGGTTGACGAAGTAGCAATGGCGCCCGGTGATCGAGGCTACACTTACGTCTGCCGCATCGTCACAGTGGCGAAGACAGGCGAAGTTTGAGCTGGGGCTAAGTCGAATGACAATAAAACCCGCTGCAAATAGTCGTAACATATTAATTATGACTAATTAATTGTTAGTAGGTAACTGGATATAGGGCCATGATTTGACGTAATAGTGTCAAAGATATCGATCTAGATTGCTTTTATTAAGATATTCCTTTGCTCGATGAAGGGCGTTAACAATATCTCAACAGTTCTAGTTGAGTGGTAACGGAGCAAGTACGACGACTAGTTGTGTGGTAACGGAGCAAGTACGACGACTAGTTGTGTGGTAACGGAGCAAGTACGACGACTAGTTGTGTGGTAACGGAGCAAGTACGACGACTAGTTGTGTGGTAAAGGAGCAAGTACGACGACTAGTTGTGTGGTAACGGAGCAAGTACGACGACTAGTTGTGTGGTAACGGAGCAAGTACGGTGATTAGTTGTGTGGTAACGGAGCAAGTACGACGACTAGTTGTGTGGTAACGGAGCAAGTACGACGACTAGTTGTGTGGTAACGGAGCAAGTACGACGACTGGGTGTGTGGTAACGAAACAAGTACGACGACTAGTTGTGTGGTAACGGAGCAAGTACGACGACTAGTTGTGTGGTAACGGAGCAAGTACGACGACTAGTTGTGTGGTAACGGAGCAAGTACGACGACTAGTTGTGTGGTAACGGAGCAAGTACGACGACTGGGTGTGTGGTAAAGGAGCAAGTACGACGACTAGTTGTGTGGTAACGGAGCAAATACGACGACTACTTGTGTGGTAACGGAGCAAGTACGACGACTGGGTGTGTGGTAACGGAGCAAGTACGACGACTAGTTGTGTGGTAACGGAGCAAGTACGACGACTAGTTGTGTGGTAACGGAGCAAGTACGACGACTGGGTGTGTGGTAACGGAGCAAGTACGACGACTAGTTGTGTGGTAACGGAGCAAGTACGACGACTAGTTGTGTGGTAACGGAGCAAGTACGACGACTAGTTGTGTGGTAACGGAGCAAGTACGACGACTAGTTGTGTGGTAACGGAGCAAGTACGACGAATGGGTGTGTGGTAACGGAGCAAGTACGACGACTAATTGTGTGGTAACGGAGCAAGTACGTCGATTAAGTCTAATGACAATCAACGCTGTTGCATATGCATTGACGTAGCGTTGTCACATTTACCTCTATCAAAGACATCACATGGCTACACGTAAATGTCATCATTAGGAAATTACTTAAATCCAAGGACGCACTGGACTTTTTGCGTGCGTGCATGCATGCGTGCGTGCGTGCGTGCGTGCGGTAGCCAATATACATGTAATGACATCTAGACCTCCGCCTTAATCCAATGCATGATTGTATAAATAAAAAAATGCAAACTTGTATTCTTTACAATTTACGGATATTGTCACGTATTCTTGCGTAACCACATGTACTGTGAGAAACGCTGTTTTCGATATGCTTTTTAGACTGGTGTATCACAATGGAATGACAAAAGGTAACTCATTATAAGAGCACTTTGTGATCAAATCGTGAGACCCGTGAACACAACCTGTGAGGTGAAGGTCGTCGAAGTCAATGTTGAAATGTTTGATGATAGAGTTCAAGGGCTGACCAGCACAGTGTTCCTTTAGAACATTTAGAATATATTGCCGACGCAGAAAGCAACGCGCTATTTGTATGATTAATTATCATCGTGATCGTATTTTGTGAAGGAAACACATCGCGTTATTGTCTTTAGCTATTCTGGTTTTAATTTTATACCACGCAGCCTCAAAAATCAAAGTGTTCCAATGTTTTGGTTCACGTTTTTCTAAGGCTAGATGATATATATATATATATATATATATATATATATATATATATATATATATATATATATAGATATATATATATTTGTTATTCAAAGTTAAACTGTAAAATTAGCAATCTGGAGACGACGTTTCTTTGAAACAAATTATATTATTATATATATATGTTGATTATTCTTATACAACTTACAATACATCAATATAAGAAACTAAGAAAAATATTGTTCGCCGAAAACCTCGAGGAAACGAGCTCACAGCGCGTTTAAGCCAAAGGATTTTATTGTCTTAAACCTGTTTGTAATGTGCAAGTCACCAACAGTGGAACGGGGAGCAAAAGCGAATAAGCAAGGACAAAAACGTGGGTATTCAGATGGTGTCAAATTATGCTATATTTCATGCAGAGTTAACGTTAACAACGAGGTAGTTCCACCGAATTTGAGGGGCCCTAGTTTCGATATTTATTTTTATCTCTATAAATGCGACCTATACTATAACTAGATGATCGAATCTGTCCAAGTTTTCTTGCAGGAGTGAGCAGCGATTATAAATAAACTGGTTGCTATTTTCAAGTCCTCCATTTTATAAGAAAAATATTTGCTTAATTATCATCTTTATCATCAGATTCATATCAACCATAGCCCAAGAGGGCCGCTGACAAAATATATTATAGTTAAGTTATTCTGATAAAACATACGTATTTTACATACTTTAATATTACGCCCGTCTACTCTGACAAAGCAAAGCCTATGCATGGAAATTGAATATGTAAATTAGCAACAGCAGTTACCATGTTTAAACATTAAACTAAATATAACATATCTGAAAATATGATTGTCGTAGTGAAATAAAATATATATCAAACAAATGAATTTATTAAATGGTCTGATAAATCGCAGGTGGTATTACGTTTAGGGAAATGTAAATACCTACATAGAAGACACGGGAACTTGGATGTAAACTATAAAATGGGTAATACTTTTCAAGGTACTACTGTAAAAGAACAGGACTTAGGAAAATGCTGATATGAAAGCTTCAGAGCAGTGTTGTATTGCAGCTTCGAAGGGTAATACAATATTTGTGTTGACTAGGAGAAATATAACATACAATGAAAAACCTAATCATATATATGTATAAAGTAATAGTTAGGCATCAGTTAGAATACGGTATACAAACTTGGTAACCATGCCGTAAGAATTATATATATATATATATATATATATGGAATCGTTTTAATTCCTCTATCCTTTATTCTTTCAAGCGTATATATATATATATATATATATATATATATATATATATATATATATATATATATATATATATTTATATACGCTTGAAAGAATACAGGATAGAGCAATTAAAACGATTCCATGACTCAGAGACCTTATTTATGAAGAACGACTGAAAGACTGTGGCTTAACCACCCTAGATAGAAGGCTTTTAATAGGATATCAAATTTAAGTTATAAAGATATTGAATGAGTATGAACATATTGATAAAACTAGTTTTTTTCACTCAAGAAATATAATAGAATTACATGACATGAGGTAACATTAGTAAAGGATCAGTGCAGATTGGATATCAGGAAGTGCTTGTTCTCACAAAGGACAATCAATGAATGGAATAATTTATCAACATAGTCTGTAACTGCTAGCAGCGTGAATATGTTTGGAAATAAGGTCGACACATTTGTCATGAGGGTGGATTATACACAGTTTAAACACGCTGGACTGTCGATAAGCCAATGTCTTCCTTGGCCACTTGCCATCTGGCCTTTTGTTTGGATGGCAATCTTGTTAAATCTTGTTAAAAACAACCACAACTTTCAAATTTGTTACCGAACATGTGTTTGTTTCCTATGCATCATAAAAGCCTAAGGAATCCAGTCGCGTTGATAAAATGTATGAAGCCTGTGTAGAAGACCGTCTGAAACAGTGACATCAAACAAAGGAAAAGAATGCTAGACGTGCTCCGTTTCAGTGGAAACACAATAAAACTGTTCAACTTTACTTGGCAACATACATATTTTTTATATCACGTCGACATGGGTGGATAATACCACCAGTGATTGGAATGTGGTGTGTTCTTTGCCGACACCAGATTTGATGAAGTTGGTATATATTTTATCATGAAGAGGCTGACAATTAACGGTTGCTGTTCGTAAAGGAACCTTGACCTTATATGTGCGCGACTGCTTCCTGTAATCATAAATTCAGTAGTGTTTGCAGTGGCTCCAATTCAGCGTAATATTCTTAACTTATATATATATATATATATATATATATATATATATATATATATATATATATATATATATATATATATATATATATATATATATATATATATATATATATATATATATATATATATATATATATATATATATATATATATATATATATATATATATATATATATATATATATATATATATATACACACCGGAATTATTAGCAGTTTTGCTGTACATAATAGTAGAAACACACGTAACTTTGGAAAAATAAAAGCATGGAAATTAGTTCTGGCTGTTTTGCTAAGCTCTTACATAGCTAAAGGCTTCATGCCGCTAGCCTAAATAAATATGTATGCGACATATTTCTTAGTTGGGAGAACCTTAAAACGTTCTTTAAATCATCACCCACATTATAATTCACTTAACATATGTTAAGTCACCATCCTCGTTGAATTACCCCTGAATTCATTAAACATATGTCCCTTAACTGCCCACTGCTAAAACGCATTAGTCACTCCTTTGAGCGAACTTTCGTTCAGATCAAACATCTTAAAACAAGTGTTACTCCATTTAAACATGGCGTCTCTGTCTAAATGTCTAAACTGCCAAAACTGTCCGTTGCCAAACTGTCCGTTGATTTGAAGACCAGCATCCTGCATTTATCGCATCCTTTCAAATTCTCAATTTGCAAATAAACCCAATGTTCATAGCAAATCAACTGTTGATGACTATACAATCACACGAAATATAATCGACGACATAAAAACGGCCATAATAGGACGCATTAATAAAAACGTACTTTGATCTTTTTGGTTTCGTTGTCCCTGAACACTTTAAATGTGTCTTCTTAGTTCCTAGTCTTTACTTCAGTAAATCGCATAGTGGTTATACCATAACCTCACGCAAATATGTAATGATTTATTTCCAGTTTACCTTTGAACTATATTTATCCACCCACAAACGTACAACTACATGCTTTTTAAACTCCCCTAAATAATAATAATTATCTTCAATGTTGAACCAAATACCAAGTATACTGGGTAAATTGTGCAGCCAAAAAAAATTGAATATAATTGTATGACATTCCGTTAAAACAATTTATAATTTATATACATTATGCTCAATTCTCACCGTTGTTAAATGCATTTCTTAAAATCAACATCAAAGCGAAAGAGATCAGTCAACACATCGACATAAATCGGCAACATACCATATACGATCACAGCAGGTTTCTCAACAAAACATAGGCCTACACACAAATGTTTGTTTCATCAAGTCCTGTAGTTTCGTCTCGTCCCCCGTCTGCGCATCGCCGTGGCGTTCGGTGATCGACGTATCTGCTGGCCTTGATATGTGCCCTCGACAGTAGTCATTGTCCTCGGTTGCTGATTTCCGGGGAGCGTTGTCCGTTGTCTAGATTGCTGCCTGTCGTCGCATGCGTGTGGGGTGACAGACTGGTGTCTGGCAGGTTGGTGACTGGGCCATTTCACGCGGCCGTCCGACTGACTTGTCTTTACACGTGTACATCGTTTGAAAATGTTCGAAAGTTAGCTAAGCACAACAAAATCACTGTTCATTTTCAGATTTCAAAGTTACTGTTCGCGAGAATGTCACAGTTAGTAAGCAAGTCAAATGGAAGAATGTTTATCTCCGCATATCGTCAGTAGGGCAGTAAAACATCGCATTTGTAAGTTACACAGACATATACTTCTATAATAGATCATCTTGTAAACATCGTGGATATACGTTGAATAGGCTTTCTGGTGCGGCTCGCCAAGGTACGTTGTAAGGCACCCTATTGGGTGTACGTTTAAAAAATCGCTCTCGCCGCTAGCCAATGTACGTTATAAGATTCGCTCGTCACTGTTCGCCAAACAAATTATAATATAAGATATTGACCCTCACATAATTGGTATAGCTGAATCATGGGCCAAGGGAGACATTGTAGATATAGAAATAGGACTGATAGGATATGTAATGTTTAGGAGAGATCGAATAGGAAGAAGGGGAGGGGGAGTTAGTTCATACATTAAATAATCTACTCAGGCTTACGAAATAAAATTAGAAAGAGAAGCAGACTGCGTTGAAGCTGTTTGTTGCAATGTAGTTACAATAAATTCAATATTACCTATTATATTAGTCCGAAATCCAAGCATAAGCGAAAAGGATAACACAACAATAAAAACCGCAATAAAGGAAGTGAGTAAAGAGGAATTTATCATAATGGGAGAGATAGCCTGCTCTATGCGTACAACAACATGGGTAGCTTCTAAATATTGTTTAGACGAACAGGAACGTCATATTTGCACTTGAGCACTAAACTGGTAAACACTTCAACAGTGACGCAATCGATGACCCAGAAAGCACATTACATAACAGTTGTTTTTAATATTGTTCGTTCCTATGCCTGTATTGCCTTACCGATTTCCACGGAAATTACACGCCTAATTTATCGAGACATACTTCCCATTGTAATCGACTAGATACGTAATCGAGAATGGCACCGTCATAATGACTAGCCACACTTTGCTGAAGAAAAGAAAATCTACATTGTCTCTGTTGCCGACGAATCGGAGCCATCTATCGCTGATCCATGTGACAGTTTCGTCAGCTGGGTTTACATTGTTTGGTGTACACATTCCTTTATTTATTGTTGTTAAGCGTGGCGTATGTAGAACATGGTGCGTTCGCCTGTGATGAAGACCTGTACACGAAAAACCGTCTATACGGCGACACAATACTTACGGATCTAGCAGGTGTGGCGCACCCTTGGCCAATACTCAATACTTTATTAGGTAAGCATAGTTTTTCTTCTGTGTGAATGCATTTATGATCATACACCGATTAAGGTGTTTACGCATGTATCAGATTAAGAAGTTAAACAGTGACAACTGAAAGAAAAGTGATTTACATTATCTTTCATTCCCTGTCAAATACTTGTCACACTGGTTCTATTGCGTTTACACGTGGACGTCACATGTAATAGTTCCATAACTGACGTCAACTGAGTTTGCCTGTCATAAGTTCTCCATAGGTTTCTGCCCAGATACCGATATGTAAGTACTGACATATTGACCTGTAATAATTAATACGCTACCTATACGTTTTTGCACGTTATTTCAAAGATGACATGCTTATGTTTTACATACGATGTTATATAAATATCTAAGAACAATTATAACTTGACAGGACAGGGAAAATGACATTATATTATACGTTTACAAACAAGTCGACACCCCTCTGAGAGTGAGAGAGGGAGGGATAAAGATATATATATATATATATATATATATATATATATATATATATATATATATATATATATATAGAAAGAGAGAGATAACGAGATAGATAGATAGATAGATAGATAGATAGATAGATAGATAGATAGATAGATAGATAGATAGATAGATAGATAGATAGATAGATAGATAGATAGATAGATAGATAGATAGATAGATAGATAGATAGATAGATAGATAGAGAGAGAGAGAGAGAGAGAGAGAGAGAGAGAGAGATAGAGAGAGAGAGAGAGAGAGAGAGAGTGAGTGAGTGAGTGAGTGAGTGAGTGAGTGAGTGAGTGAGTGAGTGAGTGAGTGAGTGAGTGAGTGAGTGAGTGAGTGAGTGAGTGAGTGAGTGAGTGAGTGAGTGAGAGATATAGATAGAGAGAGAGATAGAGAGAGAGAGAGAGAGAGAGAAAGAGAGAGGCAGAGACATAGACAGGGACAGGGAGATAGAGACAGTGACATAAACTTCAAACGACTTCAACTCATAGCTTCGCATAGTTGAAGGTTTGATAGTTCAAACAATCATATCTAATACACATAATTATACCGAAGTGTAGACGCACGTACCGTCATGTGAGATAACTAAACGATAGAACAACTAACCCGCGTTGATGCGGCTGAATCATAGATTGTAGAAAGTGTATCAAGTGTTTACTGCGGACAAACTGCTCATGTCGACTAATATAAACTCGTCTAATTCGTTAATATGTGTATGTTTCTCCTTATACTAGTGACCTCTGGTGAGTGACATAAATTTACAGCAATATCTATCGTATTATCATAATATGCATTTGTTCACAGTTCCAATAGTTTTACATTTCGACTTCACATTGCACGATTGCTACCGGGTTAATGCCTTATTACTTAGGGGAACGTTTTGTTTTCTACCTAGGTGTAATCCCTGGTTCCCACATTTATGTTCAAGACCATAAGAACGTATATGTGACGTGCTGTGGGAGAAATTTCTGCGAACAGTGTCTGCCGAACACATCCGTTCATCTCGCGTTTTCATCGTTGGCCGTGATATGCCTGTCAAAATGGTGTCTAATCATTCGATACTGAATATTACTACCTTCGCATATTGATAACACGCGAGCTCAATCTACCCTGCACATTTATGTAATCGTGCACCCTTATAAATACCACGCGCACG